>OZ010596.1:25991217-26111217 GCA_963932145.1 Acanthosepion lycidas
GTTGATGGCCACGTTGTCCGAAGCTAGTCGAGAAATCTAACAGAAATAATAAAAACGAAAAAATATTAATATACAACCCAGTGTGTCTGAAGATTATAACTTTTTAATATTTTTTATTGTTAAAAATGTAATCATGGATTATAGATACGGGACTGAACCAAAAACCGACAACATAACACCTACAGAACCGATAAACGCCGAATTATTGGCTTATCCGTATGAATAGAACAACCAACAAATGAGCCAGGTATGAATCACACCAGGAATATATAAAGATATGCCTGAGGGATCAATACCGACCAATTTCAGGATTGATTTGGAACCATCAATAGGTAACCATAATGATGCGTTTCTAGCATCATGGTACCGAAAAATACAAGACTTCTCCTGGGAACTCATGCAGACACCATTAAGTTCTGCCAGTTAATCATAACGGCAACAACAGCGAAAAGCAACCTGCCCGATGAGCAAATAAAGAGCCAGACACGGAGGAATATGTTACCATAAAGAAAGTTATAAAAGCTCACATAGACCAGACAGCGAGGGAACTACGAAAAACAAGAACTGAAAAACAGAAAAAATTGAAATGGAATATTTCCTCCAGACAGAACAAAAGAGAAATCAAACCAAACTCGGAAAAATGTGAACGACCATACCACAAAAGAAAAGAACAAAACACTACAATGACACTGATCACCACACAACCAATGCTAACACAAAACAGACCAAATAAATACACCAACCAGCACCACAACCAACAATAACGACACCGCCACAATCAACGATAACTAGAACCTCAAAACGAACACACACACAAAGCAAACCACTAACTTACGCGGACATCCTTAGGGTGCTGTACAAACATACAGAAACCAAAACACAGCAGCCTTTCTACAGAACGCATAAGCCCATTAGACATCCCTGACCACCCAGATTAGCCCCTAGTAGACAATCAACAACAAACACATTCAACCTTAAAAAAAAACTGGATAAGCTCCCAACCAGGACACTTAGATAGGGGTATAGCATCCATAATAGGAGACATGATGCAAGCTTTCGAGCTTTTACGAAAGAATTTTGACATGTTTGCAAATACAAACATGACCCATATAGACGAGTTATAAATTTAAGTAACAATAAATTTTCACTCAACACATTCAGGGTATTAAATAAAGGACTAAGCTTTTGCCCTAGTCTCGCAAGGTTTGATAAAGACACCTCTATCCCCTCATCGGTAACGAATGCGTATTCTATGCAAGATATATCGATGATATATTCTTCAAATACACGGGCAGTTACGACAAACTTACCCAATTTCTCATCATCCTAAACACAGTACACGAATCAAATTTGATTATAAAAATTCCACAAGATCAGTAACATTTTTAGGCACCCACATTTACATAGTTTAAAAAAGAATACAAACGGCACTACACACTAAAATCACCGACACCCACAACTATCTACACTTTAAGTCTTCCCACTCTAAACACCTCAAAGAGAACCTTCCCTATTCACAAGCCCTTAGACTCAGAAGAATATGTTCTAACAATGAAGAACTAAATAAACACACCCAAAATCTGGAACATCAATTAACAACACGGGGCTATAAACAACACCTAATCAGGGAACAAATAAATAAATTTCCACACCTAGAGATGGCACCCTAATGTACAAGAGTAAAAATAAACCCTCTAGTAACCACTTTCAACCCCACTCTGCCTCCACTATCCCAAATAATCAAAAGTCGCTTGGAAAGACTACATCTCAAACCAGATCTAAAAAATTGTTTGAAGAACCCGGCCTTCTAGCATATCGTAGGCCTAAGAACTTAAAGGAAGTCATAGGTAGTAACCACATTTCAGGGGACAAGGTAATCTGTAATAAACCAAAAACAACAGGATTTTCCCAACTATGTAATAACAAAAGAAGCTTATGCTGCAACCACATTAGACACACGATTTCATTCACTAGCTCAGTCACTAAATCTACTTTCAAAATCTACCCCGACTTTAACTGTAGAAGTCATAATATAATTTACCTCCTAGAATGCACACTATGCCAGAAATAATATGTAGGAAAATCTAAATGGTCCTTTCTCTACAGAATTAATAATTATCGCAATCGAATTAAATCGACTCTCGAGGAAAGATTATTACCTCTAGAACAACATTTCCACCTACACAAACACGATTTTAAAACCGATGTCAAATTCATTATAATTGAGAAAATAGAAAACTTCAGGGCAGATAACATTAAACAGATTTTAGAAGGACATGAAAATAAGTGGATTCGACGCCTGACAATGCTTCATCCAGACGTGCTTAATCACAAATCTAACAACAAAGAGAATATATATATATATATATATATATATATATATATATATATATATGAAGAAAAATATACGGAAAAAACAAACAAAAATCCTTATATGCAATTATGCTGTTTTAATGTTAATATAATGTCAACATCGGACGTTTCGGTCTAATAAACCATCTTCAGGACATATTCATAAAATATAATTAACATTATCAATTCAACATGACAAACATAATAATTGCATATAAGGATTTTTGTTTTTTCCGTGTATTTTTCTTCATACTGTCGGATCTATATCCATATATTTGCTTATATATATATATATATATATATATATATATATAGATATATATATATAACCCCACAAATCAGGACCTACCCATATTTCTCACCCACACAAGACAGACATACTTGCGGAGGTGTTGCGGCCTCACATTTATACTCACACCCATAATAATATACACACTTACACAAATCATACTCATTCACTCCCTAAGAACCAAATAACACACCCACACTTAACAGAGACACATCCCCTTTCCAGGAACAAATAAAACTGTCAAAATGACCAAGGGAATTCAGAGCAGCATGAATCCATCCAGCTCTTATCTTAAATAACAACCCAAAAGAGACTGTTTGATCAACACAAGGTCTGACTAAAAGTCATGTTAAAAAATAAAAAAACGAAAACAAATGAAAACTACAAATAAAGTTCATTTTCTCCATCAAGTCATTCATTTCTGTAGTTCACTGCTACTAACGAGCAGAAATTTGTGTTCTCCTGATAATGACCATGTTGACCGAAACTAGTCGAGGAATCTAACTCAAATAATAAAAACTAAATATTAATTAACATTAATATACAAGCTAGTGTGTCTGAAGATTTTAATTTTTTAATATTTTTTATTGTTCAAAACGTATATATATATATATATATATATATATATATATATATATATATAGGTATTCATAATTTTATTTTTTCTTTATTCATTTAATCCCAAGCAAGGCAATAAAGCCACTGAGACACAAGGAATTACTGAGTGGGAGAGAATACGAGAAAAGGAACACTATTAAGGAGAGACAACAATAAAAGAACAGGTATTAAGAAAACGGAAGTCAAGTATTGTCTTTGAATCTAGATTTTAGAAGATCAAAATTTTATGGCAGAAGTGGTAACGAAATGAGAACAAATGCAATGAATATTGTTATATTAAATCGTCCGAGTTTTTCCAGAGCGTGATTTGAGTGTTATAAGATCCTGCAACTTGAAACTCATCTGGCTCTTGGAGATGATTTTCAGCTGTTAACCGATTCTTGGAGATGATTTTTAATGTCAAATGCTTTAGAACGCAGTCAAAAGTGTGTCTTTAAACGAAGGTTCAACCCTCAATGGTTGTATCTTAACAGCTTTTATTTCCATGGTAAGTTTCAATCGAATCATTTCAGTTGATGCGGTGTGAGTAGGGCTGTAAATCACGATATTTGGGAGACTTTGATGAGACGCTGAAAGGTTTGGGATGAATAATTGTCGACAGCCTTCGAAGTAAATCAATCGTGAATGTAGGACACATGAGAGGATTCTCATCGAATTCAGCAATTGGAGAAAGACTTATAAATATCGCATTCTTTAAGCAGACGACTCCACAAACAATGTCGATATCCAAAGCACAAATTAATAGAAGTGTTTACGCCCAATGACCATTTCTTAATAATGTCTTCTTATTTTTGTGTCTGTCTTGCTTAATTTTGATCACTCCATCTTTCTTTTTGGTTAAATTTCCATTTATCAGCAACACTCTCTCTTGGATTCTCTTTCTTGCTTTCTCTCTCTCTTTCTATCTCAAGCACACACACGTTTAATCTCTTTCTCAATCTCTCTCTCTTTCGCCGTCTTTCTCACCCCTTCTCTCTCTAGGTTCTCGTGTTTCCGTTTATATAATATAATTCCCGTTCTCATACACTTATGAACACATGAGGGGTTTCAGCCCATAATTATCTATCTATCTATCTATCTATCTATCTATCTATCTATCTATCTATCTATCTATCTATCTATCTATCTATCTATCTGTGGCTGTTGAAATCAATCTTTTTATCTATCTATCTTGTAGATATTATATACTACAGGGTGACAGACACACAGACACACTAAAAGAATAGCATTTATAGATACAGATATATCGTCAGAAATATATATATATATATATATATATATATATATATATATATATATATATATATATAAGGCAGGACGTGTGTGTAAGGAATGCACGGCCGCAATTTTCGATGGATTTGCACCAAAATTTACATGCACTTGCTCCAAGTTAGCGGGATGGCCAAGACTAACTTTGCATTTCCCAACTCCCATCGATAGTTGAAATAATCGATTTTTCATGCTTCTAAGGCAGTTTTCATGTAGTTTGTGGCCATTTTCTACTGGCCAGAGTGAGAGCCAATAGCTGGCTGCCACGAATAGGCAGGAAGATTCTATTGGCCAGCGTGAGTGCCAACAGAATATTAAGTAGCATGCTAGCATGCAAAAAATCGATAGCTGCACGCCACAAGTGGGAAAAATTTAAATCTCCATGGCACTTTACTCCAATTGGCTCATTCGCTTTCTTAAACTCAACGTTGATTCTGGTTCCACAGAACTGCGTTGGGTGTGAAAAAGTATTTGTTGTTAACATTTTTTTTCATTCGATTTTTCCAGTTACTAGTCCTTTTTTAAAGCTAATCGTTTTGTGTTCATTTTGTTTAGTTCTTTTTTCGTAACAGATTTAATGTTTAGTATAGAGCTTATAAAAAATTTGCAGTGTGAGATAGGAAAGAAGTAAGGCATGTAGCAACATCAGCACGGAAAAGGGCACTCCTTTAAAGACAAGAAAGGGCAAAAATATTTAAAGTCAAGTGATAGCGATTGCTGTATGAGTCGTACGATGTTTGAATCAAGCACGGGCAACGCCGGGCTATGCTGCTGGTATATATATATATATATATATATATATATATATATATACATACATACATATATATATATATATATATATATATATATATATATATATATATATATGTGTGTGTGTGTGTGTGTGTGTGTTGTGTGTGTGTCCTTGTGTCTCTGTGTGTGTATGTATGCATGTATGTATTTGGTTGTCACACATGAAATGACACATCTTTTGGATGGTTGCTGATACCGTCGTCTAACGAAGTAATCTACTTAGTATATAAAAAATCTTGATTTATTCCCAACTCTTTTTCTTTACAGATAATTTTTCTTTCAATATATTGTTACTCAGAAACCCAATGAAAATGATTACAATGAAACAATGTCGAGTAATCTTACTTATGAGTATAAACTGGGAAAAAGAAACATTTTTGCATCGAATCATTAAATGCGATGAGAAATGGATACTCTTTGACAACAGTAAGAGGGTAGGCCAGTAGTTTGATGCAAGTAAATCGCCAAAACAATAACCCAAACTTCCAGTGCACCCGAAAAATTTAATGATTACTGTATGGTGGTCTTTCAAAGGGGTTATTCATTCTGCATCGAATCATTACATGTCACGAGAAATGAATTCTCTTCGATAACAGTAAGAGAGTAGGCCAGTGGTTAGATGCAAGTGAATCACCAAAACAATATCCAAAACTTCCAGTGCACCTGAAAAATTTAATGATTACTGTATGGTGGTCTTTTAAAGGGGATATCATTATTTATGCTCACCTCAAGGGAAAACACAAACAGAAATCTCGTATTGTGGAGAAATTGAGTGCCTGCACAAAAAATTGAAAAATAAAAATCCTAGATTTGTGAATAGGGATGGCCTCTTTTTGCTGCACGACAACTCATGCCTGCAAGCTTCTCAATCAATTGTCCAAAAGCTGCATAGCCTGAATTATGAAATTTTGCATCATCCTCCATATTCAGCTGATATTTCTCCTACTGATTATCAATTATTTAAGCATTTGGAGATTTTCATATGCAATAAAACATTCTCCAATAAGAAAGAAGCAATCAAAGCATTTGAACTGTTTATCACATCAAAGGATGTGATTTTTTAAAGATGGGATCAAGAATTTAGAGGTACGTTGGAGAACAGTCATTCATCAACACGGTGCCTATTTTAAGTAAACAAATTAGTTATTTAACATTTCAGAAGCGTTTTATTTACGTTCTATAATGTGCGTCATTTTATGTATGAAAACCTAGTATATATGATCAAATATATTTCTACTTGTGTATGCTTATACTCAGTAAATCCGGCTGTCGAAAAAGAGAAATATTTGCGAGTATATGTATAGACGTATAGAAATAAAAGTACTGCATATGCACAGGCTAGATAGTATATGTTATACATATATCAACGAAATACTCAAATATTAATGGTTGCGATTATATGCATAAAATTAATATAAAAGTAGTAATTAGTGAATTAACAACGAAGCAAACTGTATTCAAAAGTAATTCAGTTGTCTAATTACTACTGCGCGGATGCGTCCTGTAATGGATATCGTTTCGCAATGAGAAACCGGAGAGCGGAGTTCAAATTCTAGTTGGGTTCGTTACATTCAATTACGCACAAATATCTTTGGGAAAGGTATCTATCTTTTCTCCCCTAGATGTGGGTTTAATTGCAGGATAGACGGGGTCGTATATCCTTGGTTGGCAACCAATCTAGCAAGGAAAGAAACGGTAGCCTACTGCGGGAACATCTCCTGCCGAGTCAGTCGTGAATCGAAAGAGACGTGATCGTCCAAGTGTGTATCACGTATGGCTCTTAACAAACTGACTGAATTACTACTTTCGTAATTTTGATACTGATTTGGCTGCATTGCTGCGGTAGACTGAACTGATTAATTACGGGACGCATATCTGAAATGAATTCCAACTTCAATGAATACATCACAATTGTCTCATTTTAAGTGATTATAATTAAGCATTTTATGGAAACGAAAAAGCACACATACTTAAAATCAAAAAGAAACAAACGGAATGTCTAGCGCACATAATGGAGGCTTGGGAAATTTTATTATTCACAGGACATGTTGAAGACAAGTGGGGCATATGAAAATAGAAAATAACCAACCTAAATCAGCCTGTGTAAATGGTTGACAGAACAGAGATTAGAAAAGACAGCAAAAAGACAAGCACTGTTAACAGAGCTACATAGGATAAAAATTGTGGAGCGCCATGATCTGAAGCGCCATACTGAAGGGACACAGTACATAGAAGAGAAAAAAAATAATGTTTCAAACTTTGTACTTTGAGGAACTGAAAAACATTATTTAGGTAAGCAAAGCAGGTACTGAGAATTGTAATTAAAAATAGGAAAATTTGCGCTGGGTACTATATACCCATGTTTTAGTGTTCTAGGGTTAAGCCTACCATAATCTACGAGACATCAGTGTCTCACCCACTGAGGATTGAACTCGTAACAACAGCATAGCATAGTCTATCAAAATGTAACACCCTACTATAGCAAAAGCTATGCTATTGTTTCATAGCAGAGCAGCAACCCTAGAATATCTTTCAGTAAGTTCTTCAAGTTTTCACGTGTTATTTTCTCTGATCGAATATCGCCGCTTATTTCTCTTTTCAAGCGTCGACATGACCATCGTCTTTACACTGGTTCAGCTTTGCCTCAAACAATACGTGAAGCCGCGCGAAACGATTTCCAATACCCACGGTTGCAGCAAGTTGTCCATTTGACAAAATACAGATGCTTGAAACGTATTTACAAAGCAACAATTATGCTGTGAATAGTTAGTCTGGGAGTTTATTAAGCTGGGGAAGCCTGTGATTTACAAATCTTAAAAGCGTGACTGTCATTTAATTCTTAAGGGTGGTCACACGTCTTCATCCTGAGAGCGTGTCTCTTTATCAATATCATCATTGTATCAATTTAAACAAAATAATATCGGTTTAGATTTATTTACTAAGATGTTGATTGTCCAGTAAATATATATATATATATATATATATATGGAGAGGGAGAGAAAGAAAAAGATAGATAGATATAGATAGATACATATATACTAAGCACATATAAAGAGAGATATTTACTAAGTATAAATTATTCCAGTATATATATATATATATATATATATATATATGTGTGTGTGTGTGTGTGTGTGTGTGTGTGTGTCATTCGTAGACAGCCAGTACTGTTTCGCTGTATCACAGCTCCTCATTGTGACTAGACGTCCGAAAGCCTCAAGCTAGGATAGAAATCCGACCGATTTGGTGTCAGTCATCAACAATCGACAGAGAGAAACTGCTAATTCTCGCGTATTGTTTATATGAATATAAACAAATGGAGACAGCATAAGTGCTCTTTCAACAATATAAATAAAAGAAATCAGACATCTCTATCTAAATATTTTTGGCATTTGAAGGAAATGAATAAAACACCAAAAGTAAAATGGAAAATTATAAACTAAACTAGAACTTGTAAAACTTGGGATGATCCATGCCCTTTATGCCTACATGAGAAACTACACATTATGAAGTTTCTAAATAATAAAAATCTATTAAACAATAGACATGAATTAACGGTTTTTTGCTGACATCATCAAATCTTTGCATTGAATAATTAGCATATAATTTTTTTTAAATCAATAGTCCTAATAAATAGTTTAAATACCCCACAAAAAAGATAACCCTTTATGAAGTCGTCAAAAAACAAATGTTACGGCAGTTTTTTTATATACACAAAACCCTTTCAGAAAAAAAAAATAAAATAAAATAAATCACCATATACACGTAAACCAGATCAGACGAAATCATCTTCCATTTTAAATTTAGACAACCCAACCATACCCTGACTTGACATCTATGAATGTAACTCTATACTGATACAAATTATTAACACCCTGCGCCCCTTTCTATATGAACAATCGCGCTGGCCGTTACCATAGAAATTTTTATTTCAATAATGAATGTGCTATTAAAACACGTAAATTTCAGAAATAAGTTATCCCCCAAAAAATTGCGCTTGAAGATGGAACAGAGCTTACTTTAATTCAATTTAATTCAAATAATTATATTGAAGTTTTCGGCTCTTGTTTTGAAACATGAGAACTCTTATGTAGCGTGTTGGAATCATATTTTTAAATATATATATATATATATATATATATATATATATAAGAGAAAATTTTTTATGCGAACGCGTTTCTCTTATATATCTATATATATCTATATATATATATATATATATATATATATCTTTGTGTGTGTATGTGTGTGTGTGTGTGTGTGTGTGCGAAAATATATAAAAATAGGAAAGAACTCGTTAGGTAAATAATCCAAAGTTCTTTAGTATTTTTGTTATTATTTTTAAAAAACAGTGCTCGATACAAAAGTAGAGCCTAAATATAATTATTTATTTAAAAATATGATTCCATCGCTACATAAGAGTTCTCATGTTTCAAAACAAAAGCCGAAAACTTCAATATAATTATTCGTTTTTTTTTTATTCCAAAAAGAAATTCGCTTGAAGATGGAACAATTTATATTGACGTTTTCGGCTCTTGTTTTGAAACATGAAAACTCTTATGGAGCCAGGGAATCATATTTTTAAATAAATAATTATATATATATATATATATATATATATATATATATATATATTATGACAGGAACCATTTATTTTTAGAGTAATTTACCTTGATTTCATTGTAAATATGTTTGTTTAATATAATTTTGTATTGATGGGAGTGGATGTGTCTATGTAATTAACGCAGCTGCAGTTGATCTTCACATTGTTTTTATTAAAAATCATTTTTTAGTGTTGGTAAATGGTTAAAGAGTTAAATGTAAAGAAATACTTTCGATATTACTGTAATGACAAAAGTAATCAGGTGTAGGCCTTAAGAAAGCTTTCTTCAACTGAGAATAAAGGTTCGCGTATAGTGTCCTTTTATAGTGCCAGTAAACAGAAATAGCTCTCTCAAAGAGGAAAGTAACAAAACAAGAGGAGACCACACTTTATTATTCATAAAAATTAATTTTAAAAGGTGGCTTAAACCATATAATGTTGCGTTTATTTGTGTCCCTGCTTATTTCTACCTTTTTCGTTTATTTCTAAATACTCTAAATTTACTTTAGGATGGCCCAGTGTAGCTTGTGTAATGACAAAACTACGCAGGTGTAGGCTTTAAGAAGGCTTTCTTCAACTGAGAATAAAGGTTCGTGTATAGTGGCCTTTTATAGTCCCAGTAAACAGAAATAGCCCCCTCAAAGAGGAGAGTAACAAATTAAAGGGAGACCACTGTTGATTATTCATAACAGCTTCCACATACTTACCTTTAGACTTATCAAATATTTCCCGGGGTCGGTGGATAATCTAACTTGGACTGATTAATGTAAATTATATAGAATTTTGTAGAGGTGGTTCTATTGTTCAATAACGTATCTATGGTTATATTAATCCTTTGTGTATGGAATATTAGCGCATAAATTCATCCTTAGGGGGGGTCGCATGGTTTATCATCTCTCAGTTGCGTCTTTGTCCTCGGACAGAGTGCGCTCAGGGGTTTCTCGGTCAAAGGACAGAGGGGCAACTGAGAAAATTATACCGAGAGCTACCCAGCCGTGGGGAACAGCTGCCCTAGGCCGCAACCTCCTATTGCGCCAGGGGGAGGGATCGGTGCTCGCACCGAGGCCAGCGCAACCGACTTTAAAAAGACTTTGTGCCACATCTCATTCTTGTGGGGAAAATAGTAAACACCGTAGAACCACTACTCAGGTCAAAGATTACATTGAGGAAGTTGATCACTTTGACATTGGTGGTGGTGGTAATATTTAGTTCGTGATTTCCATTTCTTTTCTCAATCGTTCTATCTTTTGTGGACTAGTTTTACGGAGGAAAATTACACCGTCATATCTATAGAGTCCGGTGGCCTAGTTGTCGAAAACAAATCTAAGTCGCCATAACAATAGAATACCATTTAAATCGCACGCCTCCTCTGAATCATACGCTCCCATAGCTACATTAAATTCCGGGTTACTTTCTTTTTTTTTTTTTTGATCCAAATAACCTTTACAGAAAACTATAGGTTTTCATTCCTGCTTTGTGTTATTAATTTCACGATCGCTAATAGGGCAGTGATTTATTGCTAGATTGATAGCTGACATTAACAGATTCTGGTGGACTGATAAAAATCACAAATATCGAATTGGATGAATGCACAATTATTTTTCCTTTTTTATATTGGTAAACTATTCTATGGCCTCAACTGTTTTCTTCCACTAGTTAATTCTCAGAGCATTTTTGGTGTATTTGCATGCTCTTTCAAGCATATTCTTGCTGATAATGAAATTTTGGCGGGGTTAAGTAATCGGTTATTTGCGGGGTGTTTAAAAAATTTGTCTTATGATCTTTAACTTTTTATTTGTGGAATTTATGGATCATATTATCAGTTTTAAGTTTTATTTTATATTTTTTATTTATAATTTTTATTCATTATTTTAATTTTTAAATATATTTTTATTTTTCATTTTTTATTTTTTATTTTCATTTTTAATTGATTTTTTAAATTTTTTAATTGTTATTTTTAATGCTAATTGCGGTCTATTTTTAATATATTACTATAAAATATATATTCATGTTTTAATAAGAACAAGTAATCTCCCTTTATTTACATAATTAAAAAAAATTAAAATATGCATATTCCTCACACAAATATATGAATTTTAATTTTCTTTTTTTACATACATATATAAATCCTGCTTATTTGCCAAATATAATCTTAAAATTTTAAAACATAATATGAAACAACGCTAACGCACACACACACACACACACACACACACACACACACATATATATATATATATATATATATATATATATATATATATATATATATATATATATATATATATATAAACATATATATATATATACACCAGGTGTAACAACAAAATTGTCCAAATCGTGTAAAAGCAAAATTGTCCAATTGTTAGATTAAGATTTGATCCGTTGTATCTTAGAAATGATTAAAGATATCTTACAGGAATTCCCTGAGTTTTTTTTTTATAATTCTATTGGACTCTACTTTGAACAATAAGAATGTATTTAGCTCTAAGTTGAAAAAGAATGTATTTAACTCTAAGCCAGAATGTGAATGTTGGTGTCATTAGTGAAGTCCTGAATGATCTTTTTCCTCTCATCATTGCTGAGTTGGGAATACACTGACTCTGCCAGAAAACGATTTTAGCCTGTTTTCTTTCTTGTTGAATAACACAAAGGTTTTTTCAGTGATTCTTATGACAAATGGTGCCAAGATGGCGAAACGGCTTGCCTGAAAAACTGAAAAAAGAAGCTCAATTAGTTTAGTGTTTTTTTTTTTTGTCGTTGTTTTTTTTTTTAGATATTAAACATTTTCTTGGATGGACAATTATCCTAATATGCTGTTACACGATTTGGACAATTTTGCTGTTGCACCCGGTGTGTATATATATATATATATATATATATATATATATATATATATATATATATATATATATATATATGTGTGTGTGTGTGTGTGTGTGTGTGTGTGTGTGTGTGTGTGTGTGTGTTAATATCACCATGTTCGATTTGTCAAGGTGACGTCTTGATGTTATCGGCCTTTGGAAAGTGTCTGGAAACCATACTATTGGTGGACCAATGCCTGGTGAGTAACATTGCGTAGGAAGAACTTTTCGAGAATTGGTCCGAAGGTTGTGCTATCGTGAATTCGCAAGTCGTCGTGACCGGGGCTATGAGCGTACAGATCACAACAGATTATGCGCTCTCCACTCGGAACTCTATTGTCCCCTCAACATAATTGCAGTACAAACTACAGATGGGTTCCGTGGCGGGGGGGGGGCGGTGAACAAGCACAAATTTACCTCATACCTATAGATTTTTCTTTCTTTGTACACGAATTCCTTAAGACATCCGCACATGAATTAGAAGAAAACAAAGCAATCACAGGAAATGATCCTCATCACCACAACACCCTAAATAAACACGGACGAACTGAATGAGGAAATTCAACCAGTTACAATAACAATAATCAAATCCGTAATTTACAAAATAAACTAAACACGTTGATCTCTAAAAGTAAATAGTATAAAGTCGGTTAATTTGCAGTGTAACACCCGCGCTCAGTTCGCATTAAAAATTTCCAGAATTCTTACATTTGTGTGTAATTGTACATGCTTCATTCGAATCTAGTCTGATATATTTGATAAAATCTACCGTTTTGGAGTTATCGACTGTAAAATTTCGGATTCATTCGCGTTTTTGGCGGCAGCCATTACTGGCATTGTTTGCATACATTCGCTGAAGGATAGCTATCAGTGATAGCGTAAATAGTTCTCGTGCGTAGAAATTGAGAAAAACTTAGCCCAAAAAGATCAGTTCCGTGGCAGAGAGGTTTTAATTACAAATTTATCCAAATTGAAACCATCGGATACACAAATGGATGCGCTTAACTTCGGTCAAAAATTTGCCACAAGATTGCTGGAAAATGATATTACACGATTGATTATTAAAAACCATCAACACAATTACTGGGATTTCAAAAAAGCATGCATCCTGGGTTTAATTACAACCACACTCGAAAAAACAAATGAAAGCTTACATCCCCGCAGAGATGCTAAAAATGGTGGCCCTTAGCTTCCAGGCTTTTTATTAGTACAGAGGACCACTGATTGGGCAACGTTGCTCAAAGTGTCCAGTAGGATTGCTACCATTTCAATTTCTTGTCTAAGCGTTGCCTATGTAGTCGTTTGTCTGCGATACCCAACATAATTTAGGACTTGTTGATGCTACAGCCATGAGGTTAATGGCATCGTCGAGAAAATACTACAGAAACAGTGTTATCGCAATATATATATATATATATATATATATATATATATATATATATATATATATATATATATATACCAAAATAAATAAATATATGAAATAAAATAAAATAAAACACCAACAATCACTTTTTAGTTTAAGCTATCACCACAATAATTACATTTATTGTTTTTATCATTCTCCCACCACTATTACTAATCACTTCTACCAATTTATAATAACTATTAGCTACTTATATTATCACTGCCACCAATCCCATTACAACATTACTATCACATCACATCTACTATTATCATATAAACCCGCAATAATTATTAACGTAAACTACCCCCTCCCTCAGCATATTTAATACCACCATAAAAATAACCAATAAGGATTACAAACTGAAATTTCTATCAGTTACATATACACAGTCATCAAAAACAAGCAAATAACCAGCTTTAAAATAATACATAAAGTTTTTAAAAATAAAAAATAAAAATAATAGCAATTTTTACCTAACATAATTTTACACTGACCCCACCACACATATATACGTGCATGCGAGGAAATATTATTCAGCGAAAAAATAGAAAAATGCTCTGATTGCTGACATGTATACATTCACGAAATATTCACGAGAAATTTTCCTTACACTTCCGATCTTTGAATTTCAACATACAAATTCGTATGTATAGAGACAACACCACTCATATACATACATATGTCAAATCCCATACTAACCACATATGTTTATATCTGTATGAGCCCCGGTGGATGAGCGAGTGTGTATGTGTGTCTGCGTACCTCATCGAGTGTACGGACATGCATCTATGTTTGCGTTTGCATGAGTGACATCACGACGACGATTCCCCCCCACTTCCATAATAACACCAATACACGCAATCTACATAAACCTAAAATTAAAAAAAAAATAATCAGTTTGTCTGACGATTGAAAAAGCGTGAAACCCAGTGTCACAAACTCACATCAATCCAACCAAATATGTTAGCTCTCTCTGATATTGAGCGCTTTCTAATAAGTACCGCGCATATAATATATAAATAATTATATATCTATATCTATATACACACACACTTTTCACACACACACACACACACACACACACACACACACACACACACACACACACACACACACACACATATATATATATATATATAACTAAAAGGATAAGGATCATATTTTTATTATTAAAATAGATGCAAAAGTGTCTCGTCTAAGAATGGGATTTTAACCGCCTTTCGGCCGGCATTTCCTTAGAAACAGAATCGTCGGCAATATAAAACAAAGATGCCGATAAAAAAAAAATATCAACAATTGATATTAAGAAATCAGTTACCCAATAGGCGTATAAAGGGGAAAAAAAATTGTTATTAAATATGTTCCTAGTCGGCAGTAGTTCCCCCGAATAGGGCCAACCAGCACTGTGCTATGTGTCTTTAAGAGACTCAAGGACACATGGCACAGTAGATAAAGGCGTTAGTTAGATCCAGTGACAGGATCCAAAGAGTATTCGTTCAATACTTGATTAGGGCGGTGGAGAACTTGGAGAGGGGAATTAACAGGAGATAACTGATAACTGACATCCATTAGACATGGCACGTGGAACTAGAAGTGTCTACCCCAGCGAGCGAAATAAAGGCTTCAGTTCGACATTCCAACCACCTAAAGAAGACCGGAGCGTACAACGGCCGAAACGTTGTGATAAATACGGCAACAAAGATGAGGATGATAGTCCGAGCAATGTAAATAGTGTACATAATGCCTCATCTCAGAAATATAGATACTTCATTTCTATTTGTCCTTTGCTTCAATATTAATCACATATATCGAAAATTATATTTGCAGGTTAAAAGAAAAACAAATGCTATTAAGATCTATTAGGTTGTTGCAAAAATAATGACGGAATAATGTCGTTTTTTGACGTATTTTTAACGTCAAAAAACGACATTATTACGTCATTATTTTTGCACCAACCTAATACAAAGAATAGGAAGTTGTGAAGGGCCATGATTATGTACATCCTGAAGGGACACGACCCAGGGATGAAGAAAAAGATAACAACATAGCAGTATATCAATGGGTAATGGAATGGTTGATGAAGATGGTGAAACTATGAGCCGATTGAGCATATCCGTTTTCTGCATCCACGGCATGTTTTTCTTGGTTTGGCAGTGAATTTTTCAGTCTAACTTTGTATTTACACCTACCTTCAGACAACCAGCTCTTAACGTAGGCGGCGGTGTTTGATCTCAAAATCTCAACTGTCATAGAAAATAAACATTATTCTGTTATAAAACCGTCGTCCTTTCGGCATGAACGCTTCGCTGAAGATAATGTTGATGTACCTATGTCGATAATCGATTTTGACGTGAACGGTGGGTATTATTAGATTTAAAAAAAAGCCCTTTGAAATAGTTTCAGCCAATCACTTCCAAATGCTAACAAGCAATAAGAAAATGAACCGTGTAAGTACACAAAAACAGAAAGGGGGCATAAGACAAGGGGTCTTCTTTTTGCCGGATTTATTTAACTTATACGAGGCAATTCTAATAGAACTAGATGTTCTACCAGGATTTATTATTAGTAGACAACAATTTCATATAAGATACGTGGATGGCAACGTGTTGATGGCAAAACGAAACAAGACGGCTAATATTCATAGAAAAGGCAGTAAACAAAAACGATAAGAGAGGACTAGCCATCAGACAGACTCTATGGTCGTTAATAAGATTGATTTATTTGCTTAATGGTATATCAACAACTTTATGGGTCATTTAATGCCAAAATGTAATTTTCTTGGGGGCTTTGAAGTAAAAAAAATCTAATATGTTATTCTGCTTTCACAATCGAATACATGGTAGAAGATGCTCAGATTTTATGCATATGTGTGAATAGAACTTACTAGAGGCGGTGATAGCAGAGGTTACCTCATGTTGATTGTTTGGATGGTTGATTTTATTTAGCGACATATCAACATCCGTCTGGGTATTTACTGCCTGAGTCTAAATAATTTGAGCACAGTTTTATGGCTTCAACTAAATATATTTTGAACGTAATTCCATGCCTTTCAGCTACAGATAAAATGTATTGCTGTTCAAGTATTTTCGGTCTTTTTATATAAAAATATATTGCTGGTATTTTTACTATTAAAATGTATATTTATGCTTTCATAGTATTTTTGTTTAAGCGGGTGTGGGGTTACTATTTATCTGGGACCTAACAGGTGCTACTACCCCAGGTCTGGGTGGGCCTGGGAAAAACAGCAATTGTGTTGGTTCTAGGCTCTTCAAAACCTCCAATCTCACGTTCTGAGGCCTTGCTACCGTATGAAGTTTATGAGACTTGAGTTAACAAAGATGTATGGTACTACAGTAATATGCTGAAAATAACATGAAATGGAGCAACTGAGCAAAAGAGAGAAGTTGTAAGGAAAATGGGAAATAAAAAGAACACCTATCCCTAGTATCAGAGATGAGAGTTGATATTTCTAGGATACATAATGAGGAAAGATGGCTTGGAGAATTAAACACCCACAAGACATATTGAAGTCAAAAAAGACACAAAGAAACATAAAGTGATCTACTTAACGACTTTTGTAAATAGATGTCAGAACAGAAACTAGAAGTGAGAGTAAGAGTCAAAAAATGTTTAGGGATACAAAATATAGGAAGTTGTGGAGAATCATGATCGCCTACTTCCTGAATCGACACGTCACATAAAATAAGAACTGTCTACTATTTAAAATAACATGCAAGATTGCCTGTAATCAAAAACTGCATTATTGACGAAGATGTCTTCATTTTATATTGGTTTTACATATTTCGTCCACGTAACGAGTTCCCTAACCCAACTGGGGGTGCTGGTCATAGGAGGTTCACATGTATTGCAACTATAGTAACAGGGGTATTTCTTGAGTAAGAACGGTGTCTGTTCCTCTTCAGACTGGTTTCGAATGCAGGCTTTTCATTTACTAGACTAGCCAGAGAGGCCGGTGAACACTTTTATTAAAGCCATAGCTGAGAGAGGGAAGAGATAGATCTATACCTTTCCGAATGCACAACCGAACGAAACGAACTCAGTCAGAATTCCAACGGCACGTCGATTCGTCTTTCCGATACTCTAACCGTTACACAATATTCATTCCCGCCTTTAAATACAGTAGAGTTGCACCACCTTTATTTCCGCATTTAAATACGGTAACCGCTATCCCTTCATTTGAGTCTTTAAATACGGTAACCAATACACCACCTTCATTTCCGTACTTAAATACGGTAACCGTTACACCACTTTTATTTCCGACTTTCAAGGCTGTAACCGTTACAACGCCTTCTCTCTAGGCTTTAAATGAGAAGAATAAACAAAATTAAATAATAAATAAATAAAATAAAACATAGAGATGTTGACTGAAATTCCGCAAAATCAGTCGTATTCCCAATTCATTCATTTATTTCATCCAGTTAGCGCATTTTATACCTCTGTGGTCACCATCTCCCCTCCCATCTCACAATTGTGGTTTATGATGACATTCAAAGAAGACTAGTGCAAGGACTTGCTGGTTCCTTTTCCATTGATCTGGCCACCATTTCCCGCCATCTCGCTATTGTGGTTCCTGGCGACATTCAAAGCTCAATAGTGCAATAGCCTGCCGGTTCCTTTTGCACTGCTGTAGTTAGCACTCCTCTCCATATCACAATGGTGACATACAAGGCAAAATAGTATAATGAAATTTCTCTATTGCTACTGAAAGGAGAAATAAAACATGTAAAAAATTTCCATTTAATATTCGCGACATTGCAACTCAGAAAAATGCTGTATACGGATCATGTTAATTTAAGGAATAAATAATGAAAAGCGAGAGGAAAAAAATATCCAAGGTAAAATCACGTAGAATTATTTAATTTCTCAACCGACGCGAAAGTCATTTTCATATTTTCAATTAAGTCGACTATTTTCGGTTTTAGCTGACAAATGAAACACAATGTGGAGACTGATTTCTCCGGTTGGTGAAGCATCGTGAAAGGGACCTGTTGTATGTTTACAATATAATGTTGTAATTACAAATTATAATGATAAAACATGCACCATGACAACAAAATTATAAATGTGAAACGGATCCTTCAGGTCCTGCAACGAGTTTTAGAATTCGTTTATTTATTCATTCTGAGAGTTGTTCATATGAAACAGGCTTCGTAGCTTACGGAATAGCATTAGAAAGTTCATATTTTCTTTATGCTACTGTGGAATTTCCTTGTCAGAATACTCCAGAAGTTTTCCATCGAGCTTAGGCTGGATTAATAAGATATGTGCCTTTAAGAACATTCACGTATATTTGAGCAGTGATATAACGCCACAGCACATATTTCAGCAGGCATTTAACACCCCAGGACATATAACAAATAATAGCTTTCACTTTAATCATTTCCTTGGAAAAAAACTTACGCCATACCCACTTTTCTGACAGGCTTTACCTGATCCGTCTGGTGCATTTAGAGTAAAGTTCCATTTGTTGATTCATTTAATCCACTGACTTTTATTCTTTTTTTTAATTATACTATTTACATCGTTCGGACTGTTGTCTTCATCTTTATTTTCATATTCACGTCGTTTCGGTTGTTGTACGTTCTGGCCTTCTTCAGACGATATACGTAGTAATTTCGAACCGAAGAGCACCGGCTTAGATTGTTCTAGTTTCTGGATACCAGTTTTGGTTATTTTCCTTCAGTGACTCAACTCTCCAAGAGAGAAATAGAAAGATCATTTTCTTAAAAAATCGGTACCATCTTATGCAAGACAGTAAAGCCACTTAGACACAAGATGTTACTGGGTGTGGAAGAATTAGAAACAGAAACATTAATAATGAGCAGGAAACAGAAAAGAGTAATCAGGAGGATAGTATTTAGTTATGGGTAAAATAACAGGGCAGACTGGGTTCTATAGCATTGGGTGTCAACCGGTCTAGGATAAAGTAACTCTGAATTCAAAAACTGTATGTATCCCTGGCGTAGCACATACTATACAGCTAAAGGATCGTTCAGATTGGTTTGATGATCCCGACTACGGTCGAATAATGTCTGCGTCACATTTTCCATTGTCTGTTGTAATATTTCCTATATAATTACATATCAGATCTTGCTTGATTTTTATAACTCTAAATCGAAGATCGCATCTTTTGGTTTTCCTTCTTATTTTTTCAAACTTTTTATCCGCTTTTTTATTTCGTTTATGAAGAAAAGTTTTGTCTAGTTTTGCTCCATTTGCGTGGATGAATTTTAACTTCGGCATCGAACAAAAAAATGAGAATCTTTAGTTGCCTCTTCCCACTTCCCAAACAACAGAATCCCGAAACGCTAAATCAACGTTCTTCCTAAGTAGGAAACTTGAATTTCAGGCTTCTTATCTTTTACGCTGTTTTTCAACTGCAGTTCATCTTACGTTGTCATGATGCAAAACCTTTTGAGTCTTATTATACTGATCAAATGGTGGCATGCTTTCATAGTAATGTTTCTTTTTGGTATGTGTCCATATTTCTGAGATGAGGTATTATGTACACTATTTACATTATTCGGAGACATGGGATAGTGGATAAAGACATTGGTTAGGTCCATGAGTTCAATACCCGGTTAAGGCGGTGGAGAACTTGGAAAGGGGAATTAACAGGAGATAACTGATAACTGATATCCATTAAACATGGCACGTGTAACTAGAACAGTCTACTCCAGTGAACGAAATAAAGGGTTCAGTTCGACATTCCAACCACATGAAGAAGGCCGGAACGTACAACGACCGAAACGTTTTAATAAATATGGCCACAAAGATGAGAACAATAATCCGAATAATGTAAATAATGTTTTTTGTTGTTGTTGTTGTTTAAGAAAAAGATGCTTTAATGGTAGGCTTGAGATCTGGGGAATATTGTGGATATAGCAAAGTCACGTATCCCAAGTCAGTAAGCCTCTCCAGTATTATCCTGCCAACATGTGACCGAGCAACGTCATGAAGCAGAATTGGACCTTAACGGTGAACCAGCGCCGGTCTCATTTTGCTTAACTGGATGGGTATTTCATCCAGTTACTTATAGTAAACTTTAACAGCGATGTTCTGATTAGATTTCAGAAAGCTATAAGAGTAGACCTTCATACAGTTACCATAATCTTCTGTTGGTATAAATTCGGTTTGGGGAAAGTGTTTGAGTCCTTCGTCATGTTCAAGCTATTGAGCCGATCGTTTATGTGTCTCATAAAAGGTCCAATTCTTATCACCGGTCACTATTCAAATTTCGCTGATGCACTATCGAACACAGTTCAAAACACTATTTACATTATTCGGACTATTGTCCTCATCTTTGTTGCCATATTTATCACAACGTTTCGGCCGCTGTACGCTCCGGCCTTCTTCAGGTGGTTGGAATGTCGAACTGAACCCTTTATTTCGCCCGCTGGGGTAGACTGTTCTAGTTCTACGTGTCATGTCTAATGGATATCACTTATCAGTTACCTCCTATTAATTCACCTCTCCAAGTTCTCCGCCGCCTTAACCGGGTACTGAACTCACAGTCACTGGATCTAACCAACGCCTTTATCCACTGTGCCTTGTGTCTGAATAATGTAAATAGTGTACATAATACCTCATCTCAGAAATATAGACAGATACAGTTCAAAACCTTGAATTATTTGACTTTCACAGAGCTCATGTGTAACCCACTTAACGAGTTTCTCTATCGTGCCAATTTTCTTCAGATGGATCGATTTTGTGTAAATTCTCACACGCATTATCTGAGACGACATTATGAAATGTTTTTTTTTCTCGACTAGTGTTTTCAGATGTTCATCGTCAATTGCAGATGAACGTCCTCTACTACCTTGATCTTCAAGACTCATATGTCTACTGCAAAACTACGGGAAACAGCATTGTGCACTTCAATCACAAGTGGATCCTTCACTCTATGCTTCAATGTTGGCAACAGTTTGAGTAGCATTATCACCAAGCTTGAGCTTCTTTTTTTTAAAGAATTTAACCCGCAAGCAAGGCGGGAAGCCACTAGTACGCAAGGGCTTACAGAGATTTGGATCGAGAGCAAAGAAGAATGATAGAGGAAAGGATGAAGAGAAGGATAGGGGATAGATCAAGGCATCTGGAAACGTCGATTGACACTCCATTTGAATAGTTGGAGATTATAGCTATCAGGGAAACGGAAAAAGGAGAGGAAGTTCCACAGGCGAGAAGTGTGAGATATGAAGCTATTGGAGTAGAAGAGACGGCTACATTTAACAGTTTCAACAGTGAAAGCGTGAGAGCGACATACCAGCCTAGTTGAACGTTTAAATTCATGAAGTCTGGGAACCAGCGAAAGCAGCTCATCGGAGCAGTTACCGTGAAAGTATTTATAAAAAAGACAGAGCAAGGCAACGGCACGTCTGTGAGAGAGCGACTGCAGACGAGGTGCCACATCAGGGCCAATTACATTGCACATGTCTCTGGATTTTTATCAAGGACCTTGAGACAAACAGAAGGGGCTCCAGACCATATATGGCAGCAATACTCCAGGCTAGGGCGAATGGTTGATTTGTAGATTTGAAGGATCGACTCCGACGAGAAAAATTTCCTAGCGCGGCACAGGGAGCCAACTTTCCTTGCAGTGGATGAAGCTATTGACTCAATGTATTTGTTCCACCTCAGGTTAGAAGTCATTCGCAAAAAGGTGCTCTCGTGGAGTTGAGCGTCAGACATTCTTATGAGGAGTAATAGAGAGCAGTTTTGTTTTTGAGGCATTAAAATTAACCAGCCAATTCCTGCCCCAGTTCACAACCAATTGGAGGTCCTTTTCGAGACAAACGGCCAGGTTAGTTTTGTCAGCGACACTAGATTTGTTTTTGAGGCAGGATAAATAGCAGTATCATCCGCGTAAATGCCTACTTGGGAACCTATGACATCAGGAAGGTCGTTAATGAAGAAGGAACAGAGTATGACCTAGGATAGAGCTTTGGGGAGCACCTGCGTTCGTGGGATTATAGCTGGATGAGAATCTGTTAAGTACGACCTTCAATACACGGTTTGACAGGAATGATTGTATTAAGTCAAACAATCGACCTGTAATTCCATAACCCTGAAGCTTTCGAAGAAGGCTGGCATGCCAAACCCTATCAAACGCTTTGGAGATATCTAGAGCCACAGAACGAGCTTCAAAAAATGTAAACACATCTCTCATTTAGTCATGTTCAACATGAGAGGTATATAATGTGTACTTCTAAAAGAGATTGGTATAAAGTTAACAAAGTGTACACTTTAATCATTAGGAAGGAGTAAAATATTTGGTGCAACTATTATAACAATATATTAGAACACAAACATATACTAACAAGAAAATATCAATATTAAACATCCCTTTTAGAATAACAACTACCTAGAAAAAATAACATCAAAGTTTACAGGTGCCAACCAGTAAACTTTGATGTTAATTTTAAGGGACAAAGAGGAAGACCAGAAAATTGCCACGGTTCTGTTTACTTTACGTCTAGGGTTAATCGGAAAAAATTCAGAAGATCTGCAGTCTGTATAACACCAAAACAATATTCAGAAGCAGTTTCACCCCAGGGAAAGAACTCTGTCAAATAAAGCTTAACACGTGGGAGAACATGACAAAGAATTGCCTGTACTCGACTTCTTGCAGTTGTGGCTGAGAATATAAAGGAAAAAGAAGCTGACCCTAAATGTAAGGCTGAAGGAAAATCGAAAAGCCGTAGTGTGGGGTGAGAAAATGAAATCGGACATGGCTGATCATGTATAGAGGGAAAGGGTAGTCATCAACCTATGTCAAATGAAGTGAAAATACTAGACAAAGAAGAACTCTGGAGAGTTAGACATTTGAAAGAATCAGCGTATATGCTATGCTATGAGGACCTCCTTAGTAGGCCTAGCGTAGAAATTAATACAATACAGGAGCCACTAACAAAGAAAGAAATACAAATGATCACAAGTTAGCAGCAGAAATCAAAACATAATGGGTAGTAGCAGCAGTTGCAGCATTAATCAACATCCAGTTTAGATTTAAGTTTCCAAGTCCACTACAACACTACGACCTTCTTCAGTGACAAAACACTAGACAATGGCCTAGTGGATTAAAGCGTTGATTCGCGAATTTAATGAAATAGAGGTTGTGAGTTCAATCCCAGGGTTAGGCAGTATGTACATGGAACAGGACGAGCAATAAAAATAAGAACTAGATGATATCCCTAAGTATGGGCAGCAGAATGAGAACACTCTACCCGATTAGATTAAATAAACAGTTCAATTCTCAGTAGGCTACCCAGGTCAATATACACCTGAGGAAGGACGCGGGAGGGGTACGGAATAGCCGAAACCTTGTGATAAGAACAAAGATGTAGTAGCTATTTTTAAAAGGCTGGAAACCTTGTTTATGCAACAACGTCTATATATATATATATCATCACTATTCTTCCCAAAGGAGGATTAAGGTCCCTAGATGAATAAAGGGTTATACAAATCCAAACCCACCTTCTCGGCATCCCTTTCATTATCGAGCGACAAGGTAAGTCCCAGTAGAAATGATATAAAATCAATTGCTGGAAGGTCGGAGAGCACAATGGCCGAAATTTCAACAGAGACTGAGGACAACAGTCCGAATATAAATAGTAGAACTAAGGATTAAAAGTGTTGTATAGCTCTCCCTCCTCTTCTGGGAGTAGTCTTGCTGACGGGGTCGATTCTATCATAATGTCGACTTCTTTCGCAGACTGTGATTCGCTAGTTGATTTTTAGTTCGGCGAAAAGAAAAAGAGAATCTCAACAAAGAAATTTTAAACTTATCTCGTTTTATTCACCACGTCGGCGATTATATTTCTAACTAACAAGTGAGGTTACTCTCTCCCCCCGCTCCACTGGGGAGCAACTTCACAGACATTAAATAACACGTCTATATTGTTCCTGGTGTAAGACTTAACTCCTTGAAATCCCTTTCTATCTCTAATATTCCTACGCTAGTTTTAACCAATCACAAATGACTTCCTCTGTTTTCCTGTATCTGACCACAAAGGTCAAAATGAGCAAGTCAGAAGAGAAATACAATTCTCTAAAAATAATAGTCTACTAAAGTTTTATTTAACAAAAGGTTTATTCTAAAATCGGACATTATTTTCGTAACAACCTAAGATTACATCCGAAACAGGTTCAGACATAAAAACACCAATCGGTTCCATTGCATCTCTATTTCATAGAATGAAAAGCAACGAAAAAATATTTTTTTCTTCGTATCGCTTGGTTTCAGACTCGATCAAATCAAAAAATACTGCTTGCCTGATTTTATGCTTTTTGTGTTTAGTGTCCACACTAATCATGTCACTAATAACATTAAATTAGAAAAAAAACAAAAAAAAAACCGTTATGAAACAGCGAAACATAAACTAGGAAGGAGACAAAGAAATTGAAATAAGAAAACGAGACAGAAATATAAGACATACAAGTATTCATAAAAATGTGACTTTGTGAAGGCTTGGATTTTCTAGTAAGAAGAGAAGAAAGCTATCGCAATACGGGATCATATTACGTAGACAAGACAGAGGAAATCTTATCGAAAATTCCAGATATTCAGGATTAATAACTCGTTTATAAAAAGAAACAAAGAAAACAGTATATTTATGAAGATGGTGGTTCTGGATAAGATGAAGTCCATTAAATGCTTTGTCTTCAATGTAGCGTGTCCCTTCAGGGCGTGGGCGAATTATGGCTCTCCACAATTTCCAATCATTTTTAGCTCTTAAATCTGCCAGCCAGTTACACAAGCTCGTTCTTCTTCTTCTTCTTCTTCTTATCCTCCTTCTTCTTTGGGTTGTATCGCTTAAGGATGTGGGCGATCATGGCTCTCCATAATTTCCTGTCCTTTGTAGCGCTTAGTAAATGTCTTTTCGTGATACCTCTTAATCCTTGATGTGCTAACCATTTACATAAGCTTCTTCGTTTTCTTCTTCTTCTTCTTCTTCTTCTTCTTCTTTCTGCCATGTCCCGTCAGGACGTGAGCGATATTATGGCTCTCCACAATTTTCTGTCTTTTGTTGCTTTTAGTAAATGTCTTTTGGTGATATCTTTTTATCCTTGATCTGCCAACCATTTACACATGCTTCTTCTTTGTGTCATGTCCCTTCAGAACGTGAGCGATATTATGGCTCTCCACAATTTCCTGTTTTTGTTGTTCTTAGATGTCTTTTCGCCATCTTCCTTAATCCATGTTCTGCTATTTACACAAATACATGTTATGTATGTTAGGCATTGCTTTTTCTTTTAACACGTCCTGTGAGTGTCACGTTTTCTAAACACTCTTTCCTCATTAACTGCCAATAATTTTCTCCTGTACTTTCTGATATTAAGTATAATTTGTTATATCATTTTACCCCAAACAAGGCAATGAAGCCACTAAGATGCAAGGGGTTACTGAGTATGAGAAAAGAAAAGATAATTCTACAAGTGAGAATTGCGAAACTGTTAGCATAGAACTTACT
Organism: Acanthosepion lycidas; assembly: GCA_963932145.1. Lineage (NCBI taxonomy): Eukaryota > Metazoa > Mollusca > Cephalopoda > Sepiida > Sepiidae > Acanthosepion > Acanthosepion lycidas. Next base: position 26,017,907 of record OZ010596.1, read on the forward strand.
GTTACACCTAGTCACTATAACTGTAAAATGATGAGACCTAGCTGCCAATCTAGTACTGTGCTTGCATTCATAATGTCTATGTACCAAAGAGAAATGCTCATCAGAAAAAAATATCATGAAAATATTTATAGAAAAGGCACAGCGAAGTTATGTAACGGCAGCAGGAAATAAGCAGAAATCGTGATGCCAGGTCGGGATTGATAACATTGCAGATTCTTCTTTGTCTAAATACTCCAGACCAGATGTACATGGACGAATGGTAGACTTATAAATGAGTAAGGTAGATTCTGTCGATAGAAATTGTCTAGCACGACCCAGTGAACTAACTTTCCTAGGAGCAGACCTAGCAATTGACTCAATATAATCTTTCACTTTCCAACGGATATAGTTAGCCCAAGAAGGCGCAATGTGTCAGTATCCTGGAGGTTAGCATCAACCGTGATGATGAATTGCAAAAAAGTGTTTTCTTTTTTTCATACGTTTAAAGGAGAGTAGGTTCATTTTGGAGATTATCAAGTCATTTCTTGCACCAGTTAACAATTAGCATTATCAAGTCATTTCTTGCACCAGTTAACAACAGATTGTAGGTCATTTTTGAGATCTGTTACCAATTTGACCGTATCGAACCGATCCAACTTAACATTAAAACAGGATTAATTTCAGTGGATTTAACTAAATCAAGAACACATGGCACAATGGATAAAGACGTTAGTTAGATCCAGTGACAGGACCCAAAAAGTGTGAGTTGAATACCCGGTTAAGTCAGTGGAGAACTTGGAGAGGGGAATTAAGCAGGAGATAACTGATAACTGACAGCCATTAAACATGGCACATGGAACTAGAACAGTCTACCCAAGTGAGCGAAATAAAGGGTTCAGTTCGACATTCTAACCACCTGAAGAAGGCCGGAGCGTACAATGGCCGAAACGTTGTGATAAATATGGCGACTAAGATGAGGTCAATAGTCTGAATAATGTAAATAGAGTGGTCAGTGATATTAAAAAATGTTTTATTTAATGCTAGTGTATCTGTTTACAATCTTTACGTTGATAGACGTATCGCAGAGACATATCTTTTTGGAACGCTATCAAACTCCCTGTTCAATTTTCAATTTTAGCGAGAAAATATTTTAACTGATGTTTTAAGCAGACAACCGATTCATTTTTATTTTCTTGCAGCTCACCATAATCTTTGCAAAAAACACTTTTATGTCTTCTTTGTTCGAAAAAAGTTAATGACTGTCTACGGATTATGTCTAAGGCAATATGAATGAGAATCGGTAAAATAATGGTATTTCGTTTGAAAATATCGAAACTTGGGAGAGTCGCAATTGCAAGCCATTCGGAAATGAAGAAAAAAAATGGCAGAATTAATTTCTTGACAACACGTTACGCCCAACTATGAACAAAGTGTGAGTAAGTAGCAGAAAGAAAAAAAGAAAGAAAGAAAGAGCGAGAGAAAAGGAGAATGGAAGAAGAAGAACAAGGGATAGTACAACGATTATCGCTACCGGAAGTGAAAGGGGTGATCGCAGTTCAAATTCCAGTAGCAAACAATTCGATAATGAAAATAGTTTACAGAATTAACTGCTAGCCAACACTTTACACCCGACAATTAAAAGAGACTGAGTGAGTGAGTATGTGAAAGAGAAAGAGAGAGTGAGAAAGGGAGAGAATGAGAAAGGGAGTGAGGGGGCGAAAGAGAGAGGGAAATTGAAGAAAATAGTTTACAGAATTAACTGCTAGCCATCACTTTACACCCGACAAAGAAAAGGGAATGAGTCAGTGAAAGAGAGAGAGAGAGAGAGAGAGATGGGAGAGAGAGAGAAAGAGAGAGTGGGAATGAGAGTTACCAAGAGAGAGAGAGAAAGAAAGAGTGAGCATGAGAGATAACGAGAGATAACGAGAGAGAGAGAAAGAGAGTGTGAGCGAGAGTGTGAGCGAGAGAGTGAGAATGAGAGATAACAAGAGAGAGAGAGGGGTAGGAGAGGGTGAGAGAGAGAGAGTGACAATGAGAGAACAAGAGAGAGGGAAGGAGAGATAGAGAGAGAGAGAGAATGTGTTATATATCGTACCTATGAACAATAATGGGTATGTCCCAATCTTCATAAATACGTTGAACACTATTGTAAGTGGGGGTAATATGCAGTCTAAATAGTGCACCACTAGCAGTGGTTTACCTACTTCACGCCGCTGGCGAGTATTATATTTTGTAGATGTTATAAAATAAACCATTTTACCAACCTCCTTTTTGGTTATTCCTCATTCGGTAACTCTTTCTAGGTTACAATAGAGAATGAGAATCAGAGATAACGAGAGAGAGAGAGAGAGAGAGAGAGAGAGAGAGAGAAGGAGAGAGAGACGGGAGGAGAGCGAGAGAGAGAAAGATAGTGAGAATGAGAGATAACGAGAGAGAATGAACGAGGATTGGAGTGAGAGTGAGAGAGCGTTAAATTTGCAGTTAGTGCAACGATTATCGCTTCGGAATATGGCATTGATAATCCTAGTTCAAATTTCAGTCAATTCTGCTCCGTTCGCTTCGTGCTAATGCACATAAAAAGACATGAGTATATTCCCCCCGCTATTGGGTAAATAGTAGGACACCCTGAATTCTCTTACCCTTTTTTTGCCAGCCAGTCTAATAGAAGAAAGCCTATAAATTCAATCCTGAGAAGGTGCTCATCAATTGATTAATTTGCGATTAAATTAGCTGCGCATTGAAATCTTATTTTATTTTTTCCTGAAAGTTCTGCAAAATTGCGAAATGGACAGCGCCTTGGAATCAGTGGATTAATTAGTAAGGCAGACCAAGCTCTTTATCCATGGTTGGTAACCAGTCTAGGAGTAGGAAATCTCAGAATGCAAACCGGTTGAGCATGGAGCTATCATCTCCATCCTGTAAGAACCTATCACTTCCTATGGGAACCGTAGCGTGCTGAGTGCTAAGAGTTGTGCCGCAAAGCTGCCCAAGGAGTGAGTAAGGGTGTAACTAGAAAATGATTTATTCTACATTTGTAAATTTGCTGTGGTGAGTGTTAAGTTTTAATCTTTTTTTGCTATACTCAACTTTATAAACAAGCAAAATAAATTTTTGCAAAACTTATATTGTACAAGGTGGTCGGAAAGTCATGTCACCACACCAACAAGTAATGAGAACAACAGAACAAATAATACAGTAATACAAAGCACATGTACTGGATTCATTTTATTCACTTTCATTGATGTTGTCACACACCGAGAAGGTCTGTATGAACACCATCGTTTGAATTAGAAAATTATATTATGTAGGGGTAAGAAGACTTTCGGATCATCCTGTAAATCGACATTATGGCTGTCCCAGTTTTCTCCTCATCCGTGGGGATATTGTCCAGCATTCACTGCCATACAAGAGGATGGATAACACAAAGCAATCCATCACACTTTCTAACGATTTTTTCCTGTTTAGCAGTATCTTGCTTAACTTTTAGAATTAATAGAATAAAACGAAAATTCGTTTTCCATTGGTGGACATAGATTACTTTTTTCTTCTTCAGGGTGGTCCCTACCAAAAAAAAAAAAAAAAATGTAATGAGAACAATAGAAGAACAATTAAGACAGTAATACAAAACACATGTACAGGATTCAGTTTATTCACTTTCATTGACGCTGTCACATACCGAGAAGGTCTGTAGGGGCTCGGGTCAGCCATCGGAAATAGAAAATATTATTTCAGAGTGACAAGACTTTCAAACCACCCTGTAGTGTTGAAGAACTGAAGCCATGAATGGCACAGAACACAAAACACTACACATTACAGGTGACTGAACATGTTCAGCATGTTTGCTATTTTACACCCTGATAAATCCATATAAAGTGTGGTCCGAAAGTCTTGTCACTCCATTACCAGAAAGTAATGACACTAATAGAAGATCAAGTAATACAATGATACAGAGCACATGCACTGGATTCAGTTTATTCATTTCAATGATGCTGTCGCACATCGAGAAGGTCTGTATGAACAGCATTTTCATGGCACAAAATGATGCGACGCCATATTCTGTGTGATATTTTATGAAGCTCTGTTTTGTTGATTGTTGCAAAGGCTCTCCGAATGACGTCCTTCAACTGATGATTATTCTGGTATCGTTTATGCGAAACTCTCTCCTTTATAGGGGCAATGCTATATTATGTAGGGGTGACAAGACCTTCGGACCTCCCTCTACATAAACACGCAAATATTTTCGCCGTAAACTACAAGGTAACCAAAAAAGTTGTCCGTTTTTTTAATTAGTCATTGAATGAAGTTGAAATATACACGAAATGCGTGTAGCAATTGTTTTCAAATTCGGACAGCCGGAAGTAGGAACATCAGGCGTTATATAAAACACGCGTACCGTGACTGACCATCCGTTATAAGCCGGACAACTGTGAAAAGGATGGAAGTGTCTAGAGATCTCGTTCGGAGCTGTTTGCTTTACGACTTCAAAGTGGGCTTATCAGCAGCTGCATCAAGTCGCCGCATATGTCAAGCGTTTGGGGATAGTGTTGTGGATGAACGTACTGCAAGGCGTTGGTTTCGGAAATTCAAGTCGGGAGATTTGTCTCTCCATGATCAGCCTCGCAGTAGACGACCACAGGTCTTGAATGACGGAGTCCTGAAGGCGGCCATTGTACCGCGTCCTTATTCAATCGAGTGCTTACCAGTGATGAAACTCCAAAGCGTTCCAGACATTGGTTGTCTCCCCAGGATGCTGTCCCTCACATCGCAAGACCGCCTATGCACCCACGCAAGATTGTGCTTTGTGTCTGGTGAACAGGTCGTCAAGTGGTTCATTATGAACTGCTACCAACGGGCCAAACGGTCACTGGAGACCTATACTCGCAGCAATTGAAACGTGTGCAACAGGCATTGCCCCAGAAGGAGCCAGCACTGGTGAATCGCAAAGGTATGCTTTTCCCCCGTGACAACGCCAGGCCGCATTTCGCACAAGTGGTCAGGGATACCATACAGCAACTTGGGTGGGAGACTTTGTGCTATCCACCTTATTCACCTGACCTTGCGACACCCGATTACCACCTCTTCCACGCCCTGGATAACGGCGTTACTATAGTTGTATCTGCGATTACAAAGTCTCTACTACAACGAGCATCACAGAACAATGCATGCACGCAGTCGTAACATTATTAATAAAAATCATTGATAATAGCTTATGAAAATCCAAAGCACTCAGATTATTTATATATAATAAAATAATATAATAATATTGAATCATTTTATTTAAATATTTTTAGATTTTAAGAATTTCTTTTTTGGAGATAATTATGGTTTAGTGAAAAAAGCCTTACTAATTAACCCATATGTAGGAGGAGAATAAGTGGATACATACGTTTTTCATGGATATTTTGTGTGAAAGTGAATATAACAAAGCCAACAGGAATTGGAACTCGGCTCACTAATTTATCTATTACACCACTCGTACATCCACGTTTACATCACCTGCTATTCCCAAACGTTCATCTAACGACTGGCCATGTTCGACGTTGCTTAACTTCGGCGATCGTACGGGAACCGAAGTTTCGACGCCAGTTTTATTTAATTTTTCAGCAGAAACAAGGAAAATATTCCGAATTATAGAAAAATACTTATTTACAAAGTTTTACATTTTGACTAATGTCCTCATATTTGTTGTTGTCATCATAACGTTTCGATCGTTATGCCTTGCGGTCTTCGACAGATTTCTGTCGATCCGGCTAACCTGAGTAGGACAAACACAGACCCAGTAGAAATAGGGTGAGAAATATCTGAGCAGTAATTAAAAAGAAAAAAAGGAAGCAAGAAAGAAAAAAAAATCACTATCCCTATACATGGATAGGGAAATACGAACATTCAACCCAGGGAGATTAAATAAAGTGTTAAATTCAAAATACCTCTGACGCTTACACGGATAAACAAACGTATGAAAAAGGCTAAAAAACACAATGGTCGAAACATTGTGACATCATCATTATCAGGTCGAGAATTCTTCTTGGATTCTCCTGACTCGATCCTTCCAACCATCTCTGTCAGACATCGCTGTCGGCAGGTCCTCCAGATCGCAGCCAGATTCATTTATAAGTTTGTCAAAGTTCGCCCGACTCGTTCATTCCAACCATCTTTGTCAGACATCGATGTCGGCAGGTCCTCCAGATGGCAGCCAGAGTCATCTACAAGTTATTCAATGTAGGTGCGATGAGGTCTCCCAACCGATCTTTTGCCGTGCAATTGGTTCCACAGGAGAGTTTCACGTACAAATTCACACTTATTTCTCCAGGAGTGACCAGCTAGCCGAAATCTTCTGTTTATTAGTGAAACTGAGATGTGAGGAAGGTGTTCATATATTATTTGAATCTTTCGATGGCTAATGACATCTATGTGCACCGCTACTATAGATTTATTACAATTATATATTACAATATAAAAAATGTAACAACAATAACAACAAAGATTAGGACATTAATCCAACTGTGATTAATGAAAATAATGATAACTCCTCACCACAAATATTCAAACAGGATTACGACCATATCATGTTGAAACACCGGTTCCCGTACGATCACTGAAGTTAAGCAACGTCAAGCCTTGTCAGTACCTGGAAGAGTGACCGCCTGGGAATACCTGGTGCTGCATGCTTTGATGTGTGGGTGTTGTAATGGATAATGGCTCGTTAATCGGATAACCTAGTCCCAATTTAAGTTAGGTTCATTATATTCACATACGCGCAAATACCCTTGCGAAACATATGAATCCAACTCTTCTCCCCTAACTATGGGTTAATTAGTAATATTTGTATCTCTAAATCATTATTATCTGGAAAAAAATTCTTACAGCATAAAAATATTTTCTAGCATATATATCCTCGAAAAGGTTGATAAACAATAAAAAACGAATGAATCAGACATAAAACTGAGAAAGAAAATATTCTTAACAAAGAAATTTAGTTGGTCTTTAACCAACTTTGTTTAAATGAAAACTTTACTGCTCAAACACATCATATAATATATATATATATATATATATATATATATATATATATATATATGAGGAAGTTGTAAGGAAAATGGTCGCAGAAATCATATAATCAAAAAGTGAGAGTTGAAATTTCTCGGACACTTAAAATTCACAGGGCATATTGAAGGCAATGACAGGGAAACATTGTATAACTTACCTAACGAGCTTGTGTAAATCGATGGAAGAATAGGGATTGGAAGGTATGTTAAGGTGACAAATATTGCTTACAGTTAAAAAGGATAGGGAGTTGTGGAGATCCATGATCGCTTACACGCTTAAGGAACACAGCAAATAATAGACGTACATGATTAAGTATAAATCCACAGAGAAGCTGATGACTGTACTGGGAGAATAATTTATTGTTTTGAAAATTGGAATAGAAGCTCGGAAAATTATATGGTGTTCCAAGAGAAATAATTTCCTTAGGATTAAGGCGCAATTCCCCTAGGTATGCTAGGTTTTCATTAATATTAAATAGTTGGAACATTTTTTTTAACAAAACTCATTTAGCTATAGACACAATTACACCCTTGTGCAAATTAATTAAAACATTCGCTTAAGTTTCCTTATTTTTCACCATACGGTCAGATTTAGACCCAGGGTGTAATCGATTTCTATTTTTCCTCAAATTAGGTCATTTGCAGTGGTGTGGAGTAGTATCAATCTATTTTCGTGGTGTATGATAGAGTTTGCTTGAAAAATTTTGCGTCATCCGTGATTGCATCAGATTTTCATCATGCCCAGAGACTATTGTCTCGACTGTCGATTAGTTGTCTTACGGCCATTGCCTGCGATGAACGTTACTCCTAGGAAGCGTATGAAAATTGTAACGCTGCACGAACACACTGGCAAGACTTAGCAGTGAGAAAATCAAAGTGTAATATAGACTGGCCCGGAAACTCTCCTGATTTAAATCCAATTGGGAATCTGTGGTCAGTCTGCAAGAAACGACTTTATGGAATGGACATGCGAAGTACTAACATGGGAATGGGTCATGTTTCCATGGAAAAATACGAAAAAATGCAAATAATCAAATCAATCTCCAGGGAAAAAAAGGTTTTAAAAAAAGAAAGAGCCACAAACATGAACTACTGTCGAACAAATCGCACAGATGCAGGTCTGAATCCCAAAGAAAAACCCCGATACGAGTAGACAACTAACAAAAGAGCTCAAACTTTCCCTGACGATCCGTTTAGGTGAAACCTAGGTAGGTTTGTCTGGCTCACTAGGTGTATGTATATATATATATATATATATATATATATATATATATATATATGTATCTATATATATATATATATTTGTGTGTGTGTATGTTTGGATGTGTGTATGTGTGTGTGTGTGTGTGTGCGTGAGTTGAAGATCAAATATGGATCAGAATCGAAATACAAATAGGAGACGTAATATCCATTTAACATGTTTGACATTTATTAAAATTTCGTCAGTGATCGAGATTGAAATTGGCTGTTTTCTCTCAATCTCTGACGAAACTTTAAGAAAAGCGAAACATGTTAGATTGATATATATATATATATATATATATATATATATATAGTCATCTACAGACAAAGCTGTTTCGCTGTATCACAGCTATTCAGTGTGGCTAGGCATCCGATTGCTCCAAGTCGGAATCGAAACGTCCGATTTGGCATCAGTCAGAAGCTCCAACCCTATATTATCGGCGCGCGACAGAGAACGGGTATCATTTAACGTATCATATGCGTGATGTATACAAACGCCAAATCAGTAGCCAAGAGCGCTCAATTCATAAATGAAGAGCGATGCGTTGATAGCAGGAGCAGCCACTGTTAAAAATTTGTTTTCTCTATAGTGCTAAATCAGCGAACGAGAGCATATATATATATATATATATATATATATATATATATATATATATATATATATATAATTATTTATTATTCGTCTTTCTTTCGGTTGAGCGGACCTCCCCTTTTTACTCAAATGGACTCACCCAGTATATATATATATACTACTCTTACGTGAAGCAAGAGTCACAGTCAGCGAGTACGTAGATTCAGTAAGATGCCATACAGCGATACTTCAATACCAAAGACTGTATAGATATTTTGCTACTAACCCGTATTCCTGGAACTACTAACCTGCATTACCAGTTTGTATTATTACCTTAATACATTTATTTTCCTATATTCTTTCTTGGCGTTTGTTATTTATTGGTACCGGATTTCATCCCGGAATCCACAACACTTTCCATGATCACGAGGGTCTTAATAGTTTCTGGTGTAATGCGGACACATAATATATATATATATATATATATATATATATATATATATATATATATATACAGGGTGCATCAAAAATATTTTTTAAACTTTGGGGGTGATTTTCTCACACAAAACAAGACAAAGGTCTATATAAGCATATGTCTTCAAATCCTTCGTTTCTGACTTATTATGTTTGAAGAAAGTTTAGAGTAGATGCCGCTGTGTTTCCATTATGTAGACTAGGTTACTGAAATCAAAGGTAGAAACTGAGAACTGGGCAACCACAGCCCAGATATGGTAGCACTACTTCATTTCCGGTCAGAACTCGCTCTTGTAATGATAAAGTATAGAAAGAAAATTCAGGTACTTACTAAAGAGTCACAAAGAAACAATTATTTTCTTAGCATCTTTAGCGATGGAACGTATATATCAGTTCCTTTTGAGGTCTTCGAGTGAACTCCTTTCAAATGTCACTCGGTGATTTGAACTGGAAATTCCCGGCCATCTAGCTGTCTCTTGTTGATTCATCCTCCCTTTCAAAGCCACAAAGTTCATTTTTTTCATCAGAAATTTTATCAGTGATTCTATTGTATAAAAGCAAGCTGTTCAAATACAATAATTTCCAATCCACTTTACATTCATATTAACCAGCTGGAACAATTCCAATTTAAACCTGCATATTATCTTGACTTCATTGTATACGGTCTTCCATTGGGCAAATAGTTTTGTTTTTCTTCAACTTCAAGCTGCTTAAAGTTTATCTTCTGTTACACGACACCAGTGAAAGCGCAACAAATGATATTCCAATCCTCTAGGCCCACATCTTAGCTTCTTAATAATATAAAGATATATAAACATTTTGTGTAGTTTACCCAAAGATTTTGCCTTGTGTTTGTATAACATATATAGATTTTTTTTCGTAAGTTATTCAACATCGTTTAAGAATGGAACAAAACTTTAATTTTAAGTTTAATTTAAAGTTTAGATCCGAAACATGGTTATTTCTGTGTCACGATGAGTACATATTCTTAAATAATAATATTATAATATCCATTATATATGTTTATATATACTCATTATATATATGTATATTAGATCTCAGATAATTACACGTACACACAGAGACTAATATATATATATATATATATATATATATATATATATATATATATATATATATATATATATATATACAGAGAGATATTTTTATTAGAAAAGATTATAATAACAACATTTTTAAATCACTACACAAAAGCTTTCATGTTTCAACACCATGATTGTAGTTCCTCTAATATTTTGCTCTACTTTGTATTAAGCACTTTTTAAAAAAAAAGTAAATGCTATGAACTGTGGACTTTTACTCCAATTCTTCTTTCCCTAATTTGTATATATATATATATATATATATATATATATACAGATTCAGTAAAATGAATTGGAGCCCTCTGACTGATTGGCGCTTGTTTACATTTGTAAAAACAATACGCTAGAATTAGCTGTTTCTCTCTGCTGAATGATGATAGCTCAGAAGCATTCGGATATCCGTACTGTATGCGAATGAAATATATATATATATATATATATATATATATATATATATATACATATATATATATATATATATATATATATATATATATATATATATATATATATATATATACATTATTGTATATATATATATTCTCTCATTTGTATATATATATATATATATATATATATATATATATATACAAGTATATGATTGGTGTATACGGAATAAATTTCAATAACCAACAATCATTATTCTTAAAAGAGTGCTCAATACATAGTAGAGCAGATATAATTATTTATTTAAAAATTATGACGTAAATATATTATAAAATCACTACAAAAAATAGGCATTTTGTTTCAACACATCAAGTGTCTTATCAATTGATGATATTGAATGTAGAATAAATGGTTTTAAAGGTTTCAAATTAATTAAGGATCCTTCGCAAGGGGAAAACGCTGTTAAATAAGCTAGAATGTCCAGTCAAAACACAAGTATACGAGAATTCCAAAAACTTGACAACAAAGTAAGGTTATAATAGCTATTAAGAGCTTTAAAGTTGGGGATATACTAAAATAGAATTTATTCTAACCAATAAGTATTAAATTATATTTTTGATACACCCCGGATGTACATATTAGGTTTCAGATAATTACATGTATATGTGAATATATATATATATATATATATATATATATATATATATATATATATATATATATATCCACATTAAGATACAAGACAGTTACGTACACAGGCATTTATGCATCAATACATTAGATAAAATAAAATTATATATATATATATATATATATATATATATATATATAATTAATGTGAGTAATATTTTGTCACTTAGCTGATTGATGTTACCTTCCCCATCCTGACTCCAGAGATTCATAGGTGGACTTGTCCTTACACTACTCAAAGGTATCAGCAAATTATATATATATATATATATATATATATATATATATATATATGTGTGTGTGTGTGTGTATACGTTTATGCATCAGATAAAAGAAAATTGGATAAATATATATATATATATTTTTCTTTTATCTCATATACAAATTATCTTGTCTACAAATGTGTATATATGCATGTAATTATCTGAAATCTAATATATATATATATATATATATATATATATATATAATATCGCTGTATATTATATATATAATTTTCTTATATCTAATGTAAATACACATGCACACACCTCTAACACACAGATATATAATTATGTCGTATCGTTTGTTTGCCTACAGCTATACGTGTAATTATCTGATATCGAGAAAATTATTCGATATATCTAATATATATATATATATATATATATATATATATATATATTTAATTAATTATCTGATATATGTCCATATACCAATACCTACTATCTTTTGAAAATATGTCTATGTCTAAATAGCCATTAAATATCAGATAATGACATATACATACACACATATATATATACATAAATATATGTATGTATGTATATATATATATATATATATATATATATATGTATGTATATTGTATATCAGATAGTAACATATAAATAGATGAACGCTTGTAATTATCTGATATCAAATGTATACCGTCTCCCTTATTTGCATTATACTGACAGAAACAGAGATTTCAACCTTATTTCTCTTCACTTCACCCAATTCTGTATTCGACAATATATATCGATATGTATACTAATGCTTGGCTTGTCGTATCGCAGCCTTTAGAATGCTTTCTCTATATCAGTTTGTTTAACAAAGTCACAGGGTTTGCCATCCAATTTCGTATGAGATTTCACAAATCGAGACTATTTCGGATAGCGAAAAAGACAATCTATGACTCCTCTCCCTATTTAAAGTAACGAAAAAAATTTCAATACCATCGAAGTTTTTATTTTATTTTGGTAAAAACAGGAAGTTATTAAAATGAAAAGACATTTTTTTAAAAATTTGTTCTTTTTATTTACTTATCAAAAATTATTTAGAGAATATATCGGTGGAGTTACACGGTATTTTTTTCAATTTTATTTTTATTTTTCATATTACGACAGATAAAGTGCAGTAGATCACGAATATCATATGGATGTTTTGTTTTTAAGGCTTATGAACGTTTCGCAAGATATTTGACAGACCTCGACAGATATTAGGGGGATATGATTAAATATAGTTTAATTTTTAAAATAAATTTATTCAGTATTATTATTGTTTAGGTAATCAGCATTATAACATAGCACAAATAGCTATATTCTGGAAAAAGGAATTTTCTGCAATATACGCGTTTTTAAAATTTTGGAATAATGCAATAATAAAAATTTCAATTTCATCTGTCTGATAAATGTTGCAATCTGTAAATCCATAAAATATATTTAGTTTGTAGGAATTTTTAAAGAAAGTAAAGATTTATCAAGAAATAACACAATAATTAACCCATAACTGATGAGAAAAAAGGTAGCATTTATTCCTCTCCTGATGGTATTTGCGCGTAAGTGTATATAACGGAACCGACTGGATTTGGAACTCGGCTCTCTGATTTAAAATTCCGAGCCGTGATACATTATAACATCTAGTTGTCCAAGCTTACAATACTTGGTAATCATAAGAGGTCGCTCATCTAGGTACTGATCTGTTTCAACATTGGTATTCACAAGAGGTCGCCCATCTAGGTACTGATCAGGTTCAACGTTGGTATTCACAAGAGGTCGCCCATCTGGGTACTGATCTGTTTCAATATTGGTATTCACAAGAGGTCGCCCATCTAGGTACTGATCAGCTTCAACGTTGGTATTCACAAGAGGTCGCCCATCTAGGTACTGATCTGTTTCAATATTGGTATTCACAAGAGGTCGCCCATCTAGGTACTGATCAGCTTCAACGATGGTAATCACAAGAGGTCGCCCATCTAGGTACTGACCAGGTTCAACGTTGGTATTCACAAGAGGTCGCCCATCTAGGTACTGATCTGTTTCAATATTGGTATTCACAAGAGGTCGCCCATCTAGGTACTGATCAGGTTCAACGTTGCTATTGACAAGAGGCTGCTCATCTAGGTACTGATCAGGTTCAACGTTGGTATTCACAAGAGGTCGGCTAGGTACTGATCTGTTTCAACATTGGTATTCACAAGAGGTCGCCCATCTAGGTACTGATCTGTTTCAATATTGGTATTCACAAGCGGTCGCCCATCTAGGTACTGATCAGGTTCAACGTTGGTATTCACAAGAGGTCGCCCATCTAGGTACTGATCAGCTTCAACGTTGGTATTCACAAGAGGTCGCCCATCTAGATACTGATCAGCTTCAACGATGGTAATCACAAGATGTCGCCCATCTAGGTACTGATCAGGTTCAACGTCGTTATTTTACAAGAGATCGCCCATCTAGGTACTGATCAGTTTCAACGTTGCTATTGACAAGAGGCCGCTCATCTAGATACTGATCAGATTCAACGTTGGTATTGACAAAAGGTCGGCTAGGTACTGATCTGTTTCAACATTGGTATTGACAAGAGGTCGCCCATCTAGGTACTGATCTCTTTTCAATATTGGTATTCACAAGAGGTCGACCATCTAGGTACTGATCAGCTTCAACGTTGGTATTCACAAGAGGTCGCCCATCTAGGTACTGATCAGGTTCAACGTTGGTATTCACAAGAGGTCATTCATCTAGGTACTGATCTGTTTCCATATTGGTATTCAAAAGAGGTCGCCCATCTAGGTACTGATCAGCTTCAACGATGGTAATCACAAGAGGTCGCCCATCTAGGTACTGATCAGGTTCAACATTGGTATTGACAAGAGATCGCCCATCTAGGTACTGATCAGGTTCAACGTTGCTATTGACAAGAGGCCGCTCATCTAGGTACTGATCATATTCAACGTTGGTATTGACAAAAGGTCGGCTAGGTACTGATCTGTTTCAACGTTGGTATTGACAAAAGGTCGCCCATCTAGGTACTGATCTGTTTCAACATTGGTATTCACAAGAGGTCGCCCATCTAGGTACTGATCTATTTCAACATTGGTATTCACAAGAGGTCGTTCATCTAGGTACTGATCAGGTTCAATGTTGTTTAATAAAGACGAACAAGCCAGACTTTTTCATACCATAACATATAACAGAGATTTTAATAAGATGCAATAAAAAACTAATTTCCGCGTGGGTGGCGATATCAATGTTGTGGTCCTATAGAGTCTGTATGTCGCCTTGTATAAAAAAACACTGTGATGCTAGACTTTGCAAATATGTGTCCCGCACGTACCCGATTCCCCTTTACCGACTCTCCTTACTTCCACTTCTATCGGCCACACTAATTTCATTAGTAAGTCTTTTGTTTTCCTTCTTGTGGGGAGGCAATTTGCCCAAGGTACCTCGGAAGATCTGTTGCCTTCCCTCATCTGTAGGCGGTCTGAGTATGCATAGCGTTGAGACTCTTTGACATACGCTTCGCATCGCGTTCGTAGCTTAAATACGTCAGCAAAAGAATGATGAGGGTTAATTATGGAAGGAAGATGCCCGTAAGAACTTCATATCCCTGGAAATTGTGCACTCGTTTCGAGGAGGAGGTCTCTCGTTTACTCCAAGGCGAGTGTTCCTTCTATCGTGAATGTCACATTGCCCCGAAACATCTCTTATGGGCAATGAATGACCCCTCCGTTGTCCCATATGGCATTATATTACATGTGGATGTCCGCTCAAGATGATCTGATAGACGAGCTCGGTCTTTGGAAATAGAAGGCCCGTTCAATACAGTCTTGGGATCCCGGGCTTGAAATGCCTCAGTAATAATAAGGAATCACTCACTCAATTCGAAATGCCCTCTGGGTCGGCAAAAACTTTGTTCATCGGGCTTAGAAAAATCTCCAAACAGCATTCGCTGTGATGGGGAAGTGGAAACCTTGGATCATACCTTCTTTCATTGAAGAGTCATAGCCTCGTTGCGCAAATTTATTGTTGCGCGGAAAGTTTTTCTTCCTCGAGGTCTGTTCTGTTTGTAGCAACTTGATGCCGGTTAGACATTAGATTATTGCTCTAACAGGATTGAACGTTAGGCTAGTTTATTGTCTTTAGATTCTTCTTTCAAAGTTTACTTAGATAGGAGATGTAAACTCATTAGCCTCTTTTATTTCTGTCTCAACTCTCCATGTTTGAATGAGAGTGTATTTGAGTGAGGGATTGGACGAATTATTCAATGCCGATTTAATTTTGTCCAGTTAACTGATGTTTCTGCCTCAAACAAGTATTATGGGGAGGGGACATTACTAACACTATTTTGTTTCAGATTGCCAGATTTTTCATGCAGTAGGTTGCCATTTCTTTCTGCGGTAGACCGGTCTGTCCTGCTGTTTAGCTGGAGGTGGAAAAGAAGAGGATTCATTCCTTTCCCAAGGCTATTAGCATGTAAGTGAATCTAATGGATTCGACAGGAATTCGAACTCGGCTCTCCGATTCCTAATTCCGAGCCGCTATCCATTACTCCACCGTTATTTAGTTTCTTTTAAATATCTCATCTCATATTGTCATTGGGATTTAGATTTTTAAATTGTTGTTTTACTCCCCTTCCTCGACATACAGGAATTGTACATATGGTGACTAGTTATGACTTCTTGGAGATTCTGAGGTATCATGGTGGATGTAGTAAGAATGGTAAGTAAGAATGCGTTGCTTTGGTGTAAGGAATATTGTGGTATGTTTGGGTCTGTGATTGTGGCTAGCTAAGTTTAACGTTAAGACAGAAAAAGACCGTCCTTTTCCCCATTCCTCCTTTTGTTGGCTTTGAGCCACACTTTTGTAAATTTTACAAAATAAATATTACTCTTCGTTATGCTACCTAGACTTTTGAATTGAAGCGCTGTTTCTTTTCTCGTACTTCTCACTTGTGGAAATGCCTTCCGGCTCCATGCTTTCCAGCCAAGTTTTACCTGCAAGAATGTAAATGCAATGTCAATCGCTATCTACTGTCCTCCTGATTGCTCATTTCTGCTTCCCGCTCATTATTAATGTTTCTGTTACTAATTCCTCCACGCCCTGTAACCCCTTTGTGTCTTAGTAGCTTTTCTGCCTTGCTTGGAGTAAAACTGATTAACACACACACACACACACATATATATATATATATATATATATATATATATATATATATATAGATATATAGATAACTAGACTCGTTTCGAAAAACCCTCGAATTTTTGATTTGCCAATAATCAAATCAATCTCGAGGGAAAAAAAGTTTTAAAAAAAGAAAGAGCTACAAACATGAACTACTGCCGAAAAAAAATCGCACAGATGCAGGTCTGAAGCCCAAAGAAAAAACCCCGATACGAGTAGACAACTAACTAACAAAAGAGCTCAGTACAATCGTAGAGCAGACCTAGATACACCTAGTGAGCCAGACAGTTTGTCTGTCTCACTAGGTGTATCTATCTATCTATCTATCTATCTATCTATCTATATCTATATATATATATATATATATATATATATATATATATATATATATATATATATATATATTACATGTAGATGAATTACATGTTTATAAAATTCAATACCCCATATGATATATGGCCATTTCGCCCCGAACGGGCTTTTCAATATCAAGGAGTTAGATTAAAAAAAAAGAAGATGAATCATATTGTTTTTGTAAATGGGAAGAAAGAGGAGGGAAATTTACCGCTAAGAGAAAATGTATTTATAATGGGACGGGGAATAGAAAGATAAAGAGAGAAAAAAAAGAGAGAGTAAAGGAAGGAATCAATTAGAGAGAGGGACATAGTAAATGAATAGTAAAGAGAGAAATTAAGATGAAAAATTTTCAAATCATATGTCGAATATGAATTTAATATATCATGTTTAATACGATATACTGATCGTACCCTGTGATAAAAGCAGTTTGTAAAAATGAAATAAAACTGCCATTTGCATTGTAAGACAAGAAATAAAGCGAGGCGGAAAACTTGAACTAAAATAAAGTTATTGTTTATGCTAATAGTAGCCATTTTTTTCGCCATCAAAAGAAAATTGATTATAAAATGGCGAAAAGTAAAACTGTCTCGAAGAGCGAAAATTTCTTTCTTTTCTTTTGTAAGGATTCACGCTTGAATAAATAAGCGAATAGCATGTTTTTCCTCAGAAGAAAATTGCAAATTAATAACGAAATGACTATATATATATATATATATATATATATATATATATATATATATATATATATATATATTAAAAAACAAGTAACTTCAAAAAATTAGAATAAAAATGGTAGTAGAAAAAATGAGAATTTGAAATGAAAATTCAAATAAAGACTTTTATTTTTCTTAGGTATTTGTTTCGGCAAAAGTGTCATTTAAATTTAGAAACACGTATATTAGGTACGTTAAATAATCATTTGGTTCATGTTAGGAATTTCAGTTCTCTGCGGTTATAATACATCAGCTGCATCCCTTGGAGTGAAGTAAGACACTCTACCAAAAATGAACCACCTCCCAGGTGGAACTTACAGACTTTACTCTCGTGTAAACTAGACATATGTCTTCTTTCTTATTCTACAGTTAACGGGAACTATGTCTAACTTTTTTTAATCTAGAGTAAACCGGAGTGATGTCTATTTCTTGACTATAGTGTAAACCAGTCCTATATCTACAATTCTAACTCGTGTAAATCGGACCAACGTCTACTTACTGATTATAGTGCAAACCAGGCTTATGTCTACATTTCTTACTCGTGTAAACTGGACCAACGTCTACTTACTGATTATAGTGTAAACCAGGCTTATATCTACATTTCTGACTCGTATAAACCGGACTAACGTCTGCCTTTCTGACAATAGTGTAAACCAAGCTTATATCTCTATTTCTGACTCGTGTAAACCAGACCAACGTCTACCTTTCTGACTATAGTGTAAATTAGTTTTATATTTCTATTTCGGACTCGTGTAAACTTGACCAACGTCTACCTTCCGATTATAGTGTAAACCAGGCTTATATCTCTATTTCTGACTCGTGTAAACCAGACCAACGTCTACTTTCCGTTTATAGTGTAAACCAGGCTTATACCTCTATTTCTGACTCGTGTAAACCGGGCCAACGTCTACCTTTCTGACAATAGTTTAAACCAGGCTTATATCTCTATTTCTGATACGTGTAAACCGAACCTATGTCTACCTTCCTGGCTATAGTGTAAAAATATTAAGTGAACGTGTCTTACATCTGCTGAAAATACAGTCAGCTTATACAAAGTCCCTCTGATATTGATTGATTTGTTTTCTACGGGTTATCAACCCTTTGCAGGTTATTTAATGTCAAAAAATATTTTTAGATTTCAATAATTTATTTTGGAGATAATAATGGTTTAGTGGTATAATTCTTACTAACAAACCCATAGGTGGAGGAGAAGTGGTGGATTCATGCCTTTCTCAACGGTCTTTACGCGTAAGTGAATATGACGAACTCAACCGGAATTGAAACTCGACTTTTTGATTAACAATTTCGAGCCATTATCCATTACACCAACCGCGCATCACCTGGTATTCCCAAGCGGTCACCCATTTAGGTGCTGACCGCCTGCTGATACTATGTTACTATAGAGTGTTCGATTATGAGTGCTATTTTAATTTCATTATATAAAAATAGTCATGTTACTATTCGGTTAGGTCGTCTAATTTAACGACGTACCAATCCTTGTTGGGTTACTGAGACATTGTTTTGATTTAAACTTAAGTCAAATAATAAATATAGGTTGGGTTTATACCCATGTCTACAAGCATTAACACAGAATATGACTTTTTCGTGCAGAGGGCTGTTAGCCCTTTACAGCTTATGAAATTAATTTATTATATTTTGGGTACTATTTTAATTTCTTTATATAAAATAATGATAATATGATCCATTATATTGAACCAATTTCTAGGCATGCTGCTTGTAAAGTTGGTTCAGTGTCGTGCTAGACAATTTTTCTTGTCAGAATCTATCTTATACATTTATAATTCAACCATTCTTTCATGAACTGAATAGAGAGTATTGATAAAATACAAAGAAGAATCTGCAACGTTATTAGTCCTGACCTGGTATCTCGTCATCAGTCACTTTCCCATCGCCGTAATTTAGATTCCCTCCGTAAATAATTTCATGCTAATTGTCGTGATGAACTTTCCTCTTTCATACTTAGATTTTATGAATTTAAGTGCAGTACTAGATTAGCAGTTAGGTCTCATCATTTTGCAGTTGGAACTTCTAGATGTAACCGTAAGTTCTATGCTAACACTTTCTTCTCTCGCAGTTCTCGATTGTGAAACTCTCTTCTGGTTTCTTGTTTTCCAGTCAACTTCGATGTTTAATAGTTTAAATGCAATGTCAATCGTTATTTTCTGTATTCCTAATTCCTCTTCTTTTATGGTTTTCGCTCCTTAATGTTTTCTTTTTCTCATATTCTTTAACACTCAATCATCTTGTGCGTTTTAGGGGATTTATTGCCTTGCTTGGGGTTAAATGATTAAAACATTAGGTTGAGTCATAAATCATTTCAGTTTTTTTTAAATTTTATTTAAGCTGAATTATATTTTATTTAGTTATATATTCGCCATTTTGTTCGATACCTTTTGAGTAAGCTTCCGCAGGCTTTGATGTGAAAAAGTTTTTCGACCGATCCTTCAATCCGGTTTTCACCATAGAAAGCTTTTCCATAATCAAAGCGTTTTGCAGCAATCGAAAAAGATAAAAATCCATTGATACAAGGCCAGGAAAATGTGACGAGTGCCGTAAAACAGACCAACGGAATTCTAATTTTTTCCCTTCGGTTGCTATTGGCGTCCATGTGTTGTCAAGAGTTTTTCTTTAATCTGCTAAGTACGCTGCTTTTGCTATGTACAAACTAAGGTGTATTAGTGTATTTCAAATTTATTCTAAATTGCCACGCCTAATTAGTACTTTGGATAATACATTCGTCATTATCATTGGTTCCTCAAAACGGAGATTACTTATAACGCGGCCTAATTGATGTAATGGAATAACCCGGCACCCCCATGAATGATTACACTATAGGTAGTAAGTACCTATAAAGTCAACCGTCTACGAGAGACTGAGTAGAGAGAGAGAGAAAGATAGATAGGTAGGTAGATAGATAGATAGATAGAGAGCGAGAGTGAGAGAGAGAGAAAGAGAGTGAGTGAAGACGCAAGCACGTACGACCTTCCAATTAGTAGCGCTCACTACTAGATTGACCTGAGTGTATAACTGTACTGTATTTCATATTGTACTGATTGTGTAGAATAAACCTTTCTTCTAGTACCCACCTGGAGTTACTTATTTATTCCCTTAGTACGGAAAATAACAGTTCCGACGAGCATTGTCGGAACATAACACTAATATATTGAATACTATTTTACTTTCTTCATATATATATATATATATATATATATATATATATATATATATATATATATATATATATATATAAAAGAGGACATGCAGTGATTTAGATAGAAATGACTGAACGAAAGGACTGAAATCACTCAAAGGCTTTTGCCAAATTACGATACTTAACGACTTTGAATATACCGTAGTTGGCTTTCTTCGGTCGATGATTAATTCTATTTGTGAACTCATCTTGTATAAGTGATGGCAAACAGAGAATAGAATGTATCGGATATCAGTTTGTCTTACAAATGGCAGAGTAAACTTGAAAATCATTTGTTCATTCGTCGGTCCAATTATTTGTATATACCAACGTCCGACATTTATAATGTATTGCTAATTAGTGGCTAAATGACCTCTCCAGACAGGAGAATCAACGCCATCTTCGTTTGTTCTATGATTTGAGACATACAGTCTTCTCAACGCAATAATTACTGTGTGCGCTGGAGACACTAAATTTCTATTCTTTCTCTAGAAAAGATATAAAGTGTAACAAAATTCAGTCAGCATTTATTTAAAGCATTTACGTCTTTTAAATAAATACTGACTTCGATTTTGTTGTCCTTCAAGAGGGAGAACAATAAATTTCCTCCGATTCAGTATTCAGTCATTTATGTGCTATACGTAATAC
Source organism: Acanthosepion lycidas (assembly GCA_963932145.1). NCBI lineage: Eukaryota > Metazoa > Mollusca > Cephalopoda > Sepiida > Sepiidae > Acanthosepion > Acanthosepion lycidas. Next base: position 26,039,748 of record OZ010596.1, read on the forward strand.
ACACTTAGGCGATCATGTATCTTTCGATAGATGATTGACGAGGCAGATTTTTCCCAGCAGTAGGTTGCCCTTTCTTTCTGCGGTATAACCAGTTGCCATCCAAGGTTACAGAACCCGGTCTGTACAGCTATTTACCCATAACCTGGGGGGAGAAGAAGAGGATTCATATCTTTCCCAAAGATATTAAAAGTTATCGAAGCCTTTTACAAAAATGGAGGTTCAAACAGAAATGCATTTCGTGCACTTCGCGATTTTTTGGTTAACATAATCGATCAACCGACAGTGCAATTGGAAACGATGTAACGTTGTTCTGGAGAGGTTCAATTCCTGCGCGCGATGACGAATAGAGGTGTCTGGTTTTTCGGTCATATTCTCGGGCACTGCAGCAATGTTTTCAGCTGAACGGCGAAAATGAACACGCAATGGTGTTTTCACATCTGCCAGCGACCCAGTTTGTTTGAATTTACGAACAATTTTTCCAACTGCACACTTGAAACTTTAACACGTTGTTTGATTGTTAATCTTTCCCTGGTTGAAATTGCAAAAGACTTAAGTTGTTAAGTCTGAAAGAAAAAGAGAAAAAAATCATTAGACATTTAAACTTAATTCACATTTAAAATTGGTCCAAGTTATTGGAACAGCCTTTAATAGCGGTTATACTGAAGAATTTAGGAAATTTGCGCAACACATGAGAAACGAATGTAAAACCGAATTTAACTTAACCTTCTGTGAGCAATCTGCGAGGAAAATATATCGATTTTTTTAATCATTTCACCCCAAGTAAAGCAATAAAACTACTCACACACAAAGGTGTTACTGGGTATGATAAAATATGAGAAAAAGAAAATATTATTAAGGAGAAAGAACGATAAATCTGTCCCGATAATGCACACACTATTATTTGTCTGTTGCTTACTAGTAGTAGTTATATAATAGTAGTGGTGATATTAAGAATTTAGGAAAGTTAAGCAACGTGTCTGAACCGGATGTAGAAGGAAATTTGACCCAACTTTTGTAAGTAATCTGTTAAGAAACTAAATCTCTTCTTTTTATCATTTCACTACAAGAAAGGCAATAATATCACTTCGACGCAAGGGGTTACTGAGTCTGGGAGAATATGAGAAAAAGTAAACATTATTAAAGAGAGATAACGATAAATTTACTTCGATTCTGCGATCAGCATTATTTGTTTGTTACCTACTAGTAGTAGTTGATATAATAGCAGTGGTTATATTTAAGAATTTAGGATAGGTGAGGAGCACGCCTGAAACGAATGTTGAACTGAATTTGATATTGGTGCTTTCAAAATAAACGGAATGTCAAAAAGATGGTTTTTCCCTAACTGCCAATCTAGCACTGTGCTCAAATTTGTGATATTGAGATACCAAAGGGGAAATCACGTAAGATGAACTACCGTGAAAATACTTTTAGAATTATTTTGTGATTGTAGAAACGTCACATGCTTTCGCTCACGCTCAGTAACTTATCGAAAGCAATATATATATACAAGTAATTTTTTAACACAAGTATGTATATATATGTATATATATATATATATATATATATATATATATATATATATATATATAAATATATAAATATATATATATATATATATATATATATATATATATATATATACTCACTTGGATTAAAAAATTACCGAGCATTCTTTGATGAATTTCAACTTAACATCAAGATGCTAATTAGAGAACTAGAAAGGATTATTATAAAAACAAATACACATAATATATCTATGTCTTTCACTGAAACATGCTTGAGTGAAGATATGCTATATATATATATATATATATATATATATATATATATATATATATATATATATATATATATATATATATAATAAATTCTCACTTGAAATTTTGAACTTTAACGTTGCGACTCGCACGTTCAGAGATTGTACAACCGCCAATAAATAGCACATTCTTAAAAAAAACATCTTTCGGTCTACAAACAATTATTTCGTCTTCAATTTTTAACTTTAAAGGAAAAAAAATTACAGCCTGATTATGGAGACATGTACTCGCTTAACTTAAAAAAAATATACACTAGAAACATCTGACAAGAGTTTTATAAATGAGGATCACATCATTCAATGGATTAACAGTATTTTAATGCATACATTATGTTCTACTAGCGAAGTGATTTCGCCATTAATCGCATTAATATTGCTGATTGATTCTATGTATGATTATTTCTTTGTATATATATATATATATATATATATATATATATATATATATATATATATATATATAGTTGGATTGATGTGAGTTTGTGACCCTGGATTTATTTTTATATACATACACATTTCATATATATATATATATATATATATATATATATATATATATATATATATGTGTCTATATTTCTGAGATGAGGTATTATGTACACTATTTGCATTATTCGAACTATTGTCCTCATTTTTGTCGCCATATTTATTACAACGTTTCGGCTGTTGTACGCTCCAGCCTTCTTCAGGTGGTTGGAATGTCGAACTGAACCCTTTATTTCGCTCACTGGTGTAGACTGTTCTAGTTCCACGTGCCATACCTAACGGATGTCAGTTATCAGTTATTTCCTGTTAATTCCCCTCTGCAAGATCTCCACTGCCTTAACCGGGTATTGAACTCAAACTCTTTGGATCCTGTCACTGGATCTAACCAACTTTATCCACTGTGTTATGTGTCCTCGAGGACACATGGCATAGTGGATAAAGAGAGGCTGCACGGCTGACCGAAGGAAGACCAGTTATCCAAACTTTCTTGATGTTCATCATCACGTTGCTGAAACGTGTGTGTGTATGCGTGTGTGTGCGCACGCGCGTGTATGTGTGTGTGTGTGAGAGAGAGAGAGAGTATGTGTGTGTGTGTGTGAGTTGCTGGTATAATATTGAACAATCGAAGATATAAAATAAATTGCTTGGAAGAAAGAAAGTTACATTCACTTTCCTTCTCGAGTAATTGTATGAGATGTCAAATTTCCGTTGAGGCGCAGGAAACGCCTGTTAACTTGACAGGTGAATAGAAATTCGGGGCTCGTATCATTCTATCTCTATCTCTTTCTGTCTCTCTCAGTTTCTCACACACGTGACTCAGAAACAAACACACACAAAAACACATATATATTTATAATTTTAATTTCACAGTATGAAATAATTTTCTCATTATCTCTTGCTCTCTCTCTTACACACACAAATATATATATATATATATATATATATATATATATATATATATATATATATATATAACGTCATCCACAGACAGACTGTTTCGCTGTTTCATATATATATATATATATATATATATATATATATATATATATATATATTGCGTGTAAGCATGAAACAAACTGTCACCCCTGACTGCTGACTTCAATGTTGACTTTTATATTTGCATACGCACTATCCCTGTTATCGAGCACTTTAATCTATAAATATTGCATAAATTAAACCTATATTTTATCATAAATATATATATATATGATAAAATATAGATTTAATATATATATATATATATATATATATATATATATATATATATATATATATAGTCATCTACAGACAGATTGTTTCGCTGTATCAAACATACTCATTGTGGCTAGACGTCCGATTGTGTCTGCAGGTGTGTGCATGTGTATATATCTGTAAAACTGTCAACGACGTATGAGGGTCCGTCAGCACAGTTCTTATAACTGAACAGCGAGACCACCTACATGTATTATTTAATTATAGTGGTGAAGGGCTGTGAATTAACTCACCTTTTGGGGTGAGCTGAATACAGGGAACAGATTTACAGCGTGCCACAAGGTCCCCAAACGCTTCAGTTTTTTTAATCTAAAATTGTTATATATATATATATATATATATATATATATATATATATATATAGGTGTGTGTGTGTGTGTGCGTGTGTGTCACAAAGGAAAAATCTGAAAAAACAGAAAAATTTATTTCTGATCTGAAAAACGAATTTCTACGTGTGTTTTCTGAAGATTTCGGACAATGCACGAAAATTGAGGTCAGGTTCGAACTTAAAGACGACATAAAACCAGTATTGAAACCAAAAAGGAATGTAGCATTTTCAACTTTGCATTCCGTAAATCAAGAACTGAAACGTTTTGAGAAAACGGGTGTAATTTCTAAAGTTGATCAACGCCTACAGTGTATGTTAGGAAAAAGAACAAAAAGATCCGAGTATGTGCAGATTTTTCGACCGGATTCAATGACTATCCTTAAAGACCACACATGACCTTTTCATTCAACGGAAGATATTTTTTTCTAAGCTAAATGGTGGCAAAGTGACGCATATCTACAAGTGAAAGTAGATGAAGAGACCTCGAAGTTATTAGCTAGTGATACACACAAGGGATTCTACAAGCTAAATCGTCTCCCGTTTGAGGTAAAGGTGGCAGGCATTTTGTTCCATCAAATAATGGACAAAGAACGGAAGATGACCGGATCCGGAAAGAGTCGAAGCTATTAAAAATATGACATCAGCAAACAGCGTTACTGATCTTCAGGCGTTTTTAGGCTAGACCAACTATTACAGTGTCTACATTCCCAAAATTTAGGATCTTAGAGCCCCACTAAATGTCTTATTGAAGAAGGGTGCAAAATGGATTTGGTCTAAAGAATACGAAGATGCTCTCCAGAAAATAAAAAGCTGTCGGGTATCAGATTTAGCGTTAGCGCATTTTGACCCTAAAAAGGAATAAGTGTAGCATCTGATGCTAGCAACTGTGGGATCGGAGCGGTAATTCTCCAAAAGTTTGAAGATGGGACTACAAAGCAAATAGCCTATGCTTATAGAACTCTGCTTCCTGCAGAAAGAAGTTATAGTCAAATCGAGAAAGAAAGCCTGGCCATAATTTACTCGGTTAAAATATTCCACATGTTCATCCATGGAAGGAAATTTACATTACAGAGAGATCTTTGACCGTTGTTAACAATTTTTTAACCAAGAAAGGGTATACCCATACACACTTCTAACAGGTTACAGGCTGGGGAATAATATTATTGAACTATGACTTTAAAATGCAGTACCTACCCTCGAAAAACTAGGATATGGCCACGTTTTGTGTAGATTGATTCCAAAATTTGAAGAACCGTTAGAAGATACGGTGATAGCTGCTTTAAGGATGAAAAATAATTATCAGTATTACTATGCAATACAATTCGGGAGTTACCTGTGACTCTAGAAGATATTAAAAAAAAGCAGCCGAGAAGGACGAATTCATAAAAAAAAAAATCCCCGAAGAAACAGGTATGGCTGAAAGAAAAACTTAAAAAAAGATCTAAAATATCACCTTTCTCCATCTGCGAGCAGGTGCTATTATATGCAGATAGAGTGATAATGCCATATACAATGCAACAAAAGAAAATCCTGAAGGAATTTCATATTGGTCATCAATAAAAAATCAGCCATGGCCTAAAACGGATGTCCCGTGGACGAGGTTACATATCGATTAAGGTGGACCTTTAAATGGTTACTACTATCTTATAATCATGGACAGTTTCTCCATATTCAAGTATAGACACCCGACATCCGCAAATACTATGAATGTACTAAACGAGCTTTTTAGTCGTTTCGGTGTACCAAAAACTTTAGTTAGTGACAACGGGACACAATTTACAAGCTGAGAATTTAAGAATTCCTGTACATCTTTGACCATAGACCACATTACGACCGCTGTTTACCATTCTATATCAAATGGGCAAGCAGAAAGATCCGTGGACACTTTCAAAAGAGCTCTAAGAAAGCATCAAGGCATGGACACTGATGAGAAGGGTATACAAAATTTTTTAGCAGTTTACAGAATTATTCCCAATTCGAACATAGAATCAGACCTATCACGAGTCGAACTGATGTTCGCGAGAAAAATTCGGTCAGTTTTTGACAGACTGTTGCCTAGTCCAACGAAAAGAGTGGTAAAAAAAAAAGAAAACTTTGGGACCAAATTTTACAAACCAGGAGACAGTTTTCTTTAGAAATTATATAGGTGGAAAATTTTTCTGGGAAGACGGAATTATCACCAAAAAACTTAGCAGGGTGATATACATACTGAAAGGAAGAAGAATTGAATGTAAGAGACATTTGCCATACGAAAGATGTCACGCCTAGTGAAGAATTACCAATGGAGGTAATATATGACGCATTCAAAATACCAGTTCCCATATCTACACCAGTACTGATGGAAGTATCTCCAACCTCGTCCGTGCCGGAAGTATCAGCTCTCCGAAAACGGCTCATGCATCAAATCTTACCAACACAAAATTGGTGAGACAGAAAAGTACTAGGAAGAGGAAACAAGTCAAACAATTATGCCCTGACCACAAAAAGAAGATGTATTGGTCAAAATGTCATGGGAAAATTAGCTCAGGGGAAGGTTCTGTAATGGAATGTCCCACACTCCCTATCGCCAATGTGGACTGACAGCATATACCATAGTGCTTTCTTCGGCAATTAGTTGGAGATTCGTCTCCAGCTAAGCTGATCGAATTCTCTGCCTCCAGGCGGAGAGTAACTCAGACGAGGCTATGCCGAAGGGCAGAGTCTCGTCTGGGGTGGTAGACAGTTTTATACAGAGTCACAGATAAGCGAGGCATTTTCATCTCGAATTTTCTGTTCGAAAACCGATTTATTCGACATGTGAGACGTTCGAGAACTGAGGTTGCACTGTATATATATATATATATATATATATTAGGTTGGTGCAAAAATATTGACGTAATAATGTCGTTTTTTGACATATTTTCTAACGTCAAAAAACGACATTATTACGTCATTATTTTTGCACCAACCTAATATATATATATATATGTGTGTGTGTGTGTGTGTCTGAAGATTTTAATTTTTTAATATTTTTTTATTGTTCAATATATATATATATATATATATATATATACACACACACACACACACACACACACACACACACACACATATATATATATATATATATATATATATATATATATATATATATATATATATATATATATATGTACACACACTTTTTATTTCGCAGTATATAGTAGGGAAAGTTCTTGCCTACCAACATAATTATACGTAATGATTAAATATAACGTGGAGAAGCACTAAATCTGACTGCGTTGTAGACTTGTCTGCGTATAACAGATTCAAATATATTTAGCATTAAATTCAACGGTGATTAATTAACTTACTTTAACTTAATTCTAAGCGAAATCCTCCCGATATTACTGGAGCCTCTCATACTACAGATGATACAGGGGCACAATAAAATAGCAATTTCCCAGCTACAAAACACTATTTGCTCACATGGCGACGCCAAGATAGAAAAAACGAAGATGGTTTCGGGAGATGTGTAAATATATTGGCTAGACACACTGAACAACTTGAGAGCAAAACGGACTGATCAAACTATTTAAATTGCTCGTACCTTTGTTTAGAGGCTTCGATATCGAGCGTCCTGGGTAAGACGATAAACTACATCCACCTCCTGGGTAAGAAAATAAACTACATCCGCGTCCTGGGTAAGATGATAAACTACATCCGTGTCCTGAGTAAGACGATAACCTACGTACGACAGCAAGGCCTCTGATCAGGAGGTCTTGAGGAGCGTGGAACAATCTCTTAATTGCTCCTTTTCCAAAGTCCACTCTGACCCGGGGTGGTAGCACCTGTTAGGGTCCCATCTATAGGCAAATAGTTAACACCCAAACTGGGGCCTAACTTTGTAAAAATATATTTTAATACCAGTGTTATAATAACATCATGGACTATTCCATAGGTAATAACTACTGCGCCTCAAGAGGAAGCAAAGAGTTCAGTCTGAAGTCTGGAGTGAAGTCCGTCAGGAGTCTGTTAGTCAGTCAGAGCGAGCGAGTTAGTCATCTGAGTCAGAGGCAGTCCGAAACAGAGTCGCGCTCAGACAATTACTACAAGGCATTGGAATAGTGATACTAGTCGAGACTACATTGTTCTCCGTACAAAAACTGATTGTTCATACTAACACTTTCTACTTCTCTGTATATATTCCTGTTTGTAATATATCTGTGTTATTCCATATCCGTGTTCGAGTTCTTCTTTATTGATTCTACCTTGGACCATCACCGTGGTACAAGGACCTTTGGACCATAGCAACCAGCAATAGATTTTTGTAAAAAAAAATATTATCAGCAATACATTTTTTAAGAAAAAATTATAACCAGCATTACTTTTTGGAAAAAAAAATATTATCAGAAATACTTTTTGAAATAAAAAAAACTTGCCAGCAATAAAAATCATGTCAGCATTAAATAACCTCTTGGGTTTGATATGTCGTAAAACAAACCAAACCAAATCCGGTATCTGAAGTGTAGACATTATAGAATATGTGATCGTGCACAGCGAAGTCCACGTTGCAAGCTACGTGATTTTAAGTATATAGGAATGATTAAAAGAGACGGCGGAAGATGTAACAGTTGAATCGAAAGACGTATTAGAATGGGGAAAGGTGTCTTCCAAAACTAAACAATGTATTAAGAGACTGAAAAATTTAATTAGAAACAAAGAAGAGTGTGCTGAACTGCTATGTAATATCAATCCTCGTATATGGCAGTGAATGCTGGACAAATTTCTCGCAGATGAAGAAGAGATTTGAAACAATGGGAATAAAGAAAAAAACATGTTGAACTTCTATGTAATATCAATCATTTTATATGACAGGGTGAATGCAGGACAATTTTCTCACAGATGAAGAAGAGATTTGAAGCAGTAGGAACGAAAAAACTGCTAGGTAATATCAATCCTCTTATATGTCAAAGTGAATGTTGGACAAATTTCTCGCATAAGAAGAGGAAATTAGTCAATAAATATATAGTTCTAAAGAAGAATGTCGCAAATACCATGGACAGGTCATGTGAACAATGAGGAAGTTTTAAAGAAAATGTTAACAGAAATCATATAATCAGAAAGTGAGAGTTGAAATTTCTAGGACACTTAAAATTCACAGGGCATATTGAAGGCAATGACAGGGAAACATTGTATAACTTACCTAACGAGCTTGTGTAAATCGATGGAAGAATAGGGATTGGAAGGTATGTTAAGGTGACAAATATTGCTTAGAGTTAAAAAAGGATAGGAAGTTGTGGAGATCCATGATCGCTTACACCCTTAAGGAACACGGCAAATAATAGACGTACAGGATTAAGGATAAATCCAGAGTAGCTGATTATTTTACTTGGAGAATAATTTACTGTTTTGAAAATTGGAATGGAAGCTAAGAAAAGTATATAGTGTTCCAAGGTAAATACTTTCTCTATGATTAAGGCGCAATTTCCCTAGGTAGGCTAGGTTTTCATAATTATTAAATAGTTGAATCATTTTTTAACAGAACTCACTTATGTGTGTGAATGCACGCAGGCGTATATGGATGCAGGCATAAAAAAACAAGATATAGACACTATTACACGCATATATAATGTTTGGATTGGTTGAACTTGTTTCACAGAATACCAATCTCTATGGGTTATTTAATGTCAAAATCTAAATATTTTGTACGGAATTTTATGGCCTCAGCGACATATCTGTTGCACATAATTTTATACATTCAAGGTAAACGTCTGTTTTTCTAGATATATAGCTAGTAGGTGATGAAATGCATTGACGAATATTTAAAAAAATATATTACTGGTAATTTCCCGACAAAAATATATTGTTGGGAATTTTTTTATAACATTTTCACTATAAAAATGTATTTGCATGTTTTTTAGTGTTGTTCTGTAGGTCATTTTGCTATACAAGTATATTGTAGGTCATTTTACAATAAAAATGTATTGTAGGTCATTTTACTATAAAAATATATTGTAGATCATTTTACTATAAAAATGTATTGGAGGTCTTTTTACTATAAAAATGAATTGTAGATCATTTTACTATAAAAATATATTGTAGATCATTTTATTATAAAAACGAATTGTAGATCATTTTACTATAAAAATATATTGTAGGTCATTTTTGCTATAAAAATGTATTGTAGGTCATTTTTGCTATAAAAATGTATTGTAGGTTATTTCGCTCTTAAAATGTATTGTAGGTCATTTTGTTCTAAAAAGTATTATAGGTCATTTTACTATAAAAATGTTTTCTTGGCCATTTTACTATGCAATGTCTTGTTGGTCATTTTATAAAATGTATCGCCGGTCATTTTGTTTTAAAAATGTATTGTTGGTAATTTTACTATAAAAATGTATTGTTTATAATTTTAATATAAAATATTGTTGTTAACTTTACTATGAAAATGTAATGGTGGTAATTTTTTTAATAAAAATCTATTGATATTTTTACTATAAGAATTATATATTTTCCTTATCTTTTGATTTTTGTTTCGAGTTTGTACATAGGCGGGAGCCTTGTTGTCGGATGTAGTTTATCGTTATACCCAGGACGATGCATATATAATATAAAATAAAGTTAATAAAATAAAGTAGATTCAAACATTTGATTTAAATCATTTCCGATGTTACAATTTTTGGATACATTAGACTACTAGTGAGCCAACCCAGATGACTTGACTCACTTTATAGTCCACCAATAGAAGGTTAACCAATCAGAAGATGTAAAATATTCAATCCGTCGTGTATAAAGGCGGCCATGTTGTTTACTCTATCCGAATGTCCAGTGCCAGCTTGTCAGGCGAAGAGGAACAGAAGGAAGAACTACGCTCTGCTACTTTACCGGGATATCCACTGCTAACCTGAACTACGCTTCCCTACTGTCTTCGAAATATTCACTGCTAACCTCTGGATTCTATACTCAAAGACGACTGTTATCATGAACAACACTCGACATAAACGTGCGCAATTTGCTTCTTTAGTTAAAAGAAAATATTTAACTGAAGTGCAACAAAAATTAAGTATTTATTTAAAATACTTCTATATTACGCCAAGTCCGTTCAAGACGTGAGCAATCATGGTACCGCAAAATTTCCCATCTCTTATATGCATGGGTTCTTCTCTCAGGGTAGCCCAATGCCTTGAATTGAGACTTAAGCTAAACTCAGGCCTCAAGTGTAACTCGTACATACGATCTATTGTTAAAGAAGCTGGAAATATAGTCGGTTCCCTGTAACGTGCTAGTGAGTACCTAACTCCACCTGTTATCCTCTAGCACAGGGATCGGCAACCTACGGCACGCGTGTTACACGCGGCACGCCAAGCAATTTCCAGTGGCACGCAGCCGCAAAGGAACTACAAACAAATAACTACTACAACGCAAAGAAGATATTTAGCTGTTTCAATTTTAATACATACTTAAGTATATAGACTATATATTACTATATAAAATATATTGTAGAACAAAAGACGACTCATAGCACTAACCCACAGTGTTTATCTGCGGTCGTCAACCCACGGCACGCATGCAACACGTGGTACGCCAACCAATTTCCAATTGCACGCACCTGCAAATGACATCACGAAGTCCGAACCAATAACTACTACTGTTAGCTGTTTGACTTTTAATATATATTAAAATATATATACTGTATATTACTATATAACATATTTTAAAGAACAGGTATATTGACCTTGACTTGTATAAAAATACGTATGCTGTTGGTACAGTGAATGATTTTAAAACCCTAAGTCGGCACATAGTTAGCAAAAGGCTACCGGCTCCTGCTCCAGCACTATAAAAGCCAAATTAACTCGAATATGGGCAGGACGCCGCTCAATTTTCCCTTTCTGTTCTTGACAGAGTCCAAATGCTTCTTCGCGCCCTTATCGTGAAGAATTATTTTCTATTCGCCAACCCACAGACGAAACGATGCAAGCCTATCGCAACTCTATGGGCATTTGCATAGAAAGTGTTCAGAAGAACTATATTCCAGTTATAAAATTCACGATTAAGACCCGCAATGCCACGCCTATTGTAGCGAACCTCTTACATTTCCTTCGTATGACACTGATAAGTTCCACACGAGCAACTGCCTCCAGCGAATCGCTGTTTTTGTGGAACCGACCCTCAAGAAGATGCTTCTCTGATCACAATATTTTTAACCAGTTCAAGCCTAGAGTTAACCGTTATTTGCATCGCATATCTCCATAAACTGTGCCTTTTAATCTGTAAAGCTCTACATCGAGGGTGTCTTGTGCCTTATAAAGGATGAAAAATATTGTAAGAAGAACATTTAGTAGCGTTTATCTTTTTGCAATTCTTCCGGGTATACATTCACACAAACTCCTAAGGCCCTCGGCTTTCCCCTTTTCGCGGCTTGCACTATTTAAATAAATAATGACTCAGATTTGGTGCACTTGATATATTTTTCTAGAAAAACAATAGAAATTCCTCGAGCCGAGAAGACAGTGTACCGTAAATCATAGAACAAGCAATGTCTCGTCTAAAGTGTTTGTTTAGCCACTCATTAGCAACACATCATAAACACCGGACGTCGACGTACACAAATATTAGGTTGGTGCAAAAATAATGACGTAATAATGTCGTTTTTTAACGTTAAAAAATAGGTCAAAAAACGACATTATTACGTCATTATTTTTTGCACCAACCTAATAATTGCATCAGCGAATGATCGAATGGTTGTCTAGTTTACTCTGTCGTTTGTATAAGACAAATATGTCCTCTTCTCTGTTTTTCATCACTAATACTAGATGTGTTCATACAATGTGTTTCATCACCGACGGACGAAAGCTAGCTGTTGCGTATTTGACGCCGTACAAGCAAAGACGTTAAACATAGTAATCACGCGAAAGACATTGAGCGATTTCAATCCTTTAATTAGGTTATTTCAAGTTTGTCTAATCTTGATGGCAAAATTTCTACGCTTTGTTGTTTAGATAAAGAAAGTAAACTGTAGTTTTCCAATCTGTTCAGGTAAAGGAACTTAATTAAAGTGCGGGAATTGCCCTTTTCTGTCTAAATTTTTATTATAAAAGTAACAAGACCATCTGTGATTGATTAACGTAAACGGTACCGACAGGGATATTACTCATATCAGGGTCAAACAAATCTGGCAGGTCGGAAGAGAGCGATCAGACTATATGATTATCACATCATGCAGTATGCTGCTTGTGCTGGTTCAATACACGTGGCAGGATTAAAAAGTCTGTCATTTCGAAGGATAGCGATTAAACGATAGGAAAATCAAAAGACGACACGGAATGCAGCATAGTGCTTGCAAGGTCAAATAAACACTGTCAGGTAGGAGGGTAGCAGTTAGACGACAGGAGAATCAAAAGACGACATGGCAGGCAGTATGGTGCTCGGGCTGAATAAAAGCTCCTGGCAAGATCAAAGAAATCTGGCAGATCGGAGGATAGCGATCAGAGGACAGGAGAATCAAAAGACGACATGGGATGCAGTATGCTGCTGGGGCTGAATAAAAGCTCTTGGCAAGGTCAAAGAAATCTGGCAGATCGGGGGATAGCGATCAGAGGACAGGAGAATCAAAAGACGACATGGGATGCAGTATAGTGCTTGTGCTGGATAAAAGCTCCTGGCAAGGTCAAAGAAATCTGGCAGGTCGGAGGATAGCGGTTAGACGACAGGAGAATCAAAAGACGACACGGAATCCAGTAAAGTGCCTGTGCTAGTTCAATACTTTTGCCAAAGTCCAACAAATCTGGCAAATCGAAGTGATTAGTGATTAGATTACATGAGAATCAAAAGCCGATACGGGATGCAATATGGTGCTTTTATTGGTTCTACGAAGGAATCAATCTCAAGTTTACTTCCCGACTAATGGTGAATCAGACAGGATGCTGCAAATTCCAACTCAGTTCATAAAATGAATTAGTGCTAAGAAAATAGGATTTTACGCACATTGTCAGATTTGACATAGCCGAATATGAGTTTTTGAATTAATCACGGTGAAGTAATCGATATCGGATCGGACTGAGGAATCTGAGAGCCGAGATCGAATCCAAGCCAAGTTCACTGCATTCACTTACTTGCTATTGTCCGTGAAGAAGGTAATTATCCATCTCTCCATAAGTTAATAGCAGCTCAGTCTCGGCCTTATAGTTTGGGTTTGTAACCAATCTAGGTGATTTCAAAACCACCTACTGTCTTGTAGCTTCTGCCTTTTTGAGCAAAAGATAGAAAAGTTAACTTCAGAAACAAATCTACCTCGCATGTCGTTTCTATCAAAGGAACTAGTACCCTTCACTTTTCTTTGAGCCGCCACAGAAAATAATGGACTCCTCGAGATTAGTACAATGGTTCGAGCAAACAGAAGAGTGAGGCACGGCGTCCTGAACCACTCGTGCCATTCACCCTTGGGTGTATCACCCACGGTACTTTAGACAAGACGACGACTTTATCAATACTCAAAGACACATTCCGCATCAAATGATGACACAATAAAATGAAACAAATCCGAGAAAGGTCGACACTATAATAAAGATTATAATGTTTTTATTGTTGATGATGGGGATTATTTTCTTTTGCTTTTATTGTCGTTGGTGCTGATGATGATATTTTGTTTTTGTGGATGATGATGATGTCTTGTTGTTGATGGTGTTTCTTTTGCTTTTATTGTTGGTGCTACTGATGATGTTTTTGTTTTTATTGCTGCTGTTGTTGATGTTGTTGAATATGATGATGATGATGATGGTATTTTTGCTGTTGATGATTATTGTTGTAACCTAAGAAAGTTTACTAAATAGAATAATTACACGAAAGTTGGTAATGAATAATACTTAAGACAAGAACAATACATATAAGATTCGCATGCATAGAAGAATTAGTCAACTGCTAGAAGTGAGTCAATTGAATTTCACAATGAGTCTCCAACTGCAGAATATCTACCAACCGCCCACGCGGTCAGATGGGGCACAAGGCCGAATTTACTGTGGGGTATATGAGCCCGTAGGCTGGGCCAAAAACTTCCCGTAGACCCCAGTATAAAACGGGGTCGGGTAGCGAGACTCTGCCCTTAGACATCGTCTCATCTAGAGATCCTCTCTATCCGGAGAAAGAGAGTTTGACCAGCACAGCTGGAAACGAATATCCAGCTGCACGCGGTATCTATCAACCCTCCACGCAGTCAGATATGGTACAAGGCCGAATTTAATGTGCGGTTCCCGAGCCCGTAGGCTCAGCCAAAAATTCATGTAGACCACGCATAAAACTGCGTCGGGCAGTTGTTTTCCGAGACGAAACTATGCCCTTCGGCATTGCCCTGTCCTGGCGGAAGACGAATCTCCAACTGCAGGCTGGCTGACCAGGATATCTACCAACGGCCCCACGCGGTCAGATGTGGCACAAGGCCGAATTTAATGTGGGTTATCCGAGCCTGTAGAAAATTCCCCGTAGACCCCTTATAAAACGGGGTCGGGTAGCTGTTTTCCGAGACGAGACTCTGCTCTTCCACATAGCCTCGTCTGGGGATCCTCTCTGCCCAGAGCCAGAGAGTTTGACCAGCACAGCTGGAGATAAATCTCCAACTGCAGACCAACATACAGTATTTACTACTGTATTTATGGGAATGGGGGCATACCCATTATCGTCTGTAAGTATACTGTAACAATTATGATTATGATGATGATGTTTTTGTTGATGTTGTTAATGATGATGATGATGATAAGTAGGAGAAAATGTCATGTTCGGTGGATACCACGTGAGACTTAAAGAATTTTGGCTGTTTTGTTGGGTAAGTGTTGTATATGGCGAACGATTTTTTTTCCCTCCGTATGAGTTCGAATCCTCGTCGTCAAGTGTTGTAGAGTAGTTTCAAGTGGAGGCTTGTATTTCACTATGTCGGTTCTAAAATAGGTTCGACGTACAAAACGTTAGGAACTTGATATAATAGGTAATGACGCAGCAATCTAGTTGTGGTTGCTGATACTTTAATATCCGACTAACGGTCGTCCGACATCGACTGACTGACCAACTCACTGAGCGACTCAGCGACTGCTACTACTCCTACTTATTATAGGTGGGAGAGTCTATTAACTATAGAATAGGTGTGTTCCACTATAATAGTAACCTAGTTGGCATTCAAGCCCCGCTCAAAGCAAGGCTTTTGTATTGTAGACTCAAGACTAACGAAAAGCCACTTTCTACTTAAACGTAAAGTTCCTTCTGTACCCCGTCCTGCGTATGACGATAAACTACATCCGCGTCCTGGGTAAGACGATAAACTACCTCAAACAGCAAGGCCTCTGATCAGGAGGTTTTAAGCAGCGTGGAACCACCTCTTAATTGCTGGTGTTCCCAGGTCCATCCTAACCAGCGGTAGTAGCACCCGTTAGGGTTCCAGTATGGGCAAATAGTCAACCCCTAAACTGGTGTTAAAACACTATGAAAATGTAGAAAAAGGTTTTAATACCAGAAATACTTTGTAAAATATTATTACCAGCAATACATTTTTGAAAAAAGAATTTTACCAGATATACATTTTTGAAAAAAAAAATTATCAGCTATACATTTTTTGAAAAAATATAACCAGCTATACATCTTTTGAAAAAAATATTACCAGCAATAGATTTTTGAAGAAAAGATATTTCCAGAAATAAAAATTGTCGTAATTAAATAACCCATTTAGGTTGATATGCTATAAAATAGACCAAACCAAACCAAACCTTCTGCACCAAAACACAAGCATACATAGTATTAGGTTGGTGCAAAAATAATATCGTCTTCTCACATAGTAACATATGTGAGAAAACGACATTATTTTTGCACCAACCTAATACCAATACGGCCAATATACAGGTCATGCACGCTCGAGAGCCGTATCGATCGTCGGTTAATTGAAATTGATAACTCTTGTATTGGTAGCCCTTTGTTCCCCAAATTCTGCTTGGTGAGACAGACACCAATATAACAATCAAAAGACGTTTGGTTGCGTTTTACAGGAAAAAAAGAAACAAGTTTTAATTTCTGCTAAATACACGTTTCGCAAAAGTAGGATGTCATTAGGCCCTATTGTTATTTTCATTTCGGGTGTGGGGAGCACAATAATCAGTCATAAAGATATGTCTCTAATTTCCGTTGTCTACCTGTCTGCTGTTCCTCCATCTAGATGGTCTGCTGGCTACGCGAAGTGATTCTAACACAGGATAAACTTAAAAAAATCACAACCAGACCTAACATATTTTATTAATCTCATTCTTCTTTTCATCTCCCCTTCTATTCTCCTCGTTTGACTTGCTTGTCTTTTTTTTATTTCCCTTTTGATTTTAACTTTCGTTCTTTAACATTCCTGAAGAGAGGATGGTGCACTGAGAGAGTGTGGTGGTGCTAATCTCATCTGTTCCATCTGTCTGTAGTGAGCTTCGTTGGCCTGAGATTGACGTATCGCAAAGCTTAACGAGAAAGAGTCCATAACATTATTTTTTCTCTTTCTTTACCTTCTGAAGTATGGTAGACTCTCCTTGGCCCGATTTAGTTTTACTTCTTGCTTATCATTGCACAGTTGTTATTTTCTTGCACCCTAGCCACCTTTCATTCTCCAACCTAGCTTTCGCTCCTCCCTTTTCGTTTTCTTCTTCTTCGCATTTTGTTTATGCCGGCTTCTTCTCCCTATAGAGGAAGGTGACGGACGAAGTCTAAATTCCATCAAGATGGCGTAACAGAATGTGGCGCTGTTCCAATTTCTCGACGGTTTATGTTGACATTTGATTTCTAGTGACACATCAAATTCTAATTCCTAGCTAAATACGTCATTGCATGTAATCTTTTATTACAAGCTAAAAAAACAAAAAAAAAACAAAGCTAGTTTGAAAATTCCCTTAGAAAAAATGTTCTTGGTTGAGAAATTTGTTATTTAGACACAGTAATTTGACTTTGCTAACCAGACGCTTCCTCTGTAGCTAAATGGCATAGCACGTCAGGCCATGACGGTCCCATGTAGGATACAGGTTCTATTTCTATTGGAGGACGCATATTTTCTATGAAATCTATCAGACGATTCAATCCGGTAAATGTAGGTAATACTGTTTATTATAAACAGAGCATTTACTTAAATATTTGTATATTTAAGTATATTTATTTATTTCTATGAAAATAACGTATGAACAGAATATATATATATATATATATATATATATATATATATATATATATATATATATATATATATATATATATATATATATATATATATATTGAAAAGATTCTTACAGGTACAAAATTTTATTATAGCAAGGAATAAGCGGAATGGAAAGGACATAATTATGAAAACTAAGAACTAAAACAAACAACCGGTTTCGTCCCAGTACTCCTCAGGTTTGATACACTGGGATTATTTATTCATAAACTTAAAAACAAAAAACTATTCAATGAGTGGGGTGGGCAAAAAAAAATTATATGATAGAAAGAACTAGAGCCAAATCACATTCAAACCCAACAAGCAATCTCTCTGCTTACAGAGAGACGGCCTGCGGGATTTGATGTAAATGGACTCAAGAACCTTGAGTCCATTTACATCAAATCCTTGCTATAATATATATATATATATATATATATATATATATATATATATATATTCTGTTCATGGTGTCCCAAAATAATGTATACTCTCTTTAAATATTAATAGTTAATAATACATTACCGTGATGTGAGAACTTATATGGATGAAAATATGCAAAGCAGATGGATTGGAAGAAGAGGGAAAGTTGGATACCCACCAAGATCAGCAGATTTGACACCCTTGGATTTCTTTTTGTGGGGGTTTCTAAAAGAAAGTTTACAGCAGGAAACCTGAAACAATTGCTGAAATGAGAGTAGCTATTGAAGAAGAAAGTGCTCAAATACCAGAGGAAATGATACTGGACATTTGTAGGTCTATTTCTTAAAGATATGAAAAGTTTATTGAACAGAACAGCAATGAGTTTGAGAACTTGATATGAACTCATCATTATATGAACATTCTAGCATTGATCCAAGTAGCTTTTATCTTATTGTTAATTTTCTATGTTTTTATGTCTATATTTTACTCTCAAATTCCTTAAATGTGTATTCTTTTTTTTTGTATTAATCTTATTTATAAGTCAAAATACATAAATTTAATAAGTTATAACGATTCAAAGCGAATATACATTATTTTGGGACACCCTATATATATATATATATATATATATATATATATATATATATATATATATATATATATATATAGATAGATAACTAGACTCGTTTCGAAAAACCCTCGAATTTTTGATTTGCAAATAATCAAATCAATCTCGAGGGAAAAAAAGGTTTTAAAAAAAGAAAGAGCTACAAACATGAACTACTGTCGAACAAATCGCACAGATGCAGGTCTGAAGCCCAAAGAAAAAGCCCTGATAAGAGTAGACAACTAACTAACAAAAGAGCTCAATACAATCGTAGAGCAGACCTAGATACACCTAGTGAGCCAGACGAACCTACCTAGGTTTCACCTAAACGGATCGTCAGGGAAAGTATATATATATAGTGAACTACAGTTCTCATGAAACTTGCTTCCTACAAAATCAACATATCACGTTATATATTGCTGATATAAGGATCTAGGTGCCTGTGTCAGCATAGGATTTAATTTCTGTACTATGCTTTAAACGTTTCACGGGATTACTTACATTATTTACATTATTGGGTCTGTTATCCTCATCTTCATTGCCTTATTCATAACGTTTCGGCCTTCTTCAGGGAATAGGAATTTTCAACCGAATTCTTTATTTCGTCCACTGGGGTAGATAGTTCCCCGTACCGTGTCTCTTCCATGTTCCAGTGGGTAAATGCGTCGGTTAGATCCAGTGACTAAACCCAAGGAGAGATGAGTTAATGGGAAATAACTGAGACGCTGAACTCACAACACTTTGTGTCCTGTCATTGGATTAAACCAGCGCCTGGTTCAATAGCTGGTTAAAGGCAGTGGAGAATTTGGAGAGGTGAACTAACAGGAGATAACTGTTAACTGACATCCATTAGACATGGCACGTGGAACTAGAAAAGTCTACCCCAGCGAGTGAAATAAAGGGTTCAGTTCGACATTCCAACAACCCGAAGAAAGTCGGAGCGTGCAAGGCCGAAACGTTGTAATAAATATGGCAACAAAGATGAGGACAATAGTACGAATAATGCAAAAAGTGTAAATAATACCTCATCTCCGAAATATAAGCACATAATTTTGCACCTACGATGTTTCTGTTTATTTTTTTTACCTTTTTGTCTTTTTTTTAACAAAAATAATGTTAAGTGTTGGGATGTTGAGTGTTTCCGCGTGCGTGTATTGAAATAAGGACAAACACATACGTAGGGAAAAATACTGGTATATTCGAAGAGGTATTTACAACAGAGAGATTAGTAGTCAAACGAACGCAGGTTACTCAGTAACAATCAGAAAGACTATAAAGTCCAACTGTATCTTCCGGTAGAGAGACGGAAGTGTGATGGTCACCTGATCTCTCCAGAACTCTATAGAACTGTCCTCTTAGTAGTCGAGAGATCAGTCTATTCTAATAAGGTGGGTGCGCCCCAACATTAAGATTAGCTATAGCTGCGTTAGTTACAGCGCTAAATCTATATCCCAATATTACAATATTATATTAAATAGATAAATGTCCAACAACAGTTAATTTAAAAAATAAATAAATCCAACTGCCGACAAAATATGATCTGATCCTTAAACAGCCAATGTATGGCTGACAATATTGTATACGGAGCTAGCATACATTCCAGTAACGATGTCAAATTTTATTTTCGATCCACTGACAATCATTCGAGATGTCCTTTTAACCACCATCGAATGACTTTAGACTATATAAAATACATAAACAGCACTTCTCTCTCAAAACATTTCCGGCAATTAAAGAATGGCGGTAATACAACCATTATTACGTGGGATATTGTAGCAAGAGCCAAATCTTACAATGGGAAAGGCGATAGATGTAATTCATGCCTTGCTAAAAAAATTATTTATCTTAAAACGACTTAAATAACACTAGCTTATTGAACAAGAGAAATAAATTGATGGTTACATGTAGGTATAAAAACAAATATCTGCTGAAATACGTTGATCCAGATTAATTTTTAATGTAAATTATAATTTGTCCTTTTTATTATTTTTTAAAGAACCAGTAATCTCTCTTTATGCTTAATATAGAAAAATTAATATTCACAACTCTAAAGTATATTTATTTTACGCGGCGCATACGCACACACACACACACACACACACACACATATATATATATATATATATATATATATATATATATAAAATATAACCCCCGCATAATTTATGACTGTATTACCATTTCAGTAACCAGATATTTTGATTAAAATAATTTAAATTGCGTAACAGTCAGTATATAGTCAGTTGTGTTCAAAATTTCGAATCGTGTTACTGGTGAGGGATAATATGTATATTTATTGGTATATACTTAATAGCTCTGTTTTCTTAGATCGATCACTGTTTTATTAACACAAGCGCTATATATATATATATATATATATATATATATATATATATATATATATATATATATATATATATATATAGTATAATGAAAAGCCACGTATACTTTCTTAATATGAATATATAGAAAAAAACAACTAAAAAGTTGCAAATTAAAATAATAATAATGTTTTGTTATGAAAGTATTTATTTATATTTTTTCATTTATATTTTTTTATTTATTTATATTATATATATATCCAGATATATTTTATATTATTTATATTTATAAATGTGAAAACTACATATATATATATATAAATAAATATAAAACATATATAAAAAACAATATAAATAAATACTTTCATAAAAAACATTATTATTTTTTTTTAATTTGCAAGTTGTTTATATATATATATATATATATATATATATATATATATAATATTACTTGATTATTAATAGGGATATTTTTTGGTAAAAGAGATGGACGTCTGAGTCCACAATCATCACCTGTCTGACTGGATTTTAAGGGATTCTCTATTCATTAATATATATATATATATATATATATATGTGTGTGTGTGTGTGTGTGTGTGTGTGTGATTGTCTCTAGATCCTCCACAGCAAATTTACGTACAGCTTCTTACATTATTTCACCTGCCATGGCAGATCTTCTATTATCACAATGTGCGACACATCATAATAAAAGTAATTAAAATTTTATAATCAATACGAAAAAAGAAACTAAATGAAACTGATTACATTATATATCCAAACACGTTAGCGAAAAATTCATAACAGTCGAAGTGACGCCAGTTTGCCTAATTGGTTTAAACAAACATTTTTTCCTTCTCTTAAACAGCTATCCATGCATAATTACAGGGCTGTGTTATTTGACACATAGATGTGGTTATGCCTTTCCCAAGAGAAGCACGAAGTGAACGAAACATATTCAAACAGAATATAAAATAACCTTTACGATATATTTACTTATTGCTCAACACATTCTAATTGTGCTTGTTGTATCAAAAATTTCGTATTCTAGTGATTTTCCAAGCGTAGCTTAGATGTGGGACAAGGCCGAAAGCATGGGGCACCCAGTGAGGATCGAACTCACTACTCAGTCGTCATTGTTCAAACCAGACAAGCTTGTTAACCATTACACCACTTCGAGATGCCCAGTGTTTCGTATTCTATGTTAACGTAGGTGTTCACTTTGTTTAGTCAGCCACCCGCAAATGAAAGTGATTTCTTTTATCTTTTCTAATCGTAGTACGTTATCGATTTTAACCGGTGAATATCGACAATTATTGCTTATTTATATAAAGATATTGATCTAAAAACTTGTTTTCACAATATTAGACGTCGAAATGACAAAATAAATACTTTTTGTAAAACCATAAACTGCCAGTTATAAAACAAAAAGTATCAAATAATTCCAATGTCTGATATTTACTTTTCATCTCTGGTAATATATTTTATTTTTAAGTTAAATTGGCGTAATGTAATTGCACCCCTTTTTTTTCTCGGAATAAAATTGAAAATCAACAGCGAACATAAGACAAATTAAAAAAAACAAAACAGCAAAGATAAGAAAAAAAAAATGAAATCCAGACATTGGAAAATTATTCGAATAAAAATAATATACAAGAAAGAATAAAAAACAACTCCCAAACTCAATAAAGTATTTTACATACAAGTATCAATTATGATTTGACCCTCCTTTTTGTGTTTGTCTTTGCACGGAATTTTTTTTAAAATTTTTATATAGATTTTACGTATATAGATTTTACGTATATAGATTTTACGTCTGTTTAATTATAATTACAAGCAATATAGCTATTGTGACCTTCATCCGGTGTCGGTTGAGCCAGCTTCGTCAAACAAAGCCACTGCATCCGAACGATAGCTGATCAAGCGTAGCAGAGGTCAGATTTATTCAGACGTGCAAATCCAGTGTTGGTCTTTCAGTAGGAATTTGGATTCACAAGCAATGCCACATTTATACCCGCTTTTAGGATAGTGCGATCGAGTTTGAATTTAGAGTTTCCTTCTCCTAGACTAGTTGCCACCGAGGGTTATATGACCCAATCTCTACCGCTATTTTACCTATAGCTGGTGGGAGAAGAGATGGATAAATACAGGACTGGAATTCGAACTCGGCTCTCCGATTAGCCAAGCTGCTAACCATTACTCAACCGTGGTTCCACAACTCAACCGTATCTCCACTAAGCATTACAAGTAATGCGGTTGCTTAGAAAAAAAGAACTATCTTGTTTTTCCCCACTCTCCAAACCCATATTAGGCATTAATATATCTGTGATATGCTAACACTTTAACAAGACGGAAGAAAAGACTAGGAATTAGTTTCCATAATGAATAGTACACGAATATTTTATATACAGCACTAGAATATACAAATAAGTCATACAATATCTTATTCAAAAACGCACACACATACAAATGTATTTTTCTTTAGGAAATGTACCTGTTATACATTCAGAGGTTCTTGATAAAATCCAAAGAAGAATCTGCAATGTTATATGGGTTGGCATTTAACGTCAGAGATAAAATCAAGACATTTCAACAGGCAGAATAATCTTATTGTAGGCTCAAGGCTCATCTATCACAAGTGAGTCTAGGATCCATATCTCTGTATGTAACCAGTTAGGGGATAACACTGATTCACTGGGCGGTGGACTTCCTACACTGAAGTCAACGGCCAAGGCGGAAGGTTCCCCTGACTGAATCAAGGGACACGTGTCCATGAACAAGGTAAAATATAAAGATGGATAAAATCGACTGTGATTGGAGAAGAATGATCTCTGACAGGTCTACTTACCCAAGATGTGCCACGCATAAATGACAGCCTCTCTCGTCTTCAAGCCATATATAGCCAGGGAAGCGACTAGGTGTTCAGCTACCTTACAACCTTACAGGGCCATGGAAGTGAAGGTAATAATGATACACTTAAAATACTTTAAAACCTCTTTTCAATACCATATAAGTTTTATTAGAATTCACCCAATATAGGGGGCTACACAAGGTGGAGTGTTACTGTTAAAATGAGAATAATGAATGGAGTTGTACCATATTAATCATTAAATTCTCAATGCCGTACATATATTTCATGGAAGATACAAACTATTTAAATATAAAATTCTATACAGTAACCTTACATAAAGTAATATTTAATTTTTTTCTAGTTAGGTTTGGAATCCGTTAATTTCTTGGAGCTTCGAAAGAACGTGTCGTCTCTCCTTAAATTCGGAACGCAATAAATTATACTAATGTTAAACACAGGTGAAGCTTTATTAAATAATGAAAATGAAACAACGCAAAAATAAAAATATCAGAATTTCTTTCTTCTTTTTGTTTCATATTTCAATCTCTGATGAAGCTTTAATAATTGATAAACATTTCCTATAGTGTTCTTTATTTTATCATTCTGTTAGATTCCGATCCATATTAGAACTTTATTTGATACAATTCACATAGATTTCAATAAAATATTTAATTTTTCACGATATTAAAGAATAGAAAATCAAGGAATGTTTTGCTATTCCATTTTTTTCTCCTCATTTCCGTTTCAAAACTTTTTCTTTTGAATTTTCAGGAAAAAGGTGCTTTTCTGTTATCAAAAGATGATGGATATATTGTATATTCCCTTTATTAATTTTTTAATGAATTTCGGTGAATTTCCTGTCTTTGAGACAAAAGACGTTCATTTATGCTGATTCCCAAAGAACAAATATTGTCGATACATCAAATACCTTTTTATGAAGTGTGATTTCATATTTTACCAGTCCACCGTAGTCGATTATCTCGTACCCCGAGAGTTTGATTCTTTCAGTGCGCCCACGTCGCTACTGAATTTGACACAAGGACAGTTTAAAGTGGGTTTAACGAAAATACAGTGGAAATATTCTGAAGCTCCCTCGGCACTTCCCCATTTTGAAGAGACCTCGGATGCCAGGTAATAAATCCAGCCTGTTCCCGAAGGAGAGGTACTACCTGGCGGGATGAAGGGCCTGAGCGAATATTATTGGCAAAGAAGCGAATCTGCCTGCTGTTCATCACACGTACTTGCATACCAAGAGCGATATTTATTTGTAAATATTTACAAAATGTGGCACAAGGCCAAAATGGTGAATGGGGAAAAGGACCTTTTTCATCTGTCTTAACTTTAAACTTAGCTAGTCAGAAACACTGACCCAAATATACCATAATATTCCTAGCGCCAAAACAACGCATTTCTTACTTACCTTTCTTACTACATCCACCATTATACTTCAGAATCTCCATAAAGTTCTAAGTAATCCTCGTATGTACAATTCATTGTCTGTACGGGGGGAATAAAATAACGATTTAAAATCTCACCCCAATGAGTATTTACAATATGGAAACAAAACTATTTAGAAGAAACTAAACAAAATAATGTTAGTAAGAGGCAACCCCTTACGGCGGTGTGGAAATGACAGATGGTTTACATACATATATATATATATATATATATATATATATATATATATATATATATGTTTGTACAATGATCAAAATATAACACAAGACAAAAATGGGGAATGGGAAAAAGGATAGTTTTCTTCTGTCTTAACTTTAAATTTAGCTAGCCACAAACACTGACCCAAATATACCACAATATTCCTAACGCCAAAACAACGCATTTCTTACTTACCTTTCTTACTACATCCACCATTATACCTCATTGTCTCTATGAAAATCCTAACTAGTCTCTATATGTACGATTCATTGTCTGTGGTGAAGGAGGGGAATAAAACAACAATTTCAAAATTTAGTATTTACAATATGGAAACAATATGGAAACAAAACTATTTACAAGAAACCAAATAAAATAATACTCTACCCTTATCGTCTGGTATTTATATAGTCTATGCTTCAGCTATACTAATTAGGCAGTAATTTACATACCCCCGCATACCTTTTATAAACAACTGTCATCAACACCTGCCTACGTTGTGTCGTATTATTATCTGTTCTGCTAAGTGTATTTTCTTCGTTAGAATAAGTATTTTTAAGATGAATAAACATTTCTGAAAACGTGTACTTGTGTATAATGGATTCGATCTTTAAAATGATCCCTAATACTTGTAGCCTTAAGCCAAACTAAACCAAAACTTAGAAAATTGCAACTCCAAGCTGAAAAGTCATGGTATTACATGGATGGCCCCGGAAGATTGTCTCCTATCGGTTGCTGTGGAAACTATAACAGAAAAAAAAACACCATTGGATAAAGCATATCTTCCGTTACAGAAGTCTATTTTTTCCAGTTATTTTTATAGCAGTGATGACGTTGGCAAGAAAATGTTGTCCGTAAAGTGTCTCGAGAAATACATCGTTGTCACCAAGGATACTTCGAAATTATGTAATGGTTGGCTTGTTTGTCTCATTCAATCACTTACGACTAATTAGTGAGTTTGATCAAAACTGAGTATTCCTTAATCTCGGCCTCATCCCACATCTAAGTTACGCTTAATAAAACGTCATTGTTGTATTATACAAAAAGCAATAGTGCTTACATTAATTGTTTGGTCTACGTAATCATTCAGCAATGGCAGATTAATGCCAATGAATGCAATATGTCCTTCGTACGCGCTTTTCTTCATCATTTGACTCCAAACAAAACAATAAAGCCACTAAGACACCAAGGGTTGCTTTGTGTGAGAAAATATGAGAAAAATAAAACCATTATTAATCAGAGAAAAAAAATAAAAGAACAGGAATTAGGAAGACAGAGGATAACGATTGATATTGCATTTAAATTTTTGACGATCAAAGTTGATTGGAAAGCAAGAAGGCAGAAGAGAGTTCCACAAGCCTGATATACTAGAGAAAAAACAGTTACCATAGAACTTATAGTTACATCTAGCAATTTCAGCTTTAAAATGATGGGACCTATCTTCCAATCTAGTAGCGCGTTTAAATTCGTAAAACCTTGTTACCAAAGAATAAATCTCATCATAAAAATTATTATGAAAATATTTCTAGAAATGGCAGAAGGCAATTAAGTTACGGTGGTGACAAAGTGAGAGAAGCTGAGAAGAAATGTCAGAATTGATGATATTGTAGATTCTTATTTAGATTTTTATCAAGAAACGGTAAATTCATAGCAGAGGCACTAGATCGGACGTTACAGCAGTATTTAATGCAGGGACGAATTGTAAACTTAAAAATGTGCAAGATAGATTCTGGAAAGAAAAATTGTCTAATACGACACAGTGAATCAGAATTCTCAGCAGCGAACCTAGCAACTGATTCAATATAATCTCTTTACTTCATGTGAGCGGAACACATTAGCCCCAGAAGGCTCAATGAGTCACGCCCTTACAGGTTAGCATCAGTCATAGTGATGAGTGGAAGAAAAAATCTCTCTTAGTCGATTAAAAGAAAGCAGTTTCGTTTTCAAGGTGTTCAAATTAACATAATTTATGTCAGGTCCCATTTTTACTAGATGTAAGAAGTCTCCTAAAGCAAATAAAGAAAAAAGGAAAGACGCATAGTATTTTTAGCCGTAAGTTTATACTTTAATTTTCATAACAATAGTATTAATCTCTAAAGTCACAGGCCAATATATTAACCTTTATCACTCAGTATTATCCTTTTTATCCTGTCACTGAAGGTGACACTGATCGCTGAATGATAGTGCTTGAATTTCACTGTTGTGTTGTCATATCCTGCTATGGCAACAGAAAACAACTTTGGGCGAAATTAGCAATAAGGATACTTCAACTGAGAAGCCTTGAAAAAATGCGGTAGAAAGCGGAAGTAATATTAATAATGCAGAGAGCTAAAGGTTAAAAGAGGAAGAATTACTTTTGGAACGATCAAACAAACGGAAATCTAATATACCATTAAGAGACAACGTAGATGCAAATTTCACTGCTAGACGATACTATTATGTACTGGGTCGATCGATATTTTTCTTCTAGATTTTTTTTTCTTCTAGATTTTACTTCTAGATTTTTCTTGTATTCTCTAGAAACTTTTGACGATTTTCGAAGATAGCTAATCAAAAAAGAATAGAGGGTATGCTTGAAAATCTTTTTTTTCTCGAAGAAAACTTTATTTTTTAAAGGGAGTGTCTTTAAATAAAACGGATATGAAAGGTATTCGCGTTTCAAATTATTTAAAATAACCATTTGAAATAACACTTCTGGAGCAATTACCATCTGGTTGGCCTACAACGAAAATTGACGAAAATCTGGAAATGATATGTGGTCAACAGAAATTAGCTACTCTGTTTTGGGACGCAATTTCAGATTGGGCCTTTCTTCTCTCTACACCGGGTTTCTTGGTATTTTTCGTTTTTCTCTTCCCTGTATCCTCTTCGCCATTCGTCCCTCCTGTCGTAACTGTACGTACACTACAATGTACCCTGACAGAGACGTCTTTCATCTCCGCGAGAATCCAAACTTTCACTGTCGATAACTCCAAAACGGTAGATTTTAGCAAAGTTATCAAGCCAGATTCGAATGGAGTATGTACAATTACACATAAATGAAAGAATTCTGAAATTTTTAACGCAAACTGAGTGCGGGTATTACATTGCAAATTAACCAAAATTATATATATATATATATATATATATATATATATATATATATATATATATGGCTCAAACACTAATAATAATTAATATTTTTGGAGTTATCTACAGTAAAAATTCGGATTCATTCGTGTCGTTGGTGGCAGCCATTACTGGCGTTGTTTGCATACATTCGCTGCGGAAAGCTAAAGGCGGGAGAATGTAATTAACGGCCTTTTTTTTTACTAATCTTACTCGCCTCAATTACTGCGCAAGAGGACTATATTGTGTGCGCAAGAATCCAGACAATTGACTATTGCAATCATAGATATTCCGCAGCGAATGTATGCATACAGCGTTGGTAATGGCTGTCCGCGACGCGAATGAATCCACACTATTGTTGGCGATAACTCCAAAACGGTAGATTTTATCAAATTTATCAATCCAGATTCGAATGAAGCATGTACAATTACACATAAATGTAAGAATTCTGGAAATTTTTAATGCGAACTGAGCGCGGGTGTTACACTGCAAATTAATCAGATATATAAGAATATAGTGAACGAAACTAAAATATAACAAAATATTCAAACTGAGATTAACAGATGTTAGTAGGAACCGTTCATCCCACAAAAATAAGATTGGCTGCTGTATTCTTCCAATAGACAGAATCAAGAAGCTCACTCACTAACGAAGAGGAAGGATAAAAATAAATGGTGACGTGGGAAAATCAAAGACTGACCAAAACGTCATGAAAAACACAGCGGACAAAAACAAAACAAAATAATTGGAAGACTAGTAATCTCGATATGGATCATAACAAAAGAGGATATCGGGAACAATCCCTGTACGAAACTTACTCACATTAACTAAGTAAACAAATTGGTTTATATTAACCAGGGGAGGGTTCGTCAAAAAACCGTCCCGTAGCGACAGAAGTACTTAAAAAAGAAAATCAAGTTGGTTCTCGTTCACTCGAACCAAGCTTGCCACTTTCACCCACCTTTCGCTGAAATCTGTCAATAACAAACCCTTTCTATCAGTTCTGATTCTTATCTTGAGCTGATGTCCAAAGAATCCGATCAGATCCTGATGAGAATAGCATTCGTACCGCTAGATCCCTCCATTCGAGACGTCCATAGAACTATTCATGCCACGGCTAGCAACGTGAAAAGGACCATTTCTTTCGCCACCAGAATAATGGGGCGAGAAATTATCGCACGCGTATGCATGATCAATGGACACGAGATCTTCGGTATAGATACGAGCCATCAACTCACCAGAACGGACGCACATGAGCACAATGGTAGAAGGTGTGCGAAGCCGTTTCCTCTAGACCAAGATCGCACTGATAACAGTCGAAAAAATCCACTCAGCTCCCTTCAAGGCTATGTCATTGATAGATAGCGCGTCATGAATCAATCGCCAGGTAAGTGAAAACACATGACCAGAAAGAACGCAACTAGATCGCCGAAAAGCCAAGTCGCCCACAGAGTGGATACTTCGCGAGCCCCTTCACTAAATCCCGATACAAGACCCTCCTAGGCCGTGAAAGGTAGGTGGACCTAATAATTGCCTTCAACGCCGCTCGACATTCTCTGAGGGCTCTCGATATATTCCGAGGTTTATGACTGCGCTTAACCCTAGAAACCGGAGGAGTGATGGTAAGGCTAGGGAAGGCATCCGTGGCACTCCTCTCCGAGATCGAATCCTATGGCAACGCATGCCATAGGAAAGCCAACCTTGAGGCGTGTCGATGAAACTCCAAGTATATACCCCATGACTTTTCTGCAGACCTATTTTGAATTTTTGAAGAAAAAGATTATTGCCAGCAATACATTTTTGAAGAAAAATATTACCAGCAATAAAATCTTGTCGGCAATAAATAATCCATTGAGGTTGATATGCCGTAAACCAAACCAAACCAAACCAAACCCAGCCATATCCTCATAAACAGTGCCTCTTACCTCTTGCTCGATTATCCTCTAACTCGAGTAGCTCTTGAGCCATGTAGGTGGTGAGCATTATTGTATAAAAGTAAAAGAAAAACATTGTCTCATCTCCACTTTTGTTCGCATACTATTCAACATCCTTTTCTGTTGTTAATTTAGGCTCACGGACAAATGACGAGCAAATTTAGGCTCACGGGCAAATGACGAGCAAATTAGGGTCACGGGCAAATGACGAGTAAATTTAGGCTCACGAGCAAATGGAGAGCAAATTTAGGCTCACAGGCAAATGACGAGCAAATTTAAGCTCACGGCCAAATGACGTTGAAATACCGGTTCTCGTACGGTGAGCCGAATTCCAATTCCAATCAGGAAATGTAAGGATCCGCCGCTTCCACGTACCAGCTATGACTTATCACTAAATAACTATTATCGCGAAAAACATTCGAACAATCTAAAAATACATTTTGGCTTTCCTTGCAAAAGGCTGATAAGCTTCATTTAAAAAAAAAGTCCCTCATTCAATTCATATATTGCTTAAACGTTATTTTTAATAATAATACCCATATTTGAGTTTATTTATAAAAAAGTATATTTATTTATTCCCATCAACCGGCCTACATATTCTAGAAATCTGCAGGAGGGCGCATTTTTTTCTGACAAGATTTCTCGAATATTCAGGCCGGTAGATGAAAATAAACAAATAAAAACAGAGCATTTACTCAAATATACGTTTAAAATAACATTTAAGCAATAACTTAAAAATATGTCAGGTCAATAAATGAAAAATCCATTCCTAAAATATACTTTTATATTTTACTTATAATCCGTTTATATATATATATATATATATATATATATATATATATATATATATATATATATAATTTAAAGAAAAAACAGACCACTTTAAGGTTCCATTGTTATAATTTATTTAACCAGAGATATTATTTTTCTGTGGATCTTCAGACTACACTTTCAAGAGTGAAAAAATTAATTTAAAATTTACACTTTTGAAGCGCAGTATTAAGCTTATATAAGGTGACATAGTGGGTGGTGAGTGATAGTATGAGAGATATGGTCGAAATTAGAGAGGGAAGGGAGAATTTTAAAATTCATTTTTCTTTTTCTTACAATACTTAATATTGAGGAAGAGGGGGCATTGACCTATTTAATCGGTCAACGCATATTCGCTCTGACTTAATATTCAGCTATTCGGATCTCATGCTATCTTCCCTTGGTTGCTATTTCACAAGTGTAAGTTTTTGGCTAATTGTCGCGTGACTTTTGGGACACCCTGTATATTTCCATTTTAATTACTTATACTACATTTGTTTTTCATGTTTTTATATTTTATTTATTTCTATTTAATTTATTATCCATTAATTTTATTTAGACTTTATGTATATTTTTACATCTTCTAACTTTGTATTTTCTTATATCTCTTTGTTTATTCAAGACCTGAAAATGATTGAACGTTTCCAACAAACTAAGTTCCAGCAAATCTTCAACATCAAATGTCAACACCGACGTACCAACAATGATGTCTTCAATCACCTAGAAATGCTGAACATTGGAGACGCCATGCTTGAGTAACGCCTCAAGTGGACATATCACCGAAATAACCCGTTCCAGGCTCCCGCGGATCCCCTTTACAACAGCAAAGGACGTTGCTGGGCTCCAAAACATATATTCAAGGTCAACTGAAGTCTTCCCTCCTTCAAGCCGGAATCTGTCCTTATATCTAAAAAACAGAAGACGC
Source organism: Acanthosepion lycidas (assembly GCA_963932145.1). Classification (NCBI taxonomy): domain Eukaryota; kingdom Metazoa; phylum Mollusca; class Cephalopoda; order Sepiida; family Sepiidae; genus Acanthosepion; species Acanthosepion lycidas. Next base: position 26,072,416 of record OZ010596.1, read on the forward strand.
CGACGGTCCGTCCTAGCAAAGAGCAATTCATTTCGCTAGTTCGACTTTCGAGGAGTAAAGAGAAGATGACGCAGTGTCCGTTAGCTCCAGCCAAGACCAATGCCCGCCCTATCAAGCGATCAATACCCGACACTGTTCCATTCCCGACCTGGCATCTTATCGGGTGCAAACGTAGAGACATCGGTTAAACTAAACTTGAACACGAGTGCTACCGACTACGACGACGATTCAGTTTATTGACTCATATCTTCAATTTTTATTTACGCGTTTGATTTTCTGTTTGTTTAAATTTATACACTGTGTTTTATTTATATTTACTCATTTTAGTTATATTATCCATTAAATATATGTATGTTAATGTATTTATTTATTATTTCATTTGTATGTGTTATGTTTCCATGCGTCATAATTAAATAAAATTACATTTTTCAACAAAATCTTCGATGAAAAAAATATCGTCAGAAGCGATGTTATAGTTTTTCAGTGTGCATGCATGGCAGACACATTGTATTTAAGGGTAATCATAAACGGAAGCACTTTCTGCTTAACTCAAACTGCAAACAGAACGTAGCACATTCATTGGGTTGCTATGTTTTCTTTATAATAATGACGGAACCAGGTGTTTTTGTGCAATCAAATTATTTTGATTTTACTTTTGAAGCACATTGCAGCTGTATGCACACAGAAAATATCCATTATGAAGACCAGAATTCCTTCGTGAAAAATACAATAATTAATTCCACCAGTTAAAATAACAACCTATATATATATATATATATATATATATATATATATATATATATATATATATATATATATATATAATATATAGGTTGAGTCAAAATTATGTTAGCACTAGTATGAGAGCTATCATTTATTCAGAGTTTACTGAACAGTCCTCCCCTGTACACCAGCACAATTGATGCACAAAAATCAGCGATCAACAGTACATTTTAGTGACTTGACCCACATTTCCCGGGGAATGTTTGATATTACACATTTTATTCTGTCTTTGACTTCCTTCGATGTCTCTAACTTTTTTGCTATACACACGATCCTTTATCATATCACTTAACCAGAAGTCACAGGGTGCAATTGGCCCATATTTCTTTACAACTCCAACAGTGACTGCAAATGCTTACTTACAAATGCTGCAAGAGTGTGCCATTGATAACATACCCCTAAAAATCAGACGAGCAGTCTATTTCCAACAGGATGGTGCACCGCCCCGTTTTGCCCGTACTGTTCGCGCTTGTCTCGATCAAATTTTCCCAAATCGTTGGATAGGTCGCGGCGGAACGTTGGCATGGCCATCACACTCCCCTGGTCGGATATATTTGTGTATTTAGGCAGCACATTCTCTTTCAGGCATTCCTGACTGAATCAGTAACAAACGTTATGTCTGCTTATTTTGATCATAATCCTTTCATATTCACGAATATTTTCACGTATATAACAATTTAAAAAGACAGGAAATGCACTGTAACAGTGAAAATCACCTTTACAAACCAAGTACTTTCCATCTCTTTCTTAGATAATTATCAGCGGATGTAATTGGTAATTCAAATCTATGTGTAGCTATCCATTATGGAATTTCCGTTTAAATGCTATGGCTGACAGTTATGCTTTAGCGTTCATTCGAACATGAATAGTTTTACTCACTATGGATTTTTTTCCTTTCTTCTTTGAATGTTATGGTAGAGTATGCCTTAAAGAACGAAAACTGACATATATATATATATATATATATATATATATATATATATATATATATATATATATATATATATATATATATATGTCATCTTGAGGGATAAATTACAAGCTAACATATTGTAACTGCAGTAAAATCCGAGCTCCGTTGTCATAGTGATTATGGGAAACGAGCGCAAATGCACTCTGTTGTAGTTATTTTAGAGTTTTTTAATGTATCTGTTTTATTCCAGATCAATTTCCTTATATTGTTACTCTTGTTCTGAAAAAAAAACTTGCTACAACGGATAAATTTAAAAATTAGGCATATCTGCTCAGTCTCGTATCCTAAGTTAAACAAAGCAATTTCTAAAGACAGGAATGGATTTTTAAAAATTACTAATCCGATAGTTTTATTACTTAAACATAGATAGATAGATAGATAGATAGATATATAGGTATACTGAAGAGACTTACAAAGATAGATAGCTATACTGGAGAGAATGACAAAGATATATTGAAGAAGGTGACATGGATAGATAGACTGAAGAGAAATACAAAGATAGATAGATATACTGAAGAGACTGACACAGATAGATAGATAGATAGATATTAGGTTGGTGCAAAAATAATGTCGTTTTCTCATATATGTTAATGTGTGAGGAAACGACATTATTTTTGCACCAACCTAATAGATAGATAGTTAGATAGACTGAAGAGAGATAGGTAGATTGATAGACAGATTTGTGAAGAATGGAATGAATTTTGTTATTTATTAATCTGACAGATTGTTATTAGTCAAACGTTATTTTTGGCGGATACTCATATTTGAGTAGACGTTCCGTTTATTTATTAACGAGTATATTTATTTATTTTCGTCAACGGACCTGAATATTCGAGAAATCTTATTAGAGAAAAATGTGGGTCCTCCGGCAGAATTTGAACCTGCATTCCCTTAGGAGAAATTGTCATTCGATCTGATGTGTTTTGACTCCTCGCCTACAGAGTGCGCCGATGACCAAGCAAAGTTCGAATGGTGCCTTTAAACACAGATTTTTCTTTGACTCTCAAAATAGAGATATCTGATCGGTTTCCTATACTAACCTAAACAAAGCAATTTCTAAAAGAAGGAATGGAATATTTTAAAAATATTAATCCGACAGAGTTTTATTATATTATTTTTAGAGGATACTCGTAATTGAATAGACGCTCCGTTTATTTATTAAACAGTATAGGTCATTTTTATTCCGTCATCTAGCCCGTGTAATAATTAGGGCACATGATGAGTACATGTAATATGTTTACCAATTAAAATCAAAGAAGAAGACATGTTCTTGTATCAGTGAAAGTTTTCTTGTACACTGAAAATGTATTCTGGCGTTTTGTTTTATTGTTTTTTTTTTCCTCATCGGTTTTACGGCTGTTCTATTTTTCTCCATATATCCACTTCATCTGGGTGATTTTAATCGATAAGTACATTATATCACATATATTCACAAGCTAAACTTAGTCCTGGTATGACGATAAACTACATCCGATAGCAAGTTCTCTGATCGGGAGGTTTTGTGAAGTGTAGAATCACCACTTAATTGCTGTTGTTCCTAGCTCAATCCTGACACGAGTGGTAGCACCTGTTAGGGTCCCAGCTACGGGTAAATAGTGAACCTACAAGCAAAAACACAACACTATGAAAGTATAAAAATAGACATTTTTATAGTAAAAATACTAGCGATAAGTTTTATATAAACAAATTAGTGACAGTACATTTTATAGCAAAATGACCAACAATACATTTTATCTATAGTTGACGGTATGCAATTGCGTTTAAAATGCATTTCGTTGAAGCCATAAAATTGGTTTCAAAATATTTAGATTTTGGAATTAAATATTACTTGGGATTGTTGATCTGCTGCTAACCAAAATCAAACAATCAACAAGCTAGCCTCATTATAGCGAGCGGGTGTATAAATGCCCTTATCACTAAAAGAACAATACCAACCGACTAAAGAATGCTTGCAAGATGCGTCTTCCATGTGCCGTATCAATTCAGATTTTCTTGTACTTTTTAGCTCTTACTAAATATTATCTTTTTACTATCTTTCTTAAACCCTGTTATGCCAAACATTTACACAAGTTCGTTAGGTAGACTATTCACTGTTTCCCCTCTGTCCATCTTTTCTTCTATATTCATTGTTAGTCTCAAATTCTCCATGCCCGTTTTGCTCATTTTGTGTCCGAGAAATTTCAACTGACTGATATTGCGAATAAATGTGCCTTTCTCTAAAACTTCGTAATTACTCACATGTTCCGTCCATGGCATTCTAAACATGCTTCTGTAGGACCAAATTTATGCTGTATCAGTTCTTCTTTCACCTGTGATGCGATTGTACAGCATCCACTGTCATAAAGGAGGGGGCGATATTACATAACAGTTAAGTACCCCCTTTTCTTTGTTTCTGACAAAATTTTCACCGGATGTGGATTTATCTTTCAGGCGTTCATTAAATTTGGACATTCGTACTTGACAGGAAATAACCCACAGGTGGGCGTTCAACAAGCAACACCAATTTAGGCGAAGAGTCTCGAAAATATGGGAAATATTCAATCATTATCTATTTGCGTGTGGATCTGCGTGTGTGCATGATCCACAGATTACGCACGCACCGAACATACACACATACACGCACACACGCAAGCACATACACACACACACAGAGAAAAAAAACTATATATATAGTCTTAACATATGCTATATGTATGTATAAAAGTTTTCATTATCAAGTATAGAGTGTATGTAAATATAACACACATATATATATGAAAACTGTATATATATATATATATATATATATATATATATATATATATATATATATATATGCAATATATTATATAGATTATTTAAATATTATATGCGAGGTACTTATTGGAAAGCGCTAAATATCAGAGATAGAGCTAACATAGTTAGTTTAGAAATTCACATCAATCCATATATATATATATATATATATATATATAACGGATTGTTAGACATATGTGTATTAAATAGTGCTCTATGCCCAATCCCAAAAAGTGAACATGGATAAATTTAAATACTGAATATTAAAAAATCAGGAATTATTTACACACCCGCTACCATGGTTTCAACATTTTCATGTTTTATTTAATAATATGGACAAGTTCTGTCTATCATTTCTTTTATTTAATTCTAAAAATTTCCGTATTAGGTGTTTTTTGTTATCGGTAAATTTGCCAAAGTTCATATTTATTTTCATTTCATATTATTTTCTTTCCGAGTACTTTCGAATGTTGCTACATTCTTTTTCAAGGATTGTTCTGTGCATATTTACGCAAATGTTTCATTTGTTTTAATTCCGGTGTCCTCACGATTGATGGAACCAATTTCAAGTTACTGAAGGTAACATACACAGGATGTGCTGGGCTAATTGTTGGCATTTTATTCTTTCTAAATTTCGCAGATACGCATGCACGTTGTTTTAATTTTGTCGACTGCACAGTATAGTAGGGTCAGTTGGGTACCGTCTGTAAAATAAAAAGAGCACCATGACGTAATTCACTCCAACAGAAATTTGGAAACGGCTGTACTACTTGGAATTCGCGCCGGAAGCTCGAATACGAACATTTCAGAGTGTTTCAATCTGAGGACAGTACAGAAGATTCGGAATGAGTTGGATGAGTCTAATGGTGATTACGAAGGTACGGTAGATCAGAAAACTCACTCTGACCATTTTGAAAAGAAAAAACTCCCGAATTCGTTTGTGATGTTCTCAGGCTCAACACGTAGGCCTACATCAAGAGACTTAAGGAGAAAGTACTGCCCTGAGTCAAGAGTGTGGTTACTGGAAGAACCTATGTCTGGCAACAGGACACTGTACCATGCCACGCAAGCAGGAGAACCCAGACATGACAATTTATGTGACAACATCACACCTTACTCCTGGCCACCTAAATCTTCAGACTTCAACCCCCTTGATTATTATGGATATACTAAGATCCTCAAACACTAATAGCAATAATATTTCTGAAGCAGGCATTTATAAAATAAATTGCCAAATCTGTTCCTCCCAATATACTGGAGAAATAAGCAGAAATTTAAAGAAAACGCATTCACAAGCACAAAAGAGACCTCACAAAAAACAACTTAGCTAATGCACTAGTCATGCATAGAAATAAATTCAACCACAATTTTGATTTTAAAAATGGTACACTCATAAAAAAGAAAATAACTCACTCGGAAGGAAAACCCTTGAGAGTGCCGCCATTGAATATTATCCAAATATTAATCTACGCCCACGTTTTTTTCCCAATATCACATTTCTTAACAGAGTTACTATTCTCCCAAACAAACGTACACAACTGTATCAAGAAATCAATAGAAAATTATTGAATTCGTCAGCACAACAATAAAAAACAATATTTCTACACGTGAAAGTACTTGATGTTATTTTCAGTTGACAATATGAATACAACAGCGTTTTCTAAATTCTTCTAGTTGCTTAGGACATTTTGTTTGTTGTTAATAGTTACTTTGTTTTTAATAAATTACTTTCGTTTTTTGCCTCGAAAAAATCCACATTGGACGAAACGCGTTGGCTGATAATACTGTTTTCCTATTGTCGTTTACCTTTATATATGTGTGTTTGTGCAGGTATGCATGCATGTATATATAATGTACCCTGTTGTAAATTTGACGTATGAGAGTCCAAAAATCTTTTCAGTTTTTATCTTGATTCCTCAAATGGCATTTCAGTCCAGCTGCTGATTTAACCATCAAGCCGCATTTATTGCAGATGGCAGGATGTTGTGTAGAGCCAGTTGGAAAAATTCTATCTGTTAGATCTTAGTTTACGAAGATGGACCAAGCTAGATTTTTTGAAGATCTTTATACCTTCATAGCAGACTATCTTCCAACGTCAGTTTTTGAATCTTTATCTTCTTTGAGATGAGACATATTTATGAAGCCTAAATATAAAAAAAAAATAAATCTATGTGTTGTGGATTCCGGGATGAAATCCGATCTCAAATGAATAACAAACGCAGGAATTAAATATAGCAAATAAATGTATTGACATAATAATACAATTGATAATACGGTTAGTAGATCCAAAAATGCGGTTAGTAGCAATAATAATATATATACAGTCTGGGAAATTCAGTATCGAAGTAGGGCTTCCTTCTGAATATACGTGCTTGTAACTGTGACTCCTACAAAGCGGTTACCTCACACTCTTACTCTCTCACTGTTCACTGTATCAGTGTTCTCCCCATCAGAGTATCTCTCTCTAACTCCCGGGTATTCACCGACAGGCAGTACAAGTACACACTGGTCGAGTCTACTTGTATCAAAAAGGGGTGGACCCCATAACACTATGAAAGAACAGAGTACAACAAACCTAAGTGGAAAAGAATTATAAAGTTATATTCTACTATGTACTCAACTTCTTATATAAGGTGAGTGTTATGTTCACAAGGAAAAACAAGTAAATAAAACTATTTAGAAAAATGGATTAAATCCGACATATTTTAATGTATTTGTAAACGTTATTTTTAAATGGATACGGGTCAGTGGTGCATTGTGGGTAGTCCATTGTAACGGTTGTTTTGGCGGGAGTGGTGTATTTATTTATTTGGATTAATTTAATAATACAAATAATTGTATTTATTTATTAATTAATTCATTAATCAAAATTGCTCAAAATCTGGTTTGTGGACCACAAACCAGATTTTGAGGCTAATCCCACTACAAGGATAATAAATCCAACAAGACCGGATATCGGAAAAATTAGCAAAATGATCCTTGAAAGAGTAAATAAACATATTAAAGAAAAAATAAGCCTAAAACTTTGGATTAATACCAAGGAAGTGATAAACTGGTTTACTAACATAAAAGAAAAAAACAATTGTACACTAATGCAGTTTGATATTGATAATTATTACCAATCAATATCTAAAGTACTATTTATGAATGCGTTGGACTTTGCCACCCACTATACTGATATTACAGATGAAGAAAGGAACATTATTCTATATGCGAAAAAATCGGTACTGATACATAAAGGTGAGCAATGGATTAAGAATTCTTATGATCACTTTGATATCACAATGGGATCACTAGATTCAGCTGAATCTTCTGATCTCATTGGTCTTTTTATTCTATACAACCTTAGAGCGCACCCTGATATCAATATAACTGACATTGGTTTGTACAGAGACGATGGACTTATGGTTATTAGAAATTCAACTAACTTCAAAATTGATAGAATTAGAAAGGTATTATATAAACAATTTAAAAGCATGGGCTTAAAAATTACGGTTAGCACTAAATTACAAAAAGTGAACTTCCTAGATATAACATTAGAATTAAATAAAAATACATACACACCTTATAAAAAACCGAACACCAATCCTTTATATATAAACCCTAAATCAAATCACCCCATCTATAATTAAACATATACCGTTATCTATCAGTAAAATAATTAGTACAAATTCAGCAAATGACAAGATTTTCAATAAGCATATCAATTCCTATAACAAAGCTCTAAAAGAGAGTGGCTACAAAAACCCAAAACTAACTTATATAAAAAATGAAAATGGAAACCATAGAAAAAACAGAAGTAGAAAAATAATTTGGTATACACCCCCATACAACCAAATGGTAAAAAACCAATTAGGACAAATATTCCTCGCATTAATAGTCAAGCATTTTCCTAGTGGAAGTAAACTAAGTACTATTTTCAATAAAAACACACTAAAATTGAGTTACAACTGTACAGAAAACTTGGAAAAAATTATTAAGAAACATAATGCTAATATCTTAAATAAACACTTATACCAAAACCAAAAAAATTTAGACAATGGAAAAATAAAAATAAAAACTGATGGAAATAAACAAAAATTATGTAACTGTTGAAACCCTCAAAATTGCCCTCTACAAAATAAATGTCGCACTGAATCATTAGTATACCAATGCAATATCTCTTCAATTGAAAATCCTGAAAACATAAAAATATATATAGGTTGCACAAGCCATGAGTTCAAAAAAAGATTCAACCAACATCAAAGTTCATTTAGACTAAATAAATATAAAAATCAAACATATGTATCGAAGTACTTCTGGCACCTAAAAGAATCAAATAAAACACCTACAGTAAAATGGAAATTAATAAGAAAAGCTAGAATATGTAGGTCATTAAATGACCCATATCCTTTGTGCATACATGAGAAACTAGATATTACTAAGTTTATAAAAAACAAAAATTTACTGAATCAGAGAAATGAAATAGCGATTTTATGCCGTCATTGTCAAAAATCTTCCTTAAATAATATTTGAAAATAAAAATAAATTTTAAAAAAGTGTGACCTAGTAATATACGTACTTATATTTAATAGAAAATTTAATTTTATATACTGTAAGTAATTTACAAAAAAATGTCTATTAAAATAACAATGAAAATGCTTTAAAGTAGTATTTAAAATTTTAGTTAAAACGAATTCTAACATAAACATCTTTTAAAATTGTAGTTAAATAAAACGTATTCTAACCAAAACACCTCTCTCAAAGTACTACCGGCACTTAAAGGAATCCAATAAAACACCTACAGAAAAATGAAATTATGATGCAAAGCTATAAGATGCAGGCCATTGAATGTCCCATGTCCTTTGTACAGACATGTGAAACTATATATTACTAAGTATAAAAAAAAAGAAGTTTACTAAATCATAGAAATGAATTAGCCATTTTTACCGTAATTGTCATAAATTTTACTTAAACAATATTTAAATATAAAAATTTTAACAAAGGTAATATACATACTTATACTTGATATGTAAAAATAATTTTACTTATTGTAAGTAATTCTAATACATTTACTTCTTTAAAAAAAACATAGTCTATTAAAATTAACAGTGAAAATATTTTAAAGTTGTATTTAAAATTGTAGTTAAATAAAAAGAAATTCTAACCTAAACATCTTTTAAAATTGTAATTAAATAAAACGTATTCTAACCTATAGATCTCCCGCCAAGTACTAAAAGCACTTAAAAGAATCCAATAAAACACCTACAGTAAAATGAATTTAATATGAAAAGCTAGAAGATGTAAGCCATTGAATGACCTATGTCCTTTGTACTTACATGAGAAACAAGATATTACTAAGTTTATATAAAAAATAAAAGTTTACTAAATCAGTGAAGTCAATTAGCTATTTTTGGTGTCATTGTCATAAAGTTTACTTAAAAAAAATTGTTACCTAATAATATACATACTTATAGTTGATGTGAAAATAACTCTACATACTGTAAGGGATTCTAATACATTTACTTGTTCTTAAAAGAAATATAGTCTATTAAAAATTAATAGTGAAAATATTTTTCAAATTGTAGTTAAATAAAACGTATTCTAATCTGAACAACCCCCCCCGCCAAAAAAAAAAATCTTTAAATATACAAATAAAAAAATGTCGTAAGAATTTTTGCCATTAACAATAAAATTTTTAAAAAATCCAGACGACATGAATTTAACGGATGTCAGATTTCATTGAAGAATACATCCCTATCTCCTACCAAAACGTAACTAATAATAAATACATCAAAATATAGACATATAGAACACACAAACACCCCTCGTCTGGTTGAAATGAATTTCTCTGCATCCTTGGAAACGTGAATTATGATTTTTGCTGTCTTTAAAACACAGTAATTTTAAAAGTTACTCCAAAATTCGCTTGAGGATGAAATGGAACTAATGTCTTTAATTTAATTACAAAATTAAATTCGGACTTTCCATTTTTTAAACATGGTTAGAACTGTGTAGCGGAAAAACCATATTTTAAATGAATTAATTTATATATATATATATATATATTTTCGACTGTTTTTTTTTTTTTTAGCTTTCACAGTTAAATTTCTATTTCTAAAACGAACTCGGTCCACACCGGGGGGATGATAAGAGCGTCAACCGATATCTTCGTTTGCCGAAATAGGCTATTCCCCATATGAGGTGATTTGGGATTTCATATATATATATATATTTGGTTGGATAGATGTGAGTTTGTGACCCTGGGTTTCACGCTTTAGCGATCGTCAGACAAACTGATTAATTTTTTTTTTTTATTTGGTTTTATGTAGATTACGTGTATTGGTGTTATTGTGGAAGTGGTGGGGGAAACTTCGTCGTTTTTTCATCGTACTGACGCAAACATCGATGTATGCAGACACATATACATACTTGGTCGTCCGTCGGGACTCATACATATATAAACATATGTGGGCAGTTTCGGATATGACATATGTATGTATACGGGTGGTGTTGTGTCTATACATACGCATTTGTATATTGAAATTTAAAGATTGGATGTGTGGCGGAAATGTCTCGTGAATGTATACATGTCATATATTTTATTTTTCTGCTGAATAATATTTCCTCGCATGTATGTATATACGTGTGGTGGGGTTTGTGTGAAATTATGATAGGTAAAAATTATTATTATTTATTTTTAAATTTTTGAAAAAAATAATGGGGGTTTATTATATTTAAAGCTGGTTATTTGTTTGTTTTTGACTGTGTATATGTAACAGGTCGAAATTTGTAATCCTTATTGGTTATTTTATATGGTGATGTTTAATATTTAGTATGCTGGGTGAGAAGGTAGTTTGATTTAATAATGTGATAGTAATGTTGCAAGGGATTGGAGGCAATGATAATTATTGTAAATTGGTAGAAATTGTAAATTGGTAGAAATGATTAGTAACGGTGGTGGGAGAATGATGAAACCATGAATGTAGTTATAGTGGTGGTAGATAAAGACTGGTTGTTGGTGTTTTATTTTATTTTATTTTGTTATATGTATCAATTTATTTTGGTATAAATCCTGATAATAGGTATTCTGTGTAAAATTATGGTAGTTGAAGATTGCTATAATTTTTTTAATTTTTAATTTACAAAAATATTATTGTTTATTATATTAAAGCTCGCTATTTCCTTGTTTATTTGTGACTGTGTATATGTGGCTGGTAGAAATTTCAGTTTGTAATCCTTATTGGTTATTTTTATGGTGGTATTAAATATGCTGGGAGAGTGGGTAGGTTACGTTAATAATTATGGCAGGATTATATGGTAATGGTAGATATGGTGTGATAGTAATATGTAAGGTGGATGGTGGCAATAATAATATAAGTGGTTAATATTTATTGTAAATTGTTAGTAGTGATTAGTAATGTTGGTGGGAGAATAATAAAACCTATAAATGTAATTATTGTGGTGCTAGCTTGAACTAAAGGGTGGTTGTTGGTGTTTTATTATATTTTATATTTATTTGTTTATTTTTATTTATTATGAATCCTGGTAATGGGTGTTTATTCTCATGGTTATATATGGAAATTATATCTGAACTTATTGTTTTAAGGTGTTAAATATGCTGGGGGAGTAATATGCGTTAAAGATTGTAGAGGATTTATAATAGTAGGTGTGATGTGTTAGTGATGGTGCTGGGTGTTGGTGGTAATGATAATATTAGTAGTTAATAGTTATTGTAAAGTAGTAGAAGTGATTACTAATGGTGGTGCAATGATAATAATGATAGATGCAATTATTTTGATGGTATCTTGAAATTAAATTGTGATTGTTGGTGGTTTGTCTATTTTATCCGTTTGGTATGAATTCGGATAATAGATACTTGTTCTCATGCCTACATTTGAAGATTGTCTCTGATTTTTTGTTTAGTAGGTTCTTTTGCGGTTTGTGTGATATTATTGCTACTTTTTCGTGTAGGCAAAGTAGGCATTTTTTTGTAATGTTGCTGTAGGCAGGGGCTTTTTTCAATATTTCCCAACTTATTGTTGGTTTGATATTTTTGTCTTTTTGCTCCCATATGTATGTAGAAAGTGTTGTGCTGTTCGAATATTTCCTGTTAGTGAATGAAAGGTTGTGATTGTTATTCCTCATCTTGAATGGACCTTCGGTGCCACCGATGTAGTGCATTATGATGTTGTTTGCACTTACCTTGGCCTTGTATATTGTGTTCGTAAGTTGGCAATTTCCCTGGAGTGGACATGTTGTTCTGTTTCTGCAGTTGCATATTGGATTATTGGTTTCATTTTTTTGTTGTGGCTTTTGATTATTTCTGTTATGTTTTTTGTACAGCTGTAACTGATCTTTACGTTATTTTTGTTAAATATTTTTGATAATTTGCTTGATTCGGTGAAGTGTTTTTCTATTAAGTTTAGGAATATTTTGCCTATGTTCGTTTTAACGGTTTTGTTATATGGTGCATTAAACCAGATGATGTTTCTCTTTCTGTTCTTGCGTTTTGGCTGTGGAGGTATATATTGTAGTTGTTGTGTGTAACCACTTGCTATTAGTGCTTCGTTGTATGGTGCTTTTTTGCTATTGAAAATGTGTATGTTAGATGAGTTCTCATAGTCTACGGCTGATTGAATTTGGTATTTGTTTGATGATAGAAGGTGGATGGTTGGAGGATGTGTGTACGTAAGTTGGGGTGTCATTTTCTTTTTTGTATGGTTCATATGTGTTGTTGATCAGGTTAAGAGTGACGTCAAGGAAGTTTACTATTGTTGTGCTTGTATTTATCTCTATTTTGAATCCAATATTTTTTAGGGCGTTCACTATTTTCTTCCTGAATTTGTCTACTTTGGGGCCATTGGGTTTCCTTATTAAGATAAGACCGTCATCTCTGTATAATCCTGTGTCCGTTCTCTCCAGGATTCTGGACAGGTATGATAGGATGAGTATGCCTACTAATTCGCATATTTCTGCTCCATCGTAGCTACTTTCTTCCATTCTTACGTTTGTCTGATAATCGCTAAAGCGTGAAACCCAGGGTCACAAACTCACATCTATCCAACCAAATATGTTAGCTTTATCTCTGATATTGAGCGCTTTCTAATAAGTACCGCGCATATAATATATAAATAATTATACATATATATATATATATTTATTTATATTTATATACACACACTTTTCACGCACACACACACACACATACATATATATATATATATATATATATATATATAGAGAGAGAGAGAGAGAGAGAGAGAGAGATCGAGAGATCATGCGGACAGTTACTTGTACATCAAACAACTCCCCCTCACCATCAATCTTATTTTGTTTAACAATAGTAATAGAGTGCTGAAAGTCTTTTAAGAACAGAAAGTAGCCCAATCGAATGCCAACCATCAGGAGGTCCTACGTGACCAAGAGGTGAAGGCACATCAGATCCAATGATGGTTTCCCCTAGGGAACGCAGGTTCGAATTCTGCTGGAGGTTGCATAATTTTCTAACAAAATTTCCAGAATATTCAGGCCAGTAGATGTAAATAAATAAAAATGCTGTTTAATTAATAAAAAAAAAGAGGAGCCATAAAAAGTAATGTTTTAACAAATAAATTAATCTATCTATCTATCTAGCTAGCTATCTATATATATATATATATATATATATATATATATATATATATATATATATATATATATATATATATATATATGTGTGTGTGTGTGTGTGTGTATGTGAGTATTACGTTGTGCAATTATATGAGCAATCATTGGACAGTGTTATGTGAGAACCTGATCGCCTGATGATATCTTTAGGCGTAAAACTGACATCTAAAATTCAGTGTTAATTTCTATGTTCACAATGTCTATATCTACATGTGTTCATCTCTGATATTGAGGACTCTCCCTTCATACATTCATGCATGCATACATATGTCTCATAATTTTACCCCCCCTCGCCTCCTTTTCTGCTGTGTGAATTTTCCTTATCATTCTTTTCGTAATTATTTCTGCCAACGTGTTCCACCTGACAAATATTGGCTGAAAGAATTCCTTATGGAAAAATGCTTTCGTTCATTTTTAAGGATGAAGCGTGAGTCTTCGTGCCAAATATGTTGTAGCATGGCCTATAAAATTATTTACGAATTTTGATTGATCAGGAGTACACACTACATATTTTTGATCATAGCTTAATTAGATCTCATTTAAATACTCATGGAGGCCTACCCGACCCTATTCGTAACATACTTGTTGACAGCACAAATAGCATCATCTACATGCAAACAAAAAAGGCTAAAAATAATGGAAGCCTTATTAACATAAACAAAAAAAAAACAACACTCTATAATATCAACTATGAACATGGACACAATGTCTTGACCATCTTTTGAAACATGAAAACATATATATATATAATGTTTTCTTTTTTCAAAAGATGGTCAAGACATTCTGCCCATGTTCATAGTTGATATTATTGAGTGTTGCTTTTATATATTTATATATGTCATGGGTCCTTACCTATAACTACAGAATGAACTTTTCCTAACACTATGTATACTGCGTCTCTCAAGAGAGAGGGACGAATCGAGTCAAGCCGATAGTAGTTCACTCCAAACCAGACTGACAGTCATACTAACACCTTCCACATCTTGTATTATTATTTCGTGTAATATACCTTCGTTATTTCTACTCTTTTGTCCGTGTTGTCCTTCCTTGGTCCTAACCTGGACCATAACAATGTATATATCGTGTGGACATGTATTTATACATCAAACAGCTCTCCCCCGCCACAAATCTCACCTTGTTTAACAATGGCAACGGAGTACTGAAAGTCGTTTAAAAATAAAAAGTTTAAAGTTTAAAAAAAACTACTATATTAATTAAGTTTCTTTTTTCCAGGTTTTCAGATAACACGTTTGTGTCAGCCCGACTATCGCTTCTCAACTGAGCAATGGTGAGAGGAGTAGGATCATTCAGGCCTTCAGTAATGCTGCTAACATTCATACTCTGGCTTCTATATTCAAAGTCCATTTAAGGACCATCAAAAGAACGGTGAATAAGTTTAAATAGAAAGTCGCCCCCTTGTATACCAACCAGGAGTTGTCGCTGCTACAATTTACAAATAATACATCTCACACAGTCAAAACGTGAAAATAAAGTAACGACACTAAAAAAAAAAAAAAAAAAAAAACCCCCATATTTAACGAAAGATGTTTAAAGAAAGGTTGCTGTTCAAATATATATGAATCATCTATAACGGTTGTAACAGCAAAATTGTCCAAATCGTGTAACCGCATAATTTCCATCCTCCCCACCAAAAAAATGTTTAATATCTAAAAAAAATTACTAAATTAATTAAGTTTCTTTTTTCCAGGTTTTCAGAGAACACCTTTAGACATCTTGATACCATTTGTCATAAGAATCAATGAAAAGTCCTTTGAGTTATTCAACTAGAAAGAGAACAGGTTAAAATCTTTTTGTGCCAGCCCCACTATAGCTTCTCAACTGAGCAATGGTGAGAGGAGTAAGATCATTCAGGCCTTCAGTAATGCTAACAACATTCATAGTCTGGTTTCCATCTTCAAAGTCCATCAAGAGAACGGTGAATAAGTTTAAAAAAGAGGGAACAGTAGAGGGAAAAACTGGATTAGGAGATCACAACAGGAAGAGAGACCATTTAAACTAAAGAGATCAATTAGAAAAGATCGAATAAAACGTTTGGCAAGTGAGAGAAGAGTTTCAGTTATGACAATCCAAAGACCAGTAAAAAATAAAGCTGGCTAAAATGTTAACCGTTGGCCCGAGTGTTACGCGCTCGATGCTCCTCTTGGCTAGCTCATCTATTTATATTAGTGTATTTATCACATTAAAAAGAAAACCACGAATTCGAACCAAAATATTCAATATTTAGACGGTCACCTTGAAATGAAAACGATGTTCTTCGTCTGTTCTAGCTGGTTTATTTATATTCGTGTATTTATCACATTATAAAGAAAACCCCGAATTCAAAGCAAAATGTTCAGTATTTAGACGGCCACCCTGAAACGAGGTTTTTCCTCTTTTCCAACTCGAGTATTTTATCGATTTTCGCCATAAGGCGTGTTTTATCTTTAAACAGACAATAATATGTGGAATATTGTCTTCTGCTTTCTCTGCTTACGTAGAGATATTGATTTAAATGTTGAATACTATTTGTTTGTTCGATGTCAAATATTGAATGGAAAAATAAATGCTTTTTTAAAACAAAAATTGTATTGTAAAACAAACAATATATTTTATCATCTGTTTGCATTGTCTGAAATAATACAAATTAATTTCTGTCTCTCTTACCTGACAAATTATTAATGAATTAAGTGAAGATGTACCAGTTTCTAATTTATATATTCTTATTTGCTACAGGATATATAATAATTATATAGGACACACACACACACTCGTGGGCATATATATATATATATATATATATATATATATATATATATATATATATATATATATATATATATATTAGTTTTATGTGTGCAGCATTGTTTTATTTGTACAAATTTATTCAAACATTAACGAAAATTCTTTATTAAGGACTTTTGGTTCTTTTTCTATTATTCGGACCGTTCCCGATATATATATATATATATATATATATATATATATATATATATATATATATATATATATGAGTAACGAAAATCTTGGTAATCCGTTTGGTTAATTCTAAGCAGGATGAAAACCGGAGAGCTCAATGTTAAGTCAGAGCGAATAATTTAATTTAAAGAAAAAAAACTGACTACTTTATGGTTCCATTCGTTATCATTTATTTCACCAGACATTTTTTTATCTCTGGATCTTCAGGGTGAAAAAATGAATTTAAAATTTAAACTTTTGAAGGGCAGTATTAAGCTTATATAAGGTGACATAGAGTTTTTTTATGACGCGATGTAAAATATTTTATATATATTCTGTTTACATGTTATTTTTAATAGATACAGTTTATTTAAGTAAATGCTCTGGGTTTTTTTTAAAAATGAACAGTATTAATTACATTTACCGTTCTGTATGTTCGAGAAACCTCGTAGAAAATATCTGTTCTCCAACAAGAATCGAACCTGAGTTTGGTTGGCAAAGTTTAAATTATATGTTTTTAAACACACTATGAACACTTCTCTATAGCTAAGTGGTATAGCATGTCAGATCAATTGGCGGTTCCATGCATATTTTCTACGAAATTTTTCGAACATTCGGATCGGTAGATATAATTAATACCGTTTAATTAAAAAACAGAGCATTTACTTAAATAAATTGTATCTATTAAAAATAACGTATAAACAAAAATATATTAAATAATTGTCGGACATAGTATATATATATATATATAAATATATATATTACCTTCCCAGACACAAAATAAAAGATTAGAACAGTTCCCAAAAATTTTTTGACTAGGTTACGAAAAACGAAAAAGAATAAACAAAAATATATAAAATAAAAAAAAAACAGTAACATGAATTAATCCAAATAAGTAAATACACCACACCCGCCAAAACAACCGTTATAATGGACTACCCACAATGCACCACTGACCCGTATATATAAATTGTCGAGAAAAAAACAACACCTGTGGCCTGATGACTGCGTCTAGCATGAAACAGTCTGTCGCCTCTGAGTGTTGAATTCAATATTCACTTTTATATTTACATATACTCTATCCCTGATATTGAGCACTTTATCCCATAAATATAGCACAACTTAAAACTATATTTCTTCACGCTCACACACACACATACATATATATATATTGTTAAGGGGTCCACCCCTTTTTTTATAGAAGTGGGCTCGCCCGGTGTGTACTTGCACTGCTGCAGGTGAATACCCGGAGGTCAGTGAAGTGATACAGTGAGAGAGTGAGAGTGTGAGGTAACCGCTTTGTAGGAGTCACAGTTGCGAGCACGTAGACTCAGAAAGAAGTCCTACTTCGATACTGAATTTCCCAGACTGTATATATATTATTATTGCTACTAACCTCATTTCTGGATCTACTAACCGTATTATCAATTGTATTATTACGTCAATACATTTATTTGCTATATTTCATTCCCTCGTTTGTCATTCATTTGACACCGGATTTCATCTCGGAATCCACAACATATATATATATATATATATATATATATATATATAAAATTTCTCAGAGTTAACCTATAGAAAAAGACAATATTTATAAATGTAAAAGACAATAGGAAAACTGTAGTATTATGCATCTGTTTTCATGTAAATTACATGAAAACAGATGCATAATACTACCGACCAACTCGGTCACGTCTACTATCCAGAACAACCTATGCCAACTAAATAATCTTAAAATAGTCGCAAACACTTCCCAAACCATTATGGATATACTCAAATCCTCAAATACTAATAGCAATAATATATCTGAATCAGGCATTTATAAAATAAATTGCCAAATCTGTTCCTCCCAATATATTGGAGAAACAAGCAGAAATTAAAAAAAAAAAAAAAAACGCATCTATGAACAGAAAAGAGACCTCACAAAAAAAAACTTAACTAATGCACTAGTGATACATAGAAATAAATTCAACCACAATTTTGATTTTAAAAATTCTACGCTGATTAAAAAAAACTCACTCAGAAGGAAAACCCTCGAGAGTGACGCCATTGAATATTATCTAAATATTAATCTACGCCCAGGCCTTTTCCCTAATTCACGTTTCCTAACAGAATTACTACTCTCCCAAACCAACGTACACAACTGTATCAAGAAATCAAAAGAAAATGGTTGAATCAGTCAACACGACAATAAAAACAATATTTCCACACGTGACAGTACTTGACGTAATTTTCAGTTGACAATATGAATATAATAGCGTTTTCTAAAGTCTTCCAGTTGCTAAGGACATTTAATTTGTTTTATTAAATTTATTTCGTTTTTGCCTTGAAAAAGTCCACATTGGACGAAACGCGTCGGCTAATATTACAGATTTCTTACTGTCTTTTACATACATACATACATATATATATATATATATATATATATATATATATATGGTATAAATAAAATGACAATTGGAAAAAAGATCTTAGATTTTGCCGACGCGTTTTGTCTTCCGACTTTTTCAAGGCAAAAATGAAATCGAAATGTTCTTGTTTGCCTTGAAAAAGTCGGAAGACGAAACGCGTCGGCAAAATCTAAGATCTTTTTTCCAATTGTCATTTTATTTATACCAATCTGTCTTGTCCACAGAATTGATCTGGGAATTTAACTATATATATATATATATATATATATATATATATATATATATATATATATATATATAAAGACATTTTTATGTTTAACATTCTTTTCACAGAAAATATTCGCCCTCCGACAGGATTCGAATATTTTCTGTGAAAATTTCTCGGACATTCAGGCAGATAAATGTTGTTTAATACTGTTTAATATAAACAGAGCATTTACTTAAATATTTGTATCTATAAAAAGAATGTTAAACATAAAAATGTCTTAAAATAATTGTCGGACTTTGTCCATTACATAATGTGACGTCATTTGTTTACATTTGATATGCCATGAGAAGACATGAATGTACGTGAGAGATTCATGGAAGATTGAAGTTTAAATACAGTAAATTCGACCATGCTAACCGAACGCTCCTTCGTGGCCAAATCGGTAAAGGCACGTCAAGCTAAATGAAGGTTCGGTAGAGGTTCGAATCCTGTCGGTATACGAATATTTTCTGTGAAAATTTCTCGGAAAAGGTAAATGTTGTTTAATACTGCTTATTATAAACAGAGCATTCACTTAAATATTTGTGTCTTTAAAAAGAATATATAAACAAAAAATGACTTAAAATAATTGCCGGACTTTGTCCATTTCATAATATACATATAGTTGTAAATGCAACTAGAGTCTTCAAATTCTTTATTTGGAGTAACATTACCGATTTCATAATTTTATATTTTCAAAAATTAACTTGTGATAGAGAAGTGCGGCTATGCCATGATATGTCGCGCATCTGATTCAACGAAATATGAAAAAGTTGAAAAAGTCTTCGTGTGACACGTTTCGTCCTTTCGGCTTTCATCTAAAATCAACATGAAATTTGTCAAAACTATATCTAAAACAATAAAAGAATTAATTAATGCAAAACAAAATGATAAGCTAAAACTTGAAGCAGGAATTTACTCAATCACTTGTAATAATTGCTACAAGAAATACATCAGAGAAACCCCAAGGAATTTAAATAAAATATTACATGAACACAAAAGGGATATTTTACAAAACAATACATTAAACGCATTAGTTGCTCACCGTAACGAAACTGACGATTTTTCATTTAAAAATTCTTACTCTAATTAAGATAGAAAACAATTTAATAAGATTTAACCGTTAGATCATTCACACTAAATTTGCATTTCAGGTTCCTATAATATTTTACCATTCTTGGCAGATCTTCTACTTTCACAATATGGGATATTTAGTAACGAAAGTGATGGAAATTAAACATTACTATGTTTATAGAATATTTCTTCAAATTGTAATACATACAAATATTTCTTCATTTTACATACATACAAATATTTTTTCACTTTTTACAACCAAGCTCTAAAAAATGGTGGCTACAAATACTCTAACGTCAATCATATAAAAAATAACAGTACAAATCTAGAGAAAAACAGAAAAAGAAAAATTTCGACATTCAACCAAACGGGACAAAAATTCCTAGCTTTAATCGAAAAACATTTTCCTAATAACAGTAAACTTAGCAAGATTTTTTAAAAATAAAAACACGCTAAAATTAAGTTACAGGTGTACTGAAAAGTTAGAAAGGATTATCAAAAAAACATAATAAAATATTGAAAAAGTACGCTTGCCAAAATCAAATAAAGATCCTGAAATGAAATTAGACAATCATAATGAAAAATTATTTAATTGTAGAAACCCTGAAAATTGTCCTTTGAATAAAAAATTCTGCATAGAATCCGTAGTATGCCAATGCACAATCTCATCCATTAAGAATCCAGATAATGAAAAGATATATATAGGATCCACAAGAAATGAATTTAAAATGAGGTGGAGACATCACCAAAGTTCCTTTAATAATATTAGAAACCAAAACCAAACATCCTTATCTAAATATTTTTGGCATTAAAAATAAAATAAAACACCAACAGTAAAATGGAAAATAATAAATAGAACAAAAACTTGTTGAACCTGGGATGACCCATGCCCTTTATGCCTACATAAAAAATTACATATTATCAAGTTTCTAAAAAACAAAAAAATTATTAAATCAAAGAAATGGAATAAGTTTCTTTTGCAGACACCACCAAATATACGCCTAAAAAATTAGTAATTTATAAATGGATAAAAAATTTTTACAGTAGAAATTAAATCCTAATATATATATATATATATATATATATATATATATGTTCCACAATGCCATATATAAGTAATTACCCAATACCATATCATATCTATTAGCAAATTAAATTAATTTCACACACGTATAAAACTATAGAATTAAAATACAAAATGGAAAATATGCCCATAATTATTTGATGAGGTTTAAGGACTTTGTAATTTTGCTGTCATCTAAGTATTTTGTAACAAGTTGTGCCGGGTGTTTCGGGTCATTGCCATCTTGGAACGTCCAATAACGCCCCAAAAACCGCTTTCGCTCAATTTCTTTTATATTATTTTAAGAATAGCCAAATACTTCACTTTATCTATGATACCACGTAGTTTCATTAGTTCTTCGGGTCCAGAGGCAGAAAAACATCCCCAGAGCAGGATATCCTCACCAACGTGCTTAGTTGTAGGGAGGGTATTTTTTGGTTTGTGAACTGCCCTTCATATATAATGGGAGTTCGTGTAACCAAATAATTCTAGTTTGGTTTCGTCTGACCATAAAACAAAGTTACAATATTTACTTCCATGTTCTCAATGGCTTCTAGCCCAAGCTAATCTGCGTTTAAGTGTTTAGCCTTAAGCAATAGAGTTTTCCTTGGGAGACTAGCTCGAAGTCCTGCTCAATGAAAGCATCTAGTGACTGTCGTCGATACATTCAACTATGATGTATTTACATCATGGACAAAGTTCTTTGTCGTTCAGTAAGGATTCTTCGAACCATCTAACAATATTCCTTTCCATTCTCCCAGAAATCGTTTTCTACCAGTCCTTGATTTATTCTCATCAGAATCAGCTCAATACTATTTCTGCTCTCTTTAGGAAATTTTTACGACTGCTATTTAATATCTAAGGGTCCATTTCACCCTTAAAATTCAAGTATATATATATATATATATATATATATATGGGAGTGAGTTGAGACGAGAACTTTTCCACATCATTTCATATATATACACCTATAAACACACACACATACATGTGATTGATATACACCTCGTTTAAGATTGAATACATGCATGAATACATACGAGAAGATAGATAGATAGATAGATAGATAGTGAACAGATCAAAATAAATACATAATGAACAAACCAAAATAGATGGGTAGATATTAGATAGATA
Source organism: Acanthosepion lycidas (assembly GCA_963932145.1). Lineage (NCBI taxonomy): Eukaryota > Metazoa > Mollusca > Cephalopoda > Sepiida > Sepiidae > Acanthosepion > Acanthosepion lycidas. The sequence continues at coordinate 26,095,479 of OZ010596.1, forward strand.
ATGAACAGACCAATATATATATATATATATATATAAAGAGAGAAGGGGGGGAGAGAGAGAGAGAGAGAAATGAAAACACCGAGATAGACAGATATATAGATAGATGTATAGTTAGATAATGAACAGACCAATATATATATATATATATATATATATATATATATATATATATATATATATATATATATATATATATATATATATATATATATATATATATGCGTGTGTGTATATGTGCGTGTATATATATATATATATATATATATATATATATATAGAGAGAGAGAGAGAGAGAGAGAGAGAGAGAGGGGGGAGAGAGAGTGAGAGACACAGAGAGAAATGAACGCACCGAGATAGATAGATATCGAGAGAGAGATATATTTAGATAATGAACAGACCAATATATATATATATATATATATATATATATTGACCAAGCTCTTTAGTTTTATAGAACACGATTGGTCTAGGAGATGGAAAACTCTTACACGAAAAGCCTGAGGTATATTGTCTGCTTATAAAACGTGTTTTTTAAAAGCATTAATAAACTAAACATTTTTATAGAAAATAGAAATGAAAAGGACACTAAAAATTAACAAGAGAAAGAAACTGTTGAAATTTCAGGAGTACATAATGAGGAAAGTTGGCTTAGAGAATCTGACACTTATAAGGAATATTTAAGGCAAGAGAGACAGAGGAAAATGCATAAACTGACGATATTGTGCACGTGAATACTAGAACAGGGATTATGGGAGATAGCAAAAAAGACAACCCTAACTAAAAGCTAGAAAAGACAGGAAATTGTGGCGAGCCATGATCCTGAAAACCATGCCACGGGTTGACACAAACCTTGTGAGTGAAAGTGGAAGCTGACATTTCCTAGTCATCGTGATCGATGTTTTGAGCGTGTTAGACTTATGCAGACTTGTTCAGATAATGCTTTCTCTCTCAGAAACTGAAACTAAGGTCAGTATAGTTGCAGTATAAACCACAGGTTGTCTCTATGGGTGTTGAACAAAGTCAAATATGTCTGAGCAGGCGTCACCAACAATTGGTTAACCGGATACGATCTGTGAAAAATATGAATACGAACGTAATAAAAAAATGTCGGTCTGCTTACTTTAAGAAGAAAAAATGTATCCATGTTCAAATTAAGAAAACGTTATTAAATAAATCCACACTCAGTTTCGAGGAAGCCCTCAGATTGCCACTGCTTGTTAATAATATTAATTATAATATCCAAAAAGCCGATGTTCAACAAGACCTTTGGCAGTTGGTCGTCAGTGTTAGCACTGACCCTGAAACTCTCCAAGAGGAAGCGGGGTTGCATAACGTTTTCTTTTTACGCATTTCTCTAACTTTGTTACATAAATAGATCTTTACTACTCAAATCTTTTCTTCCTTTTTCTTCATTTTCGTAATTCTGTTGCCATGTGGAAACGTTACAAATTATTGGCATCATTTTTTTTAAAGTTTAATATTTCTTAAGGTTTTCTTCCGCATTGCGCTTGACTCTCCTGTCAATAATTAAAAATAAAAAATAAATAAATAAACAACATATTCTTTCCACCGTAGTTTTTGCGTAGGCAAGAATTAGAATGGGGCAGAACTAGAAGGTTATCAGATTACTTAGCTTATAATAATGTTACTCTTTGTAATAGCATTACTATTAAATTTAAATCCATCTGTGGGAGGCATTCCCACAAACGTTTTATGTTATTGATTGATTCACTTTCTACAGTTTATAGACAGGTTGCAGGTTATTTAAAGCCAGAATATATTTTGAGATTGTAAGAATTTTTGTTTTTAGATAATAATGGTTGAGTGATACAACTCTTACTAATTAACCCATAGCTGGGGAAGAAGAGGTGAATTCATACTTAATCAGAATTTCATAAAGAAACAAGAAATTATAACGTGGAAATAAAATGGGGGATCAATTCCATATTAAAATCGGTATATAGACGGATCCCTCACTTTGTGGTCACGATATTTTTATCCGTTTATATTCCAGAAATATAAATAAATCTGAAAATACATGCCTGTGTAGCTAATTAGTAATTTATTGATTGATTCATTCTTTTTCTACGGCCTATCAACGCTTTGCAGGTTATTTAAAGCCAGAAAATATTTTTAGATTGTATTTTTTTTTAGATAATAAGGATTTTTGTGATACAATTCTTACTAATTGGCTCATAACTGAGGGGAGAGAAGAGATGGATTCATACCTTTCCCAAAGGTATTTACAATTAAGAGAATATAACCAATCTCATTAGAATTCGAACTACGTTCTCCGATTAACAATGCCGGGCCATTATCTATTACACCACCCGCACATCCAAGCTGACAGTACCCGGTATTCCCAAAACCTTTCTGTAGTATTTCCACTGAATGTTTTATATATATATATATATATATATATATATATATATATATATATATATATATAAAGAAATATAGTCTTATGGTGTGCTATATTTATGGAATAAAGTGCTCAATATCAGAGATAGAGCGTTTGTAAATATAAAAGTGAACATAGAAGTCAATACTGAGAGGCGACAGTCTGTTTCATGCTATATGCAATCGTCAGGCCACATATGCTGTTATTTTTCTCGGCTATTTATATATATACGGGTTAGTGGTGCATTGTGGGTATTCTATTATGGTGGTTACTTTACCGGAAGTCGTTTGTTTATTTATTTGGGTCAAATTATATTGCTTGTTTTTATTTTTTATTTTTTTGTTTCTTATTTTATTTATTTATTTATTTATTAACGTAGTAAAAATTTGTTTATATCACTTATTTAACAGTTTTGTTTTGGTTTGAGAATTTAATTAAAGCTATTTGTTCAATTTTGGGGTTGATTGTTGTAGTTCATTCTAACTATTATTTTGGCAGGAACAGTTTTTAATTGATTACCTTTATTTGGGATTGGTTTGTTTACTTATTTACTTGGATGAATTAAGGTCAATTTATTTTACTTGTATATTTTCTCTTTTCGGTTTTCGATTTTTAAGTAACATAGTATTTATTTATTTTTTATTTCAATTTTTTTGTTATTTTGTTTATTAGTATATTATTTTGTTTTTATTTTATTTTTCATTTTTTGGTTACGTAGTAAAAATTTATTTTCATGTCTGCATTTTGAGATGAGCTCAGATCTTTTATTTGATAATTTATTTTGGTCGGGGAAAGTTAACAAAACTGTTAAATAAGTAATATAAACAAATTTTTACTACGTTAATAAATAAATAAATAAAATAAGAAACAAAAAAATAAAAAATAAAAACAAGCAATATAATTTGACGCAAATAAATAAACAAACGACTTCCGGTAAAATAATCGCCTTAATAGAATACCCACAATGCACCACTAACCCGTATATATATAAATAGCCGAGAAAAATAACAGCATATGTGGCCTGACGATTGCATATACCATGAAACAGACTGTCGCCTCTAAGTGTTGACTTCTATGTTCACTTTTATATTTATATATATATATATGAAGAAATATACTCTTAAGGTGTGCTATATTTATGTGATAAAGTGCTGAATATCAGAGACAGAGCGTGTGTAAATATAAAAGTGAACATTGAAGTCAACACTTAGAGGTGACATGCTGTTTCATGCCAGACACAATCGCCAGGCCACCTGATGATTGAGTCTAGCATGAAACAGCCGGTATGACTAGTTGTACTGTCTCAATAGAGTCCCTGAAGAGAAGAGAAATGGAATCCACTCATCATTCTCAAGAGAAAACAATATAACAGATAACGGCATCCCTTGTGACTGATTCCTAGCTTTGTAAAAAGAGACATGCACGGCAAGTGTTACCTCTGACAGTTTGCGATAGACAGAAAATCAAAGAGTAATCCTAAGAGAACTAGTAATTCTAACAGGATTTATTATTGATGTGCAGAAACTTTTAAGAACATAACATATGCAACTGACTCTATTTTGATAGCAAACTAAGAAAGTGACAACGATGCATCTTATCTAACTCCAAATTTAAGGCTGTCTTTATATCTTCAGCGTTTCTCGTTATACACGAATAACTGTTGATTTTTTTTTTATCCTTCTCACTTCCCTATAAGACTCCATAGATAAAAACATTATCAGTCTGAAGAATTTTCTCCGAAGAGCAAAACGTAAAATTATTTTTATCTGATTTATCATTCAAACAACCATTATTATTCCGATATATAAATTTGCCTGTCAAACACATTTATGAGTCCATCCCAACAGTTTCTGCTGCTAAAACTCATACCATGGAGGCGTTTAACCGAAGAGAACCACCTTTTCCCTACAGCTTACATGCAGAACGTCAAAACATCCTCAAGCGATAGATCAATCTTTTGGTGGTCCTGGCGGATGGTGTCATTCCAGCGGCTACGTGGTCTACTGCTAGGTTGTGGCGAGTTTACAGATGTCGGGTCGGACTGATAGATATAGAAGAGGTGGTGGGCTGACTGAAAGTGTCATGCGAGACCTCTGCTGATCACTATGGCGGCGGCGCAACACCTCTCGACGCACCAAGCTGCGAATTTACAACGCCACCGTCCTGGACTGTGCTACTACACGGCACCGAGATGTGGCCTCTCAGTAAGACCCTCGATTCCTGCGTCCATGGCTTCGAGTTCCGCGACCTCAGGATCATCGAAGTGAGTGCACTGACCCGATCTTGTGTCCAATGAGGAGCTCCGCCGGAGAAGCGACTAGCCGAACATTCTCCGTATCATTCACTGGCTCAGTCACGTCCTGCACCGACCTGATGATCTCCATATTAGGATTTTTGTTTGTTTTTCCGTATATTTTTCTTCATACTGTCGGATCTATATCCATATATTTGCTTACATATATATATATATATATATATTATATATATATATATATATATATATATATATATATATATATATATATATATATATATATATATATATAAATAAATTGTTGTCGAAAGTAGAATAACATCGATTTCTAATAAGTTGCCTAATCTTGATATTTTTTTCTTTCGGTAGGGAGTGATTATTCTTGATTGTGCTACATTTTAAGTGATATCTTATCATATCATTTTCTAAGAATTTCTAGAAACTAGTCCTTTTCAATATACCATACGTTCAATATTCAAAATCGATGTATCTCCATATTGACTGGAGTGAGAGACAGGCTCGTATAACGGAAAAGTATACTAAGAGAGTATCAATGAAACTCTTTATCATATCCTGCGTCAAAAGGGTTCGTGATGAATTAACTGTGGTCATTAACGTCTGCTGGATTTGGAAGTAAGCCCAGTCCAAGAAAAAACTATTCAATATCAAAAACTAATGAAAGCTGCAAGTCTAGCCGATCATTTTTTAATTTCACCAAAACTTTATTGTACACCCTTGTGCAAATTAATTGAAACAACTGCTTTAGTTTCCTTTCTTTCAACATACGGACAGTTTTAGACCCACTGGAGTGACAGGGTGTCATCGATTTCTATTTATTCCTCAGATTAGGTCATTTAGAGTGGTGTGCAGCAATATGAATGTATTTTCGAGGTGTATGATGAAATTTGTTTGGCCTTGAAAAATATTGCGTTATCCGTGAATGTATTAGATTTTCATCACGCACAAACACTATTTTCACGAGTGTCCATTAGTTGTCCTATGACCATTGTCTATGATAGACGTTACTCAAAAAAAAAAAAAAAAAAAAAAGCGTACGAAAATTGTAACGCTGCAAGCCTTACCAGTGAGCAAATCAAAGTACTATCGACTGGCTTGGAAACTTTCCTGATTTAAATCCAATCGATAATCTGTGGTCAGTCAGCAAGGAAAGACTTCGTGGAATAGATATACGAAGTATTAATGTACAGTGGGCCATGTTTCATTGTATAAGAAGGAAAACAGTAAATAATAACGGAATTATTCATTTTGTTTCAATTGATTTGAACAAGGGTATACATCAACTAAATAATAAAAAAATAAGTATCAAAAAACAAGTTACACACACACACATACACACATGCGCGGATACTTTCCTGAGCATCACCATCTTAACCTCTTCAAGTTAAGTGTCCATCGTTATCTATCCTCCCTTTCCTGACAATCTTCACTTCTTTTCCCCTCCTGATACATTCAAATCTTGGTTTCAACCTCGGGGAATGACTGCTACCTCCCCATCTCCAAATTTATAGATCAATCATACATACTGGGATTTCTTTTCAGCCAAATTTTCTTGCTTTGAAGTCAGAAGCCTATAACCACTTGACTGTATCCCTTTTGCGTGTTATTGTATTATAATTGCTTTGCTTTGCCTTGCATTACGTTATCTCATTTCATTTTGCCATGTTTTCCATGCTACTGAGAATTTTGTTAATTCCGCTTAACCATTCCAGATTCTGCAACGGAGTAACCCTCTAACACGAGTGGCTCTTGAGCCTTGTATTGGTCGAACCTTAGTATGAAAAATGTTCATAATGTTCGTATACATTCAAGCATCGTTCGTCATTGTCATGAACGTTAATATTATCAAGTCGAGGAAAGTTTTGTTTATTTTAATTCTCGTACATTTAGGAACGGTATAATTTTAATTTAAATGCACGTGGATCAAATGATAGTGACGTCATGTGTAGAACGATTTGTAATAATCTGCAAGGGAAATGCATTTTTTTTTTTTTTTCCTTTTTAATTAAATTGTAGACAAGGTGGTCAAATGAATGAGAACCACCTCGTCCAAGGGTGATGTGTTTTTGAAAGTCACACCGAGTCTGTCCTTCAGGAATGCTAATGTCAGTTTTATTGAATAACTTTTTTGTTTTTGGTTTTCCTCGCTTGAAAATGTGTACACATTATTTTGAATAGCTACGGAGATTTCTATTCAGTATCTTTGCTTTCTTTACCTTATGCTTTATTCTCAATTGCCGAGTTTATCCATTATGTACATGATTATATATATATATATATATATATATATATATATATATATATATATATATATATATATATTAGTTTGGTGCAAAAATAATGACGTAATAATGTCGTTTTTTGGCGTATTTTTTAACGTCAAAAAACGACATTATTACGTCATTATTTTTGCACCAAACTAATATATATATATATATATATATATATATATATATATATATATATATATATATTATAAATTAATTGATTTAAAATACGTTTTTTGCTACACAGTTCTAACCATGTTTCAAAAATGGAAGCTAAAAGCTTCGAATTTAATTTTGTAATTAAATTAAAGACATTAGTTAAAGACATTAATGCTCTGTAAATTTACATTGAGCACCCTTTTGTAAAAATAAAAATATCTATAAGAACACCGGATTATATATCTTACTGTTCTTTCTTTATATATATATATATATATATATATATATATATATATATATATATATATTAGATAATCCTAAGGAGCCAGGCGGCAAACCTGCCCTGACGATCCGTTTAGGTGAAACCTAGGTATATTTGCTGGCTCCTTAGGATTATCTTAAGTTTTGCTCGCCTTAATGTATTAAGCACTTTACGTGGTTGTTTTTTTACTCATTTTGGAGGTTTTTTTTTCTCTGGACTTTGAGCTTGAACTCTGGACGATTGTTTCCGCCTTAGTTTAATATTCTTGGTTCTTTCTTTTTTTTTTATTCTTCATTTATCCTTGGGTACCGATTTGTTCTGCTACAAGTCGAACTACCCAGGGTTTTTCCAAGCGAGTGTCACCAATTAATATATATATATATATATATATATATATATATATATATATATATATATATATATATATATATATATATAACTATACTCGTTTCGGCAAACCCTCGAATTTTTGATATGCCAATAATCATATCAATCTCGAGGGACAAAAAGGTTTTAAAAAAAGAAAGAGCTAGAAACATGAAAGTCTGTCGAAAAAAATCGCAGATACAGGTTTGAAGCCCAAAGAAAAAAAACCGATACGAGTAAACAACTAACTAACGAAAGAGCTCAATACAACCGTAGAGCAGACCTAGATAAACTTTCCCTGACGATCCGTTTAGGTGAAACCTAGGTAGGTTTGTTTGGCTCACTAGGTTTTTCTTTCTATCTATCTATTTATTTATCTATCTATCTATCTATCTATCTATCTATCTATCTATATATATATATATATCTATATATATATATATATATATATATATATATATAATGTACAGGTAATAAATCCGTTGGTATATAATCCAAGTGGATCCTAATAATATCAAATAATAAAAGTGTTCCGCAAAAAGACCTCGATGTATTTATTATAACAGAGCATAATATATCATATTTGTATGTTTGTGTGTGTGTGTGCGAGCGCGGGTGCGAGAGAGAGAGACAGAGAGATGAGAAAGAGAGAGGGGGGATCATATATGAAATGAAACAAATATGGATCATATAGACAAATTGATAAAATAAGAAGCAAATACGAAGGCGTTTATAAATTGAACATGTTTCGCTTTTATCTTAGCTTCATCGGAAATTCTTTTGGAAATAAGTCGCGGAAGAAAGTGTTTCGGCATTTCGAATTCCTTGCTGTTTCTTTTTAATTGGCCAAGTAGATCTCACGTGTTTATGTCACGTGGCGTTACTGTTTGTGTGGGTGTGGGTGTGTGTGCATGCATGTGTCTAAATTCTAGTAGGTATTTTCCGTGTCTGTTTGCAGCGTCTCTGTGTGTGCATAATTCCTGAAGATGCCAGTAGAAAGAAATGGGAAAGTATGCGTGTATCTGTGTGTATTAAATGTACAGATGTACACGCAGGTTGTAATAGTATTGCTACATGTGTTTACTATGGATTTACTATGGATTAAATTGACGTTATTAATTTTATAGTAAAGTTATTATTGAGGAAAAATAGTCGATTTCAGAAAATGTTTGGTGGGAAGTGAGCATATGTACGGGGTTGTGTGTTTGGCTAAATTTTATTATTACTATTTTTATTATTATTATTATTATTATTAGTAGTAGTAGTAGTAGTAGTAGTAGTAATAGTAGTAGTATTAGTAGCAATACATTTGTAGAGTATTAAGTGATAATTAGCGCGTGTTTGAAATGTTCGGTTTTGAGAGGCTTTCGGTTTTCAGATATGCGATTGTCGACCTGTGTTTAAAATATTCGGTTTTCAGAGTATTTCCGTTTTCAAATGTTCAGATATGGGATTGTTAACCTCAGGTACATTTGTAGAGTATTAGGTGATATTTAGCGTGTTTAAAATGTTCGGTTTTCAGAGGCTTTCGGATTTCAGATGTTCGGATAAGTGATCATCAACCTCAAGTACATTTGTATAATATTAAGTGATATTTAGCATTATTTTCGAACAGACAGTTGAGGTTAATGTGGCACATAATGAGGGAGGACTGCTTTGAAAATCAGATACTCACGGGACAGACAAAGGGAAAGAGGAACGGCGGAAAACAACGCATAACATACTTATATATATATATATATATATATATATATATATATATATATATATATATATATATATATATATAGTGATATTTATTTATAATATATGAATTTTTACAGAGATGTATTAAAACTTCGTTACTTACAACTGGATATTCAATGTTTATCGTAGAAAAATAAATTTTTACCATTTTTATATACAGTGTAACCCGGATATAAGAGAAACCCAGATATAAGAGACTTCTTCTCCAGTCCCGACAACTTTCTTATATCCGGGTTACACTGTAAATTTTTTTTACTTTAACCTGTTTCGCTTAGCCTTTCAAATAGATTTTAACTGTTTCTATCTCCACGTGTTGATGCTTATGTTTTGAACAAATGAAAATCAAGAGGCGTAATTGGCTTTATATGTCGTTTATGGTAAGGGGAATTTGGTAGAATCTATTTATGCAATAAATTAAGTATGGGTTTGGACTTCTTGATGAAAAATATTTCCTTATTAATCCGCCCTTGTTCAGTGGTTCTGTAGTCGCACTGGTAGAATGGGAAGACACTAAAATTTGGTAGATTACGTCCTCTGTATTCATCTATATGTTGGCTAAGGTGCATTTTTCTGGTGTAGGAGTCCCTAATTTGTTGGCGATGAGCTGTCATCCTTTTCCGGAGTGAGTGGCCGGTTTGGCCAATGTAATGCCCGTAGCAACTTTTGCATGTAATTGAAGCGAGTTTTACTAAATGGATGGCTGAACATGGCTTAGGAGAAATAACAAAGACAAAATTGATTAACACCTACGAGGAATAGAAAATTGTGGAGAGCCATGGTCGTCGACGTCTTGAGGGGGCATGACACATAAAGAAAAAAAGTGAGCGTGATGCAGTTATCGGTGGAAAGATACGAATTAATATCCCTTCTCTCGACATTATCTCCTTTTTGCATCTTCTCACCTGAAACACACTCGGGCCAACAATCCCATTTGACCTTGCGAAGCGGATATGTATAATAGTCTCAAACAAAAACAAAAGAGACCATAGACTGAAAGAGATGGAAAAATATACTCACCAAGAGAAAATACCCCCAAAGTTTGGTCGACAATAGTATTGAAAAAGCTAAACAAATTAATATCCACACACTCCAAGAACAAAAAGAAAAAAAGAAAGAAAAAGGTCATCGTTTATATCTCAACTTTCAACACAAAGAACACAGACATCTACACACACATACAATTAAATCTACAAATCCTACTAAAGGACAAAAATTAAAAAAAAAAATGTAAAGCCTATTACAAAAATGCCCATTCATAAAAAGTAAACGACAACCTAAATCACTAAAAAAAAAGGAACTGACAAGTGCAAAACCACGGGAAGCAATTAAAGACCCTCCAGTGAAAATATGAAACCGACCACTTTGCGGAGTATGCAACTACCAATTATGGGGCCACGTGAGATCTACTTGGACAATTAAAAACAAACAGCAAGGGTTTTGAAATGCCCAAACATTCTTTTCCACGACATATTTCCAAAAGAATTCTTTATAATAGGATGTGTCAGTTTTATTTTTCTTAGAGTTTTCTTTTCTTTAAGTCAAAGGACTCTTATTTCTATGCTTTACGTTCTCCTATTTTATCCATATATATATATATATATATTATGAAATGAACAAAATCCGACAATTATTTTAAGACATTTTTATGTTTATACATTCTTTTTATAGATACAAATATTTAAGTAAATGCTCTGTTTTATAATAAGCAGTATTAAACAACATTTGCCGGCCTGAATGTCCGAGAAATCTTCATAGAAAATATTCGTCCTCCGACAGGATCCGAACCTGTATCCTATACGGAACGGTCATTTATCTTGACATGCCTTTACCGATTGGGCCACGAATGAGCGTTAGCAAGGTCGAATTTACTGTATTTAACCTTCAATCTTCCATGAATCCCACATACATTCATATCTGCTCATGGCGTATCAAATGTAAACAAATGACGTCACACATGAAATGGACAAAGTCCGACAATTATTTTATTTATCGGACATTCAGGTCGGTAAATGTTGTTTAATACTGTTTATTATAAACAAAGCATTTACTTAAATATTTGTATCTATAAAAAGAATCTATAAACATAAAATGTCTTTATATATAAATATATATATATATATGTGTGTGTGTGTGTTATCTTTAATTCATTTTGTTTAAACGTTATTTTTGATGCATACTCTTATTCGAATAGAAATTAATTTTTATTAAAGAGTATTTTTTTTTTATCCAAATACATCTACCTGAATATTCGAGAAATCTGAGTCAGAAAAATATGCGTCCTCCGGGAAGATTCGAACCTGCATCCCCTATGGGCAACCGCCACTGGATTTAACATACTTGACCGCTCAGCAACGTAGGACTTACGCTCAAAGTCCGAATAGTACCATTTGAACACGCACTTCTCTGCTGATTCTCGTAACATCCATATCTGCTCTGTATTGTATCCTAACGTAAACAAAGTCATTTTTTTAGGAAATAAATTAAATCCGACATATTGTTATTTTGAATTTATTTTGCTTAAACATTATTTATTATAGATACTCATATTCGAGTAGAAGCTCTGTTTTTTAATTAATCATCTACCGGATTGAATATTCGAGAAATCTTGTCAGAAAAATATGCGTCTCGAATCAAATGAACGAGAGAATATATATATATATATATATATATATATATATATATATATATATATATATATATATATATATATATATATATATTAAAAGAAAGAACAGTAATATATATAATCCGGTGTTCTTATTGATATTTTTATTTTTACAAAACTGCGCTCAAGTTACAGAGCATAAATATTATAAATAACTGATTTAAAAATATGGTTCCTTCGCTACACAGGAATTAACCAGGTATTGAACTGACACTTGTTGGGTTCTGTCACTGGAGCTAACTAACCACTGTGCCATGTGTCCTTGGTGGAGAACTTGGAGAGGGGAATTAACAGGATAACTGATAACTGACATCCATTAGACATGGCACGTGGAACTAGAACAGTCTACCCCAGTGAGCTAAATAAAGGGTTCAGTCCGACATTCCAGTCATCTGAAGAAGGCCGGAGCTTACAAATACCGAAACGTTGAAATAAATATGGCGACAAAGATGAGGACAATGAGGACAATAGTCCGAATAAGAAATGGCCTTTTTTTTCTTTTTTTCCTTTTGTTTCTCGGAGTGGATGGATATTTGCTTTTTCAATACGATTGTCGACCAAACTTTGAGGGCATTTTCTTTTGATGAGTATTTTTTTCATCTCTTTTAGTCTGTGGTCTCTTTTGTTTGTGTTTGAGACTATTTTACTGTTGTGGAGGGATTTCACAGTGGAGGCTTTTATTTGTACTAAGTGGGTCCTAAATTAGGTTCGATGTACAAAACGTTAAAAACTTGATATAATAGGTAATGACGTAGAGAAATCTAGTTCTGGTCGCTGATACTTTAGTATCCGACTAACGGTCGTCCGGCATCGACTGACTGAGCGACTATATTTAGTCACCCCCCACCACGTGGGCATGATGTGGCACAAGGTTGGTTTAACGTGGGATCTCCGAGCCCGTGGGCTCGGCCAAAAATATGCCCATTGAACCTGTATAAACGGGTTCAGGGTCGGTTTACCTCCCCGAAAGAGAATCCGCCCTTCGGCGTAGTCACCTTCGGGTTCCTCGCCGCCCGAAGGCAGAGAGTTCAACCGATCAGCCAGACGACTGACTACCCGACTCCTCATTACTCTTACTACTCCTACTTATTATAGATGGGAGAGTCTATTAACAACAGAATAGGGGTGTTCCACTATAACAGTTACATATCCGCTTCGCGTGGATAAGTGGGATGTTGGTACGAGTGTGTTTCAGGTGAAAAGATGTAAAAAGGAGATATTGTTGAGAGTCAGTCGGTTTAAAGTAGGATTCTAGTTTAGTGTTTGTTTTTGTTATTAATATATCTAAAATTGGAAGTCTTTGTTGATGTACTCCACTGTGAATTCGATACTAGGATTTATATTGCTAATGCATGTTTGGAATGTCTTTACTTTATCCAGATTTTCATGCGATTGAATGAAACAGTCATCTAGATATATTTTCCAGCTTTTTTATCTTTCAACTGAAGTCATTCCCATAGATTTCCGAGGTCCTGTCATAGATCTTTTAGTTCAATGTATCTCATGACTAGGTTGGCATATATTAGTGAAACCTTTGTCTCCATGGCTGTTCATGATTTTTGTTCATAATTTTGGTTGTGTTTGAGACTAACACGCCTCAAACACAACCAAAAGAGACCACAGACTAAAAGAGATGGAAAAAATACACAACAACAGAAAATGCCCTCAAAGTTCGATAATTAAAATAATTGTCGGTCTTGTTGAAGAAGAAATACTTGTTTTTTGAGATGAATTCTGGGCTTTCTATGATAAAATTTCCTTTGATATGATTTTGTAGCTCATGGGGAAACGTTTCTAGCCAGTATTTAATGGACTCTATTCCGTAGTCATATAGAATGTTGTCATACACTTAATTATAAAATTAAAAATTATTTCTCGTGTGACTCGTGTGAGAATTTAATATACTTAATTACATGCAAAAGTTGCTACGAGCATTACATTGGCCAAACCGGCCACTCACTCCGGAAAAGGATGACAGCTCATCGCCAACAAATTAGGCACTCCTACACCAGAAAAATACACCTTAGCTAACATATAGATGAATGCAGAGGACGCAATCTACCAAATTTTACTGTCTTCCCATTCTACCAGTGCGACTACAGAACCACTGAACAAGGGCGGATTAATAAGGAAATATTTTTCATCAACAAGTTTGAACACATACTTGATTTATTGCATAAATAGATTCTACCAAATTCCCCTTACCATAAACGACATATAAAGCCAATTACGCCTCTTGATTTTCATTTGTTCAAAACATAAGCATCAACACGTGGAGATAGAAACAGTTAAAACCATTTTGAAAGGCTAAGCGAAACGGGTTAAAATAATAAAAAAAAGTATATAAAAAAAGTTAAAAAATTATTTTTCTACGAAAAACACTGAATATCCAGTTGTAAGTAACAACTTTTTAATTCGTCTCTGTAAAAATTCATATATTATAAATAAATATCACTATATATATATATATATATATATATATATATATATATTGAACAATAAAAAATATTAAAAAATGAAAATCTTCATACACACTGGGTTGTATATTAATATTATTTCGTTTATATTATTATTTCATTTAGATTCCTCGAATAGTTTCGGCCAGCATAGCCATCATCAGGAGAAAAATAAATTTCTCCTTGCTGGTAGCCTGTGAACTACAGAAATGAATGTCTTGATGGACAAAATAAACTTTTGTCTGTAGTTTTCATTTATTTTTTATTTTTTAACATGAATTTTGGTCAGTTCTTGTGTTGGTCAAACAGTCTCTTTTAAGTTGTTATTTGAGATAAGAGCTGGATGGATTCATGCTGCTCTGAATTCACTTGGTCATTTTGACAGTTTTATTGGTTCCTGGAAAGGGGATGTGTCTCTGTTAAGTGTGTGTGTGTTATTTGGTTCTTAGGGAGTGAGTGAGTATGATGTGTGTAAGCGTGTATATTACTATGGGAGTGCGTTATCATTTAGCTCATTAGGGAGAGAGTATGATGCGTGTAAGTGTGTATATTCGTGTGGGGGTGTGTATAAGTGTGAGGTCTCAACACCTCCGTAAGCATGCCTGTCTTGTGGGGGTGAGAAATGTGGGTAGGTCCTGATTTGCGCGGTTATATATTAATACTATCTATATTGTTAAATTTGTGGTTTAGCCCGGCTGGATAGTGCATTTTTAAACGTTGTATCCACTTTTCATGGAACTCTAAAATCTTTCTAACATTATCTTCTCTGAACATTTCTATTCTCTCAATTATAGTGAATATGGCATGGGTTTTAAAATCGTGTTTTTGAAAGGCGGAAATATTGTTCTACAGGTAATAATCTTTCATGGGGAGTCGACTTAATTCGATTGCGATAATTATTAATTCTGTAGTGAAAGGGCCATTCAGATTTTCCTACATATTTTTTCTGGCATAGTGTGCATTCTAGGATGTAAATTATATTATGACTTCTACAGTTAGAGTTGTGGTAGATTTTGAAAGTAGATTTAGTGACTGAGCGCGTGAATGAATTTGTGTGTTTAATGCGGTTGCAGCATAAGCTTCTTTTTTTGTTACATGGTTAGGAAAATCCTGTTGTTTTTTTTGTTGGTTTATTACGGATTACC
>OZ010596.1:26116217-26123717 GCA_963932145.1 Acanthosepion lycidas
TGCTATGTTCACACGATATATATAAATTCGAATTAGCGCGTTCCCGCCAGTATAAAACCTGGTAGCTTTAGTCTTTCTTCGAGAGAAACTCATTAGGCGCTTATCTAAAAGTATTCAAATCTGAAATTAAGCACTATTCCTTTTTACATACATACATATATTTAGAAAATGTATTTTTAAATATAACAAGACAATGAATGTCTATTATGTTTTATCAGTAGCCGTGAGAATCAATCTTGTACATTATAAGTCTACCATTCGTCCGTGTATTGAATATTTCTGCTACTTCTTGTCTGGTGTTCCTGTTTAGAGATTTTTGCCAAAAATTCATTGAAGAATCTGCAATTTATCGGCCCTTGCCCCGATACACGTCTTCAGTCACTTTCGCACCAATATAACGTAACGTTCCGTGCTTTTTCCATCAATAATTTCATCGTAATTCTTCTGATTAGCCTTCCTCTTTGGTAGGTAGACTTTATGCATTTAAGCGTAAATTGGTGGCAAGGTTTCACCATTTTACAGTTAACATGGCTAGATGTAACCGTAAGTCTTATTCTAACAGTTTGTTCTCTCCACATTTCGCTTGTGAAAATTCCTTCCGGCTTGCTTCCCAGTTAACTTTGATCTTCAAAAAATTAAATGCAATGTTATTTTCTGTCTTCATACTTCCTGTTCACTTATCGTTCTCAAGCCGTTAATAATGTTTTTCTTTTTTTCATATTTTTTTACAGTCAGTAACGTCCTTGCGTCTTAATGGCTTTATTACCTTGCATGCGGGGGGTATGAATAAAAAGAAATTAGAAATAACGACGCCATAAGCGAATAATAACATGGCGACCATTAAATTTTTCATGGGAGTATATATATATATATATATATATATATATATATATATATATATATATATATATATATATATATATGATATAAATTTGTTCTCCAACGTTTGGTACATCTGAAGATGAGTTTTAAATTTGTGCCTGACGATTGTCACGTCCATGAAACTCAGAGTTGTACCAAACGGTGAGAAACAGATGTATATTTATCATTAGTATGAATTTTAGCTCTCTTATTTTAAATTTAAATTATCTTTAATTTCCTTTTTATTGTGAGACCGGAAACTACCTACACAATCGACTCTTTCAGGCCTATATTAAGTAGGTGGCATAGCACTCTAGAGAGAGTGACGGAGAGTGACATAGAGAGACAGTGAGAGTCTCGTACGAATGGAGCATTACGCAACCTCGTTGGGTCTATTTCAGTTGATAGATGTAGATATGGAATTCTTTGACAATCAGGTCTCTTTTTGATTCATCATCGCCCAAGATTATTTGCGCGTCGATAAATATAACGTACCTGACTGGAATTCGAACTTGGCTCTCCGATTTCTCATTCCAAGCCGTTTTGCATGAGACCATCCTAGGAACCAAGATTACAGCATGTGGTATTTTCAAGCGCTCACCCATCTAGGTACTGACCTTGATCGACGTTGCTTAACATCGGTGATCGGAAGAGAACCATTTTTTTTTCTATGGGATACAACATTTTAAGAATTTCATTTCCCTTAAGCCGCAAGATTAATTAACAGAATTTCTTAAGCCAACGTCGTGTTTGATCATTCCAACATCTTATGGGGTGTCTGAATAATTTCTATCAATTTTCCGTAATAATTATCGTTCGTAACGATAGGGTGCAAAATTCTAGTAACAGAACGTTTGACTTTATGACTCTTCAAACAACCCCAAGGGTTTTAATTAATTTTGTCCATGACTTTGCCGTTTGTGCAAATCTTATTCATGAAAATTTCGGAATTAAGTTGTTTGGTTGATACCATAAAATACAAAAATTACGGTCCCAGATATTTTTAGACAAACATTCTTCATGACGTGACAGCGAAAAGTTTTTTTGTTTTTTTTTCAACCAATACATTTTTTTTTCAGCAAAGGATACTTCTACACGCCGTTCGGAGTGAAAATTGGTTTCAAGGGATCTCACTGCTAAAGACACTCAGTAGCTCAATGTTTGAACATTACATATTCAAGCAGTTATCACGGAAAATATTTGATATGTTGCAATCTATTCCAGAGTTAATTATTCAAAACTTCTAATTATAATTTACGTCGATCAACATTTATTTGCTTTCTTCTGAAACGTAATTTAAAAAAAAAGACCAAGAACAATAAAAATGTACAATTTTGCGAAAAACAATCTATAAACAATATATGATAATTCAAAACCAGTTCATTCTTACTCCTGCCGAAAGAAACCCACCCTGGTCGACCATGTCTTCAGGGGTGTAACCATACTTACCACGCTTGACTAATTGCAAGTTGGTGAGGCTACTAACCTATAGTTGGGAGTGGATGGCCGCTGACTCTGAGGGGTCCATCCATCATTTAAAAGTTCTTGCTTCATGTGATGCTGAGGTGCCACTTAGTAAATTTTCAGTAATTAAGCAGTTATTTGGATTTTGCTAAACGGAAATTTCCTCTGTGACTGAATGGTTAAACAGCCCTTATCGGATGCAGTTTCGATTCCTGTCGGAGAACGCATATTTTCTACGAGACATTCAGGACGATATATATAATTAATAGTGTTTAATTAAAATAAGCAGAGCATCAAATAAGTTGTAAAACTACGTATAATTAGAGTATATATAACGTCATCCACAGACAGACTGTTTCGCAGCTCATCAGTGTGGCTAGACATCCGGTTGCCTCTAAGCTCGGATCGAAACCCGACTGAATTGGTATCAGCCGGAGATTCTACCAGTAAGCCGTCGGCGCACGGCAGGGAATTAGGTGGATTTTTAGCGTATTTATTTTTAGAAACACGCCCAGTGACTGACAGTGACTCGCTATGCGAAGAGTCTCGCTATATGTAAGCTATAATAGTCACTGTTTACAAACCCAAACCTACTCCCTAGAGAGCTCAACTGAAATTTCAGGAGCCAATATATATATATATATATATATATATATATATATATATATATATATATATAGTAAAGGTAATAGATCAGTTGGTATAAAATTCAAGTGGATCCTAGTAATATTAAAACTGATCCACAAAAAGAGCTCAATGTATTTATCATTACAGAGCAAGAATTACTACTCAACAAAATCCAAAATCACCTCATATGAGGAATAAGCTTTTTTCGACAGACGAAAATTTTTGTCTCTCCGAATAAGCTTATTCACCATATGGGGTGATTTTGGATTTTATTTTTTATTAATTGTGTATTAGTTTCGGACAGAATGTTTCACCCCATTTTCATAATTACAAATTAAGCTGTAATACTTCAAATTTTCATGGAAACTTTATGTGCACATTTTCACAAATGATGAGATAATGGATTTGAAGAATGTGCAATGATAATAAATAAATAGCAATATATATATTATATATATTCTAATTTATGCGGCTACGTTATCAATACCAGTTGCACATGAGGTCACTTCCGACGATTTCAAACTCCCAGCTTCCTAAGGATTTCTAGGAGGTACACAGAGGAATTCTAACCACCTCACAGATACCATACTAGTTCTTGATAATGGCTGCTATGGTCGTAAGTACTTGAACAAAAAAATAAAAAAAGTATTGATTTTGGACAGTTTATCCATAACTTCAAGCACAATTATACGAAATACAATAAAACATTTGACATTCAGACCTTGTCAATTCTTTTTAATCACAGATAGACTGTTTCACAGCTCATCAGTGTGACAGGCATCCGATTGCTTCAAGCCGGTATCGAAATACGACCGATTTGGAATCAGTCAGAGAGTCTACCCCGAAGTTATCGTCGCACGGCTGGGCGGAAGGGAAATTCTGACGTTTTTACAATGCAAAAGACGTCAGTAGGTAGAACTCAATTCGTGTATAAGAGCATTGCATTAGCATCAGAAGGCAGTGTTTATAAAATTAACCATAGATAGATAGATATAGCTGGCTACTCGTATTCGAGAATACCCGTATAGTTGGGTGGCTAGCCAATCCCTATTGCAGACGCTTGCTCAGGTACATTTGTGTTTCTTCAACAACCAAAGATTCCACCCGTGGTTTATACTGCAACTATGCTGAGTAGACCTTTATAGAGTTTCGGGGAAAGAGCGCGTTATCTGGCGTGATCAAGAATCTGAGCAAAGCACGCACCCTCAAACCCTCGGTCACGATGACTTGTGACTTCGTGATAGCAAAGCTATCAACGGACCAATGGGTACCGTCTACCCAATTTCAATCACAATGCTTGAGTCAACTGCTGGTATGTTTTTTGCCGCACGCTGAGATCTCCTCCAAACCGATATCATAAGGGTATATATATATATATATATATATAACTATGTACCTAAAGAGCAAATATATATATATATTTGAACATTGAAGTCAACACTATGAGGCGACAGGCTGTTTCATGCTAGACGCAATCGTCAGGCCGCTCTATTTATATTTACATATGCTCTATCTCCGATATCCCATAAATACAGCACACCCTAAAACTATATTTCTTGATATATATATATATATGGTATGGATTTCAGGCACTTTCCTAAGGTCCTGCAAGCAGACCGATAACACCAGGAAGTCTTTTTCCTGACAAATCGACCATTCTCGAGTACCCTGTAAGTACTAGTCAGCTAGCCAAAATGAGCTGACTCATTCTATAGTTCACCAATAGAAGGGTTAACCAATCAGAAAGCTCAAAATATTCAATCCGACGTGTATAAAGGCAGCCATTTTGTTTTTTCTCCCAAAATATCTTCATTGCCAACCTCTGATATCGAAGACAGAAAAAATTACTTAACAGCTGCTACTTTCTCCGAATCTTCACTACCAACCTCTGATATTGAACACATTACGGACTTCACTGGATTCTATATTCAGACCGTACGGCAAACATGGTTAACAATTCTGTCCATAAGACCCGGGTTCGAATCTCACCATGGTCGATTTGTCAGGAAGACTTCTTGATGTTATCGGACTCCGGGGGCACTTTTGGAAAGTGCGTGAAAAACATACCATGGCTTGACCGGAATCTTATGATTGAAATTGGGTAGACGGAACCCTTGAGTGTCGTCGACAGCTGTGCTAGCACGAAGTCACAAGTTATTGCGGCCGAGCGTTTGAGCGTGCTGGCCTTGTTCAAATTGTTAATAATGCTAGATAAGACGCACTTTCCCAGGAATTGTGACTAAGGTCTGCTCAGTATAAAGTGAAGTATAAACCACTGGTGGGCTCTGCGGGTGTTGAATAAACACAAATACGCCTGAGCAACCGTGTGCATAGGGATTGGTTAGCCGCCCTAGTAGACGGGTATCCTCGAATACAAGTGGCCAACTCTCTCTCTCTCTCTCTCTCTCTCTCTCTCTATATATATATATATATATATAGGTTGTCCCCAAAATGTTATCAATTTGTAGTCTAATATTATATATATCTAATAATGACGTAATAATATCGTTTTTGACGTATTTTTAACGTCAAAAAACGACATTATTACGTCATTATTTTTGCACCAACCTAATAACATAGCCCTTTCTCGCTGTAATGATCTCAAGGTTTAACAAAATATGTAACGACTAAATTGACTGTGAGGACTTATGTGAATCTATCAGGAAGATGGACATTTCGACAGCGCATTGTGTACCAGTGATAATGACGACAATGCCCTGTTGAAATGTTCATCACGTTCACCTGACTTGATACGTTGCGATTTTTTCCTATGGTGCGATGTGAAAGGACACGTGTTTATCCCCACTCTTCTTGAAATCCTAGAGGAACTTAAGCAAAGAATCACCGAGGCGTTGGTAAATGTTACGCAAAACATGCTACCACGTATTTGGCAGGAGCTGCACCTACGACTTTACATGTGCCGTGTGACAAGTGGTGCATATATTGAACATCTGGAAAGTTTGTGAAATTGGCGATAAAATCTACATCCCTTTGATTAATTTGTCGGAATTCTGGTAAATAAATATTTTATTATACAACATGGAACCTATTTAATTTCGTTTGCATAACATATGTAGTTAGTCAGATGTACACATTTTAGATTACGGAATACCAATCAGAGTTTACTGACTTGAAATAGTGATATATCAGAGATAAAATTCTCTTGATAAACGTATGCATTGTTGAATAACTTTTAAATGGTTCGTAGATTTTATCATCGTCCCCTATTCTTAAAGGAGCATTTGTTAAATTATTAAATCATTTAAACAAGCATTTGTTCTTGAACGCCTGGATGCATTTTCCTGGCTTTGAAACTCTTGGTTAAATGCAGAAAAAATTATCCCGTCGTTCGAGAAGAAATGCGGAAAAAAAAACAAACTCTTTCGCATCTCCTACTGGGAATGCAAAAACCAATGACTATGTACGTAGCGAGGTCAAAAGTCTTGTGGGCCGACAGGAATCTCTCTTCACTACGTCGGAGAGATGGCATGGTTTGGTTACTTCACGGGCATAACAGCCTCCGCAACACTATTATGGAAGACGCTGCTGAAGGTGGATGCAAGCGACAACGTTGCCAACAAAAGCTAGTCAGACAACACCAAAAAGTAGACGGACTTGACAATGGCGAAACTCCCGAGAGTCACCACCAATAGATTATCCTGGGGCTTTATCTGCCCCTAGATCCATCCGGCAATTGATGCAGTCGAGTGACTGGTTGTTATCATACTTAAAATGCAGATATTGATGCATACTAATGGTTAAAGCTTGCAAAAAATATCGCTCCCTTTCATTAAACATTCCTGTGTTTGTTTAAAACATTATTCAATGTTCTATCACTCTTTGAGCAACGTTTACATTTTTATTATTCACTGACGATGGCGACATTGTTATGCGGATGGCTTCCTAGACAAAAATTATCGCCCCGCCTGAGGGGTGGAATCACCAGTCATGTGCCCGGGATCAAATTTGGAGGACATCGGCAGTTGTTTGACCTGGACAAGCATATGCTCTACCAGGGTCCACTTGCCTAAGACATGCTACGCATGAATAAATACACCTCTTGCTTTTAATATGCTGTTTCAGGTACTCAGTTACGCAAAGACCCTACGACCACACTTGATCATGTGACTGACGATGATGATGGTCTCGTAATCTGACGACAATTAATGTTGTTAGTATCAAATTGCAAGTAACTGATAAAAATGATCAACGTAAGCTATAACTTAATTATAATGTGTCGATGAAATAGTAACAATATATTTCATATCAGTGAATTAACGATATTAGATCCAGAACCGTCTATCTGTTGGAATTATTGAAGAAAACTAAGTTGACGCTCAAACGTCAGGACCGGGATATTTTTTAAATGCCGCTATAGGAATCTTTGACATTCTCTCGACACATATGACAGAATCAGTCTGTCACGAAACTTTCCACTATTTGTTGCACTTCTTTGCCCTCCTTTGCTGCTTTCTGTTACCATGTTTACAGCAGGTTACTATAAAATGATATTACATGATATTTTGGTAACCGGATGTAACTCAGCAA
>OZ010596.1:26128717-26196217 GCA_963932145.1 Acanthosepion lycidas
TTGATGGCGCTGTGTTGCTATAAGTTCAACATTTCGTTTCTCCTTCGTGTACATTTCTAGCTAGTCTGTCTTCAAATTTTAACGTGTGGGGTAGTGAGTTACCTGAGAAGGCAGCCGAGTCATCTAACCTTTAAACTTTTCATCGTCGCGTTACTGAGACAGAATCCGTGTCACCACAAACTATGGATCGAGGAAGACTGAGATCCGCTCCTACGTGTGACCACGAAGAATACATTCTATAGACTGTCGATTATCCAGGTATCAGCACATGTCAAGTGGCCCTAATATGTCGCACATTTCACAGTACCGAATGGAGGGAACTCTATTCGTATAATTTGAAAGGTGTGCAGGGTCTTTTGTCCTCTGATCACTCACATCGAGAGAACTTTTGCCAATGTTTCACTAAACAATCTACCGATCCGTTGTTTGTCTCTTTAGTCTAGTTTACGGATAAGGCAATATTTGAAAGATACAGATTAACAAATTTACACGACTTAAATTTTTGGACGGATCGGAATCCCGATGGTAAAATACATACTAGGCACCAGCATCATTTTACGATTAATATGTGGGCTGGAATTGTAGGTGACTGTCAGGTAGGTCCATATGTTCTCCCAGCACGTCTTACAGAGGTAATCTATAAGGACATTATTTCGAACAGACTTCCTCACCTTCTGGAGGCAGTACCCATACTATTAGGAAGAGGTTTGTGGTTCATGCATGATGGGGTTAGGATACATTTTATTCACATTATTCGCGATGAACTGGTTGATATCTAGCATGAAAGATTGATAGGTAAAGGAGGACCGCTTCCATGACCTGGACGTTCCCCCGACCGTAATTCTTTGGATTTTACCTGTGATACCACAAAAACAATTGTTTTATGCAGCAGATATTAATAACGAGACACTTGATTAACGTGCCATGGGGCCTGCGAACACATTCGACAACGTGTGAAAGGGTCCACCAGTCAGTGATCCGACGGGTGCATGCGTGTGTAGAAGCAAACGGGGAACTTCTTGAACATGTTTTATGAGTTTGGGCCTTTTAGACATCCGTTTATATGGACATTTGTTTTAGTGTCAGGAATTCGCACCGAAATTGTGTAAAAGGATTTCCGGTTACTATCTTGGAATCTATCGTAAACTTTGGACTTAAGAACATGACAGGTCCCGGGAAAGGGATATATTTGAACGAAGTAGCTAAGTGGTTTTGGCTACAATACCCAAGTAGAATACGGTAGCAGTAATCAACTGGTACGCGTCGTAGTCGCAGGTAAGAAGTGTAGATCAATGGCGTAGTCTAATGGCCGTCGTTATAGACTTAGCTCTCAGACTAAGGCTTTTTGACTCTCTTACACGTCCGTCGGTATTGATGACGGACACCAGCCATTCATATTCCAGTGAGGGGGAACACAGGTGTACGCATATTCCATTATATCAATAATTCAAATAGGAATGATTTGCGGACATATGTTTATATGGGCTTTTGTCCTTGTTTTGGCGTGAGGAACCTGCCTACAATACAAGTATTTTTATTCTCCCGTTTATATATATATATATATATACATATTTATATATATATATATATATATATATATATATATATATATATATATATATATATATATATATATATATATATATATATACAGAGATATGGGAGAGACTGTCAGAGAAAATTAAAACTTACGGTAATTAAATGCGGAGAGTACTTAATATTGGAGATAATGTGTTTATAGTTACATATATTTTAGACATTTTAATTGGTGCTGTAGGGTGACAGTCAGATTTGCCTCTCAGTGTAATCTTCAGACTTCCAACGCGGATACTTATGTCCATATATAAGTGAATGTTACGCAAGACATACTAGGGCGTGTTTGACAGGAGCTGGACTATTGATTTGACGTGTGTCGTCTCACAAGTGGTGCAGATATTAAACATTTGTGAAGCTTTGTGAAATCGATTATAAAATCTACATCCCTTTGAATATCTTGTTGGCATTTTGATACGTAAATCTTTTATCGTTCAGCATGAAACCTATTTAATTTTGTTTAACTGGGACATGTAGTTACGAAGATATCCACATTTTAAATGAAGTCAGTTTTTGGAGACAGCCTGTATATTAGGGCTATGAATTTACGTATATTATAGGGACAGATTTTATTTGCATTTTTATTCTCCTTTTTCTTGTATACAAACAGAAATACCATCTTTCTCTCAATCAGTTTAAGTTTAGGATAAGTAGTTTGAAATAGGTCTTCTCAGTTAGAGATTTATTCGGTGCAGTTGAAATTCGTTTAACAATCGGGAGATCTTGAATTCAATGCTATCGCTAATGCAAATCTCCTGATAAGAAGTTCTTTAAATCCTTTTCCCGCTGATACATTTGCTAATCGACACTTGCCGTTCGATAAAAATCCTCGTTACCTTATAATTTACGAGGGTAAGTCCAAAATTATATGCACTTTCACCATAGCATATCTTTAAATTTGTTACACGGTTTTCTGCTCATGCGTGCTTATTGTTGTTGCTATGGTCACGTGATCGAAGTTTGAGCTCGATCGCGCCAGTTTTCTTGCTGCTGTTACAGTGTAAACATGACCGCTCTACTAGCAGTATGCACCACGGAGGAAAGAAAAATCTGATCCGATTTCTCTGACCGCAAGGTGTTTCAGGGGCTGAAATTCCTCGGAGGCTTTTACTACAATACGGCGAAGGTGCACTATCGCGTCGAAATGCGTATGAGTGGATAGAGAAGTTTAAAAGTGGGAGGACACGCGTGAATCACGAAGTACGATCAGGACGCCCATCAACCTCTCCCACTGACGAGAAGATTCAGAAAGCTGGAGAAATGGTAATGACAAACCGGCGAGATGTCTTCGATGAAGTAGCATGTTCTCTGTAGATTCGGATTATTGCTCTATGTTCCTGATTGGTGCACACTGTTAGCGGAGCGACCATGATTGTACTGTAACAGCAGAAAGAGAAATAGCGTGATCAAGCATAAATTTTGATCATGTAACAACAATAGTACAAACTCTAAGCCCGCATGAGCAGAAAATAGTATGAGAAATCTCAAGATGTGTTTTGGCGAAAGTGCGGATAATTTCTGGCATACCTGATATACTTTCTTGTAATAAAAATATTCTCTAAAATATTCCAACACGCCCCTCTTTGATTCTGTTTCAAGAATTTGAGACGATACAGATTTTTTAAAGATATCCCTAATTACATTAAGATAATCCGTTTCGCAATAATTCGTTGCCAGAAAGTTTCTATTTGCATTTGTAGTTTTGATATTTTTAGCTTCAAAGTTTATCTAAACATAACTTTTTCATATATTGATAGAAACATGTCTTTATATACTATTTATAATTTTTTCGGGATTACATAAAGATTTTTGAGCAAAATTGAAGTGGTTATATAGAGCGTTGCAGAGAGGTCATGCCACGGGCCATAACTTTCAATTTATCCAGTGTGTAACAACTTTTCCAAGCCGCCTTTTCTCATTATGCGGCCTAGAAATTTCAACTGTCTCTTTCTGATGGTAAGTATAAGTGTCCTTTTTGTTTTCATTTTCTCTAAAACTTGTTAATCGTTGCTAATATGGCATCCTTCTTTAGAATGACATTTCTATTGCTTCAAGTGTCTTCTTCATCTGCGAGGTAATTGTCCAACATTCACTGCTATATAGAAGGAATGACATTATATTACAGTTCAGTACCATTTTCTTTGTTTCTAACAGTTTTCTTCTGTTTCTTAATACTTTGCTTAGCTTTTGGAAGACATCTTTCGCTTACCCAACGCACCTTATGTTATCAGTGTCTCTGTTAAAACCCTTCCCAGATATTTAAATTTTTGTATTTTTTTTATATTAGTATCCCCAATTTGTAATTTGCGTGTTGAGTTGCCCCTTTTGCTAACAACCATGCATTATGTTTTCTTACAATTGATGTTTCCTCCCTGCTTCTTCCTTTCCTTCACTATCTTCTGTATGAGTTCTTGAAGTTTCTTTTCTGTGTCTGCTATCAACACTGTCGTCTGAATATCTGATGTTGTTAAGATCTTGGCTGTCAATAATGAATCCTGCTAGGACTTTTGATTCTCTCAGAATCGCCTCACTGTATAGAATGTCCGGCGAGAAGACATATCTTTGTCTTACATCCCTTTCTATTTTTGTATATCTGCTGGACTCATTTTTTATCCGTTTGCAGGTGGTTTGCTGCCAGTATATATTCTTGATTTTTCTAAAATTGTTCCCAAACATCAAAGTTGCTGAGCAGGTCTAGCAGATCATTGTGGCATACTTTATCGAATATGCAATCGGTTTTCTGTCCATTATAGGTTCTAAATTATTCTAATACCATTCTCAAATAAGTCAGGTTATGCACCAGTTCCAACAGATCTTCATGTCTTACTTTATCAAATGCCTTTGCATCTTACTTATTATAAAACGTAGATTGTGTGTGTGTGTGTGTGTGTGTGTGTGTGTGTGTGTGTGTGTGTGTGTACATTTATATATTGGATCGGATTTCCTACAGTTTTCAACCGATTTCAACAAAACTTCACAGGACTACGTAAAATTACCTTGCGGTGGTGCTGACAGCGCCAAAAATTGGAAAAACAAAATTGTTTTTGCACGAAATCAACTTGAAAACACGATTAAGCGGCATCACGAGAATGAAAGGGGGACAACTCATATCGAATTATACTTATTATAAAACCCATGTTCTTTGTGTGTGTGTGTGTGTGTGTGTGTGCGTGTGTGCGTGTGTGTGTGTTCGTTTATATATGGGATCGGATTTTCTACATTTTTCAACCGATTTCAACAAAACTTCACTTTTTTTTTGGCAGGTAGTGTTTCTTATTGTCTTGCACACTTTTTTCTTCATTTTTAAATTCAGAATGCTTTAAAAATTCCATTTACAAGACAATTGTTTATAATAAAATTCTATTCAATCGGTAGACTCATAACGATTGAAAACAATGTTTTTGTTTGTGTTTGGGTTTGACCAATTCGTAAAAAAAAAAATAATAATTAAGACATGCGTGTCCATCAACCTTAAGCAATAATCTTTGTCAGTTTTATTTTTCAGTCTTTATGACGGTCGATACTTTATCTATCTCTTACTGTTACATCCCCGGGCAACGCCGGACTCTACTGCTAGTAATTTATAAAACGCAGGTACACATGCTTCTATATTATATTGGTATTTCTGATATTCTGAGTATAAATATCTCATTCTTCGTTCCAATGTCTTCAACGGGCCCTCGCTGTTCTTGTCCTATTTCAAGTCTGATTCTGCTTCAGGCTCTATTTATCAGAATTCGGATGATAAGTTTTGTTATATGGCTCATTATGCTGATCATCTAGTGGAGTTGACATTCTTTTGCATCTGGCTTTTCCAGGCAGTGCTATGAAAATAGTTCTACTTGGGTCTCACGATATATCACCACTGTTATATATTTAATTATGTTATTGTCAATGTTGAAATCATTTAAATCTGCCAGCATCTATATTACAGTTTTGTCTGGTTCTTCTTTATTGTTTCTGTCCAATTTAGCCAATGCAGAGTCCACTTCAGGTTTTAATATTTCTGGTTCTTCGATTGTTCTGTGCATTGACCGTTGTTCTTTTACAGTATGGAAGAGTTCGCCAATATATTTGTTTCATCTCTGAAATATTTTTCTTTCACGGATATCAGTGTCCCGTCTTTGGATTTTATGCTGTTAATGACTATGTCTTTTTGTCTTGTTAGATTTTTTAGTTTTTTTTATGCATATCTGCTTTATCTGTTATAATTTCAATTTCTGAACATTTTCCCTTGAGCCATTCCTCTACAGCCTGCTTGCATCTGTTCCTTATTTCTTTGTGTAGTCTCCTATATATTGTTCCGTACTTTTTTGTCTCCATTTCATCATGTCATACCACACATGAAAAATGTTTTTAAAGATGTACACTGGAGATGAAATTTGAGTTTACTATGAGAATCCAAAGAATCGAAAATTTTAGATGGATCAAAAAAATTTTGGACAAAAAATGTAAATGTCTTGCAAAAAATTGATTGCTTTGCATTGGTGCCATATAAGAGGTAATGAATTAAGATTTGCTGACGCCTGGCGAGATTGTTACTGCAAAACATTCATTCATTACCTTCGAGGTTTGAGCGCTGCAGTTGAGCACCGAATACTATTTACCGGACAAAGAAACTATAAATTCATTGTGATGCGAGCCAACACGCGTCTACACGTTGTTTTGCGGATACACACACATACAAACAAAAATAACCAAGTTTAAATGGGAAATTCTTCCTCACGCTGCATATTCTCTAGATATGAAACAACTGAATTATCATTAGAAGATTTCTGATCTGTTTCAATACTTAAGAAATCTTTGCTGTCTAAAATTTCATTGAGAACTTTTCTGCATCTAAACAAATAATCGCTTTATTAAAATGGGATTCCTAAATTTCTGGTTCTTGGGCAAGAAAAATATGATTGAAAATAGTATTTGCTGCTGATTGTCAATTAAGGGGAATTAAATGACTGAAAACCTTTGCATTCGCTTAATATTAGGACGCACCCTAAGCGTTTGAAAAAAAAAAAAGAAGCAGATTAAGGGGTAATAAAAAAATAAAACTAACTAGGGGAAAAGTAAAAAGAAAACAATTTGGCTTGTTATCTTACGTACCCCCCACACATATATAAAAACACATAGACGACATAACTTGGTTTACTGAACTCTTTTTTCACACACACAAACACACACATGCATATACCCATATATAGGAAAATAGGGAAACTTCAAATGATTAATGTACGAAGAAACTAAAATTTCAGGCACCATTATGACTTTTGGTCCACCGCTATATATATATATATATATATATATATATATATATATATATATATATATATATTTGTGTGTGTGTGTGTGTGTGTGTGTTTAAAAGAAAAGAGGGAAAACTGTTCTGACGAGTTTCATCCTCTGCGGGACTTTACCAAGGCAAAAGTAGGATTTATTTTGTTGAACGTGTTTATATACAAGAGCAAGGATGTCACTGGTTTATAAAGGCTTTTAAGAAGTTTCATGAATATTCATCAGGTGATTGAAAGGTTATATAGAGGACACAAAGTGCCATAATTCAAAGTCTGATAAGACATAGGCGGGGGGTAACATTCAAGAAGTATATATATATACATATGCATATATTAATAAATTGATGTTGTTTAACTTGTGATCAGATTGTTGTGGTTTGCGATGAACGTATGTGCTGTAAATCTTCAAAAACATGAAAACCTACATCTACCATAAACTTTCTTAAAACTTAAGGATTTCATGGATTTAACCGGTTCCATTTGATTTTTCAGCATATTGATCAAAATCTCTCAGAGGACGAAACGCGTCGGTTAATAAGGTGTTTTCCTTTTGTCTTTTTATTCATATTGTTCTTTTACAGATACACTATTTTAAAATAATTTACACACACACACAGACATTATATATATATATATATATATATATATATATATATATATATATATATGTATGTATATATATATATATATATATATATATATAGAGAGAGAGAGAGAGAGCAAGAGAGCGAGAGAGAGAGTCTATGAAAAATATTTTTACAAACTTTGTGAGCGGGTTTCTCTCACCAAAACTATTAATAGAACAAAATCTATATTACCACAAATCCTTTGTTTTTGAATTATTAAGTTTAAAGAAAGTTTATGTTAGATATAGCTTTGTCGACGTGTAGACTAGGCTACATTTGTCCTTCGTGTACATTTGTGGCTAGTCTGTCTTGAACGTTTAACGTATGTAGTAGTGAGTAAACTGAGAAGTGTTCCGTTTAACAATGGCAGGATATTCATATCCTGAGCAGGCTGATATGATTTTTACATACAGCCGCACGAATTGTAATGAACAGGAGGCTGCACAGCTGTATCAGACTGTGTTTTCAGACCGAAGGCAGCCGAGTCATCTAAATTTTAGACCTGTTTATCCCCACGTTGCGGAGACAGGATCCGTGGCACAACGAACTATGGTAATAAGTATTTTGGGATTGTGTCTTGGATCGTAAATTTAACAGCATCTACTATGAACTTTAAACTTAACTCAAAAACGAAGAATTTGCGGATATATGTTTATATGGAGTTTCGTCTTTGCTTAGTGTGAGGAACTTGTCCCCAATGATTGCAAAAGAATTATTGTTTACACACTGTATATATATATATATATATATATATATATATATATATATATATATATATATTAGGGATTAGGTTGGTGCAAAAATAATGTCGTTTTCTCATATATGTTACTATGCGAGAAAACGACATTATTTTTGCACCAACCTTATACAAAGTTTCTTTATTTTTATCATAATTTCAACTTTTGAACATTCTCTGTTTTATTTTTTTTACTAGTTTTCTATTCTCGAATCAAACGTTGGGCGTTTAAGTAAGAAGCACTTCGTGGGCCATTATGTTTTTGCCAGTCTTAGTTTTATTGTTTGCTATAGCCATTCTTCCATGAATGCAAATTTTACTAATGTTACCGGAATATGTTTCACGACATATTGATGCCACAATAAAATATTTATAAGTTTTCTTTATCTCCCGTCAAAGATCGTAGGTGTTCAATCTTTATGGCCAAATGGAAGCGAAATGAATGGCTTTTATTTTACACGGAATAATGGTAAATAGTTTGATTTGTTCTTAGATGCTTTTATCAGATAGACTGTTTTCTGCTTGGTAAACCGGCTATTTTCGAGATGAATACCTGTTGATGTTTGACGGTCAATGACGTTAGATTTGAATTTTATCGTTCCTTATTTCTGCACTTTTATGACGTGAAAGAACAGAATGTCGTACAAGTGAACAATATCCAAAGCCGAATCCATCTGATCATTTCTTTTTAGGCTTACGGCTAAGTCACGTTGAAACACAGGTTTCCGTACGATCGCCGAAGTTAACCAACTTTGAACCCGGTCAGTACCTAGATCGGTGACCGTTCGGTAATTTAAGGTGCTGTAAGCTTCGATGTACGAGTGGTGTAATGGATAATGGCTCAGAATTGTTAAATGGAGAGCCGGGTTCCAATTCCAGTCGGATTCGTTATATTCACTTACGCGCAAATACCCTTGAGGAAGATATGAAGTCATCGCTTCTCCTCACAGCTATGGGTCAATTTACATGATTTATATCACTAAACAATTATTATCTAAAAAAAAAAATCTTACAATCTAAAACTATTTCTGGCTTTAAATAACCTGAAAAGGTTTCATAGGCCGTACAAAACGAAACAATCAAAACAAATAATTTTTTTTTACTAAATTTCATCCAATAGGAGACTCAACCCTCCAACTCAAAGGACAGGATTAAAATCGAAATGAAAATAATAAATTAACTGTGGATTATGGTAGGGAGTTAAGATTATAAGGATAAACAGGAAATATATCTACAGAAGCTTGACTTTGTAGAGATTATGTTCAGGGAAGCATCCACTATCGGGGTTTGTATCAGTGGATTTTTCCTTTGTTAGATTTGGAACACGGGAGAAATAAAGGTGATTTGACTCCTTGGAACTATCGTGACGTTTCAGAGTTGTGAAGGTCTGAACGGTGTAACTAGAGAATGGAGATTATCTGAACATTTGACGTGGTAATGATCGTACAAAAAAAGTTTGTCTTAACTACAGGTAAGGAAATCAATGTATGTCAATTTAAAATATTATTTCCGTTTAAAATAAAATCTGGAAAAAATTTGATCGGAATTGATATCCTTAAATCTAGCAGGCTTATCGTGCGAATTCCTACAATCGACTGCATTTCTTTGACTTATTTTAACTCTCCTGCATCGTCGGTAGACAAGACGGTTTGATAAACTAACTTAGCATGATCAATATACACCGACGGACAATAAAATTTGCAATACTACTGATTTACTTTCAATTTAATCAAGATTAAAAAATATAGATTAATTACAGTAAATGATCTCTATCTATAAAAGGCAGGATGTGTGTGTGTGTGTGTGTGTGTGTGTGTGTGTGTGTGTGTCTGACGAATGCACGGTCGCAATTTTCAATGGATTTGCACCAAAATTTACATGCACATGCTTCAAGTAAGCGGGAAGGCCAAAACTGACTTTGCATTTCCCAACTCCCATCGACAATGGAAATAATCGATTTTCCATGCTTCTACAGCAGTTTTCATGTAGTTTGCGGCCATTTTCTACTGGCCAGAGTGGGAGCTGGCTGCCACGAATAAGCAGGAAGATTCTATTGGCCAGCGTGAGAGCCAACAGTTGACTGACACGAATGTTAACTAGAATGCTAGCATGCAAAAAAAATCGATAGCTGCATTCGTCACAAGGAGGAAAAATTTAAATCTGCATGGCACTTTATTCCAATTGGCTCATTGGCTTGCTTAAACTCAACGTTGATTCTGATTCCGCAGAATTGGGTTTGGGTGTGAAAAAGTATTTGTTGTTAACATTCTTTTTTCATTCGGTTTTTCCAGTTACGAATCCTTTTTTAAAGCAGATCGTTTTGTGTTCATTTTGTTTAGTTCTTTTTTCGTAACAGATTTGATGTTTAGTATAGAGCTTAGAAAAAATTAACAGTGTGAGATAGGCAAGGACAAAGGCATGTAGCAACATCAGCATCAGGCAAAGGGCACACCTTTAAAGGCAAGGAAGGGCATAAATATTTAAAGTCAAGTGATAGCGATTGCTGTATGAGTCATACAATTTTTGAATCAAGCACGGGCAACGCCGGGCCATGCTGCTAGTCGCATATAAAGATCAATACGCACACAGGTTCCAGAATTAAAATAAGATGTGATTCACTGACTCGCACAATCAAGCTTAAGATTTTTTTTACTTAATGTGCTTTTATGGCGTAATCGAACAGAATATTGTACAAGTGAAGAATCTTCAAAGCTGGTCGTGTCTACCCAGCGATCAAACATTTCAGTAAATTTTACACAATATAAAGCTCAACTCTGCCAAGTACAGGGTTATGGCCAACCTTATAATGATGTGGGCGTGGCATATGATAGGGGATGGAGATTATGCGGATAAATAGAAAAGATATCAATTGAGCCATAACTTTAAAGAGTTCTAGTTTAAAATTTTCCGGGAGTTTGTATCAGTTCTTTGGGGAAATATCAACACCCAACGAGACTACCTGTGGTTCATACTACAACTATGCTGCACATTATAATAGGGGACCGTCTGTGAGAAAAAGAGCACCATGGCGCAATTCACTCTGCCAGAAAATTAGAAACGACATACTGTACTCCTTGGCATTTGCACCGGAAGCTCCAATACGAACATTTCAGAGTGTTTACATATCAATCTTAGGGTGTTGCAGTGGATTCTGAAAAGAGTTTTATGAGTCTAATAGTGATTACGAAGGTAAGGTACCTCAGAAAACTCTCTCTAATCGTTCTGAAGAGAAAAGAACCCCCGAGGTTTATTTCCCCACAGTGTCTCAGACTTAACAGGGAGGTCTAGATCAAATTCCTTGAGGAGGTAGTGCTCCTCTGGTGCCAAGGGTGTGGCTACTGGAAGACCCTATGTCTGGCAACAGGACTCTGCGCCATGCCACACAATCAGGAAAACCCAGTCATGGCTATCAGACAATTTCTGCGACTACATCACCTCTTACATCTGGCCACCTAACTATCTAGACTACACTACCCTTTGATTATTATTTGTAAGGCACAGTTGAGCGAGAGACCAACAGAACTCCTTAGAACTCCAAAGATGAACGGAAAGCAGGGATTATAGCTGCATACACCAATTAAAACAAGGAGACAATTCAGAAAAGTTGTGGGAGAATTTGAAGTTGCCCGAAGGTCGTGGTTGAAACCAAAGGTGACTTTAGTTATTCAAGATATTTTTGTGTAATTTTGGTAAATATATCTATTAAAATGAGATGTCATTGTCATTTCTCTCTCTCTCTCTCTCTATATATATATATATATATACACACACAAGAATACACAAGAATAAAGACAAAATGAAAATTATAAGATTTCTTTTAAGCCTAAGATAAGTTTTGAATATATTCTATCCGTAATTTTACACGCACACACAAACATATACATATATATATATATATATATATATATATATATATATATATATATATATATATATATATATATATATATAGGAAGAAATATAGTTTTAAGGTGTGTTATATTTATGGGATAAAGGGCACAATATAAGACATAGATCGTATGCAAATAAATATAAAAGTGAACATTAAAGTCAACACTATAAGGCGACTGGCTGTTTCATGCTAGACGCAATCGTCAGACACGCGGCTTGACGATTGCATCTAGCATGAAACAGCTAGTTGCCTATGAGTGTTGACTCAATGTTCACTTTTATATATATATATATATATATATATATATATATATATATACATATATATATATAAACATGGCTTAATGATTGCGTTTGACCATGAAACAGTGTGTTGCTACAGTATGTTGAGCTGAATGACCACGGAGAAGACATAAAATATTTTAAACAGTATATATTTTTCGTCTGCAGACTTGAATATTCGTGAAATCTTATTAAAGACGATGATTCGCCTTCCGACAGGATTCTAATTTGTATTCAAAATTGCAGTAGAAACCTTATTTAGAACCGACGTGCTTGGAATTTTTAGCAAACTCGTCGACGAAGAGCGACGCTGACCAAGTAAAGCCGAATACTGACTTTAAGCACAATACTTCTCGTTCTATATTCCCGAAAGTTCTGCTCAGTTTCCTATTTGAAAAGTAAACAAAACAATTTCTAAAGAGATAATAGTTTTTTTAATTTATTCCACAGATTTTTATCCCTATAAACGTTATTCATAGTGGGTGCCCATATTTGAGAAGACGCTCTATATCCCCATCTACCATATATATATATATATATATATATGGTAGATGGAGATTTAACAGTACCCGGATTAAACTTACTGTAGTAAAGTTCAGATTTATTCACGTCGTGTGCAGCCATAACTGTCGTTGTTTGTATATATTCGCTGCAGAATAGCTATCAGTGTACGTATCATTGCGCAAACAGAGCGTGTCTGGGTAAATAGTTCTCGTGTGCAGTAATTGGTCAAATTTAGACAAGAAAGATCAGTTCCACGCTTAACTTTCGGTAGTCTTCCGCGTTTAGCTTTCCGCAGCGAATCTATGCAAATAAAAACAATAATGGCTTCGACCAACAACGTGGTTGAATCAGAAATGTTACTGTCGATAATTCCAAAACGGTGGATTTTATCAAATTTATCAAACCAGATTCGAATGGAGCATGTACAACTACATATCTATAAATATTAATGACAATAGGAAAACTGTGATAGGTGCCGATAGTTGTGTACGTTTGTTTGGGAGAGAAGTAATTCTGTTAAGAAAAGTGAAATATATATATATTAATCTAAGCCCAGGCTTTTTCCCTATTTCACCTTTCTTAATAAAATTACTGCTCACTCAAACAAACCTACACAACAATATCGTGAAATCAAAAGAAAATGGTTGAATCACAGCAACACAGCAATAATAAGAATATCTCCACATGTGACAGTAATTGATGTAATTTTCAGTTAACAGTATGAAAATAGCGTTCTCTAAATTCTTCCAGTTGCTAAGGACATTTTGTT
The DNA here is from genome assembly GCA_963932145.1 of Acanthosepion lycidas. Taxonomy (NCBI): domain Eukaryota; kingdom Metazoa; phylum Mollusca; class Cephalopoda; order Sepiida; family Sepiidae; genus Acanthosepion; species Acanthosepion lycidas. The sequence continues at coordinate 26,142,407 of OZ010596.1, forward strand.
TTTGTTATTATTATTTACTTTGTTTGAATAAATTCATTTCTTTTCTTGCCTTGAGAAAGTCCACATTGGACGAAACGCGTTGGCAACTATTACAGTTTTCCTATTGTCATTTATATTTATAAATAAATAATGTCTTTTCTACAGGTTGACTCTGAGAAATTTTCACATTCACAGCTACATATAAATGTAAATATTTTAGAAAAGTTTAATGCAAACTGAACGCGAGTGTTACACTGCAAATTAACAATGTTATTTAGGTTACGTAAAAGTGCATTTTTAAAAAGAAATGTGAACATTGCTTAAATGAAAGGGGATTTTTTTTGGGGGGGGGTGTCAAAATCCAACATTTAATTTTTTTTATTTTTAACACAAGAATTTATTTTATGACGATATTGTTTTCTGGGTTCACTTGGCCTCAAAGCAGAGCATTTTTTTTTTTGTTTTTGTTTTAATCTGAAGAAGTCTCTAAAAGAGATTGGCCAAACTAGAGAGGTAGAAAAAAAAAGGAAAAATTAATGCAAGAAACCGAAAGTGTTTCATAGGCGAGAAGAGCAAAAGAAAAAAATTATTAGAACAACACTTAGATTCCATTTAGGTATTTCAATAGTAAAATGAAGAGACTTTTGTAGCCACCTACTACTGCGATAGTCGAGCTAACATAGAATAGTTTCAATAGATATTAAACCTAATTCGTTATCCTTTCAGTGTTAGAATCCCGTTAAACTTCAATCGACAGCAACAAAGAATTAATATAACCGATTTTTGTGGAAACGCTGTAAAATTAGTTACTGTGCACTTCGAAATGCGGAGAACTCGAACGAAATATGACATAAAAGCCTATTTGTTGACACGTCCAATAATGCCTTCACACAAATATCTTTCGTTCACTAATGTGTAGCTAAAAGTTAGGTTTCTATTGATCTGGGCATTAACACAATCCAATATATCAAAGGAAGGATGTGATTTGGTCCTTTTCACTGCATTAATTATGAATGTCTACAGAATTCTCGTAGTAGTTAACTGTTAATAGTTCCCTCGCGTGATCATCCTCTTCCCCCCCCCTTATTGAAGTCAGGTTATCCTATGCACAAACAATAAATGAGAAGAACACGGAAAATGACTAGTGCAGTCCTTAAACTCCCGTAAAAACACCGTCATGTATGTGGAACCTCTTCCCTGCTAAATTTCGTTTGAGGTGCCCAAATGGATTAAAAACTAAAGGAGTCTAGTTAAGACGATATAGTAAAATATCTTAATGCTGTAACCGGGGCCATTTTTCCGTAACTGTTGCAGTTGTCGTCAAGAGGATGGCACTGTAGGGATATAGGATATATAAATCTCCCTTTGGTGGAGATAAGTCACGTAACGACTGCTTAATGACTTCACTCCATACAGTGACGAAAGCGGCAGACAATTTCATCGGTTTACAGTAGGCAAACTTGTAATACTTAATCCATTCTTCCGTGAATGAGGTAACTTTGTATTTAAGAATAGAATTTACATTTACAACATTTTCTATTTCACAGCAGCAGACGCTAAACACGAGAGAGTGTTATCATAGCCTCTACTTTTCCTTTACTTCCTGAAATTATTTATTTCGTTTTTTGCTCTAATTCCTTCATTATTTCTTTCTTTTTTATTTCTTTCCATAGAACGAAATAGGGCATTTGATATACATGGAACCTCGGTTCAAGAATTTAATTCTTTCCTGAAGGCCGTTCGTGACCCGAAATGTTCGTAAACCGAAATTATTTTCCAATAGGAATCAATGTAAAGAAAAAAAGTCACAGTACAATAAAATTGAAAAAGAAAAGAGCGGCACAATACGCTAATGTATACAACATGGCGGCCGACTCAGAATTTATTCCGTTCGGTTTAATTCGGATGGGCAATGTTGTTCGAGAAACCGAAATTTTGTTCGATAACCGAGACATTTCCATCTCGAATTTTCTGTTCGAAAAGCGATTTGTTCGACATGTGAGACGTTCGAGAACCGAAATTGCACTGTACTTTATTTAAAAAAAAAAAAACCAAGGTTAGCACTCACCCCCCCCCACCCTGTTAAATTACAAATATTACACTACCAATCAATTTTTGATCTCATTTTTCCTTTCATTTCGATGTTGGAAGTGTTACCTGATGATCCGGAGTCCTTTAAAAGGATTTTGGTGAAATAAATTATTGTAATAGTACTTTAAAGTGGTCTGTTTTTCATTATATATATATATATATATATATATATATATATATATATATATATATATATATATATATATATATATATATATATATATATATGTATACTTGTGCAGGTATGCAGAAAATAGAAAAGAACACGTTGGGTGCATAATCCGGGGTTCCTTAGTATTTTTTTTTTTATTTTTAAGAAGACAGTGCTCCATACAGAAGTAGAGCTTATATTATAATAATATTTTTTGTTTAAAAATATGATTCCTTCGCTACATAAAATTTCGCTTGAAGATGAAACGGGACTAAACACCACAATCCAACTTAATTTTATTAATTATTTGGATGATTTCGGCTCTCGTTTTTGAAACATGAGAACTCTTATGTAAGGAAATCATATTTTTAAACAAAAAATATTATTATTATTATTATATATATATATATATATATATATATGTATATAGTCCTGAGTATGACTATAAACTACATCCGGCAGCAAGGCAACTGATGTGAGGTGATTGCAGGTTTTGAGGAGCGTGGAACAACCTCTTAATTGCTGCTGTTGCCTGGTTTACACTGACCCGGGGTGGTAGCACCTGTAAGAATCATAGCTATAGATGAATAGTCAACCGCCAAACAAAAACAAATTATTAGCTTGTTGCAAAAATAATGTCGTTTTCTCACATAGTAACATATGTGAGAAAACGGCATTATTTTTGCACCAACCTAATACTATGAAAGTATAAAAAGATATTCTGTTAAAAATAAATTCCAGCAATACATAATTATATAAAAAAATAGTAACAAAACAATTTTAACGCAAAATGACCAACAATACATTTTATCCGTATTTTAACACATAAAACTGTGTTCAAAATATTTCAATCAAATTTCGGCATTTAATGACCCATAAAGAGTTTATATGCCGTGAAACAATTAAATCGATCATTTTATATATACAGACAAATCTCTCATCTACGGACCCCACCGACCAATGAACGGACTTCGCATCCGATGGACAAAATCTGCAGGCAAAATAAAAAAAAAAAAATGTAGGAAAAAATAAGCTTCCAAATCGTCAGCGATATATTTCAAAATTTGCGTGCTTAGCGGAACGAGTCGTATTAGTTCTCAAAGTGACCGCTTTGCGGCGGTGGTAGGCATTTCACTTGTAAACGAAAACAGAAAGTACAATACATTAGTCTGTACGTGAGGAATTAACTGTGAGAAGTCTATTATTTTTGATATTTTCATTAATATATCTATATTTGTTATCTATTTATTTATGCCATATATACATGTTTATAGTATTTACAATGTCATCATAACTACTGGTTTTATAGTGATTTTATAACTCAAAAATAATCCCTTTCTGTCTACGGACAATCGGTCTTAACGGACCACCTCTCCCCCTATTAATCTGTTGATGAGAACTTTGTCTGTATATATATGATTTGAACAATAAAAAATATATTGAGAAATTAAAAAATTAATAAATTAAAATTTTCGTACACACTGGGTATATTAATATTTTTTGTTTTATTATTTCAATTAGATTCCTCGGCTAGTTTCGGCCAACATGGCCATCATCAGAAGAAAAAAATATGCTTTTTAGTAGCAGTGAATTACAGAAATTAATGACTTCCTGAAGAAAATGCAGTTTTCATTTGTTTTTTATTGTTAATTTTGGTCAGTCCTTGTGTTGGTCAAACGGCCTCTTTTAAGTTGTTTTTTTTTTTTTTTTTTAATAGCGGCTGGGTAGATTCATGCTGGTCTAAATTCCCTTGGTCATTTTGATATTTTTATTGGTTCCCGGCAAGGGTATATCTCTGTCAAGTGTATATTATCATTTAGTTAGGAATGTGTATGATGTGTCTACGTGTATATATTAGTATGTGTGTGTATAAGTGTGAGACCTCAACAATTTCACTTAAAAGGTTCCACCAGTGATATGGTTTTTCAGTCACTTTCCAAAGATGTTTTAAGATTGGATCTCCTCTCAAGAACGATAACATCAAGAAGTCGCCTTCTCTGATAAATCGACTATGGCCAGATATTTTTATTGCTTATTTACAGCTGACAACGCAAAGGCGGTCGATAAAGTACGCCGCAAAGATCTGTTAGAACTGCCCAGTAAGTTTGACATACTCGGGAATGACATTAGAATAATCAAGAATTACTGGCAGCAGACCGCCTGTATACGGACAGAACATGAGTTCAGCAGATATATAAAAATAGAAAGGAACGTAAGACAAGGATGAGTCTTCTCACCGGATTTATTCAACCCATACAGCGAGGCAATTCTGAGAGAATTACAAGTTCTACCAGGATTCATTATTGGCGGTCACAATCTTAAAAATATAAGATATGCAGATAACACAGTGTTGATAGCTCATACAGAAGATAGCGAAGGAAAAGAGAAATCGGGGATGCTGAAATTAAAAATATACAGAAATTTAAATATATGAGAACTGTTCTAACAGAGGACGGAAAGTGCGACACTGAGATCCGAAGACATATTGTGATGGCCAATGATGCATCCCAAAAGCTAAGCAGAGTATTAAGAGACAGAAATATTTCGTAAGAAACAGAGAAAAGAGTAATGAACAGTTACATGATACCTGCATGTCGGTGAATGCTTGACAATCTCCACAAAGATGAACAAGAGATTTGACGCAACAGAAATATGGTTCCACAGAAAGATCCTGAAGATACCATGGACCGAACATATGAATTTTTGGAGAAAATGGAAACAAAAAGAAAACATACTTATCAGGAAGAGGCAGTTGAAATTTCTAGAGCATGTAATGAGGAAGGACGGCTTGGAAAATCTGTTCCTCAGAGGACAGATTGAGGGAAAGTGGAAAGCAGCGCAAAACATATTTATAATAATTAAAATTAAAACAAAAAGCCCGTTATTAATCATAGGTTTCTAAAAAATAAATAGTAATTGGAGTTTTATAAATATCCAGTATTAATTACATATTCCTCATTTCGTTAGTGTTATGGTGTAGAACCATAGAAAGACAACACGGATACGGATATATGGTTAAATAGTATATTCTCGAAACGTAGTACAAAGTTAAATGCGGACTGAAGAGTACTTTCTCTCACTAGTGTCCTGACTCAGTGACTCTCACTCGGTCTTCCTCGACTCAGAGTTGGTAGCCATATTATATAGGTGTGGAAGAGTCCATTTCTAGGTAGGTCCCCACAACAGTTAGAAACAAAGAAAAGAGTACTGGAGAGTTACGTGATATCTGTCGTCCTATATTGCAGCGAAGATGATGTAGAGACTTGAACCAACAGAAATCTACTTCTGCAGAATCTCTGAGGATACCATAGACCATGGAATTAACATATGAGCAACTACCGGGTTTTGGAGAAAATAGATATAAAAAAGGAACCTTATGCTTTACATCAGGAACAGACAGAAATTTCTGGGCCACGTAATGAGGAAGGAGGGCTCGGAGAACCTGACACTCACAGGACAGATTGAGGGAAATAGTGACAGAGGAAAGCAGTGAATAACATACTTGATGATCTTGAGCAAATGGATGGTAGAACAGGGCTTGGGAGAAATAACAAAAAAAAAATTATTAAAAGATACAAGGGAAAGGAAGATGTGGAGAGCCATGATCGTATACATAGTGAAGGGACATTGTACATTTTGTACTCGAGATCTAGTTTTGTGGTATTGCCACTTGACACGTATGAACACTATTCCATTACTTACTTGCAGTTATGTCAGTCGTGATATGAATGGCCCAAGAGAAAATGGGAAATATTCCGAACTGATATTTTCTTTAAGCATCAACTTAAATCTAGATTAAATCGGAAAGGAGACGGTACGCTTCAGCGAAATCTGGCAAAAGGTGTGTAAATACTGCGCGGTTGTGTCGATTATAATGTATTGACTTAGACTGGCATCTTTGATCCAGTTAAATAAAACGATTTTAAAATTTGATGATAATAATTAAAATTAAAATAAAAGCCCGTTATTAATCATAGGTTTCTAAAAAAATAAATAGTAATTTGAGTTATATAAATATCTAGTATTAAGTACATATTTCCACATTTCGTTAGAAACAAAGAAAAGACTACTGGACAGTTACGTAGTATCTGTCATCCGATATGGCAGCGAAGATGATGAAGAGTCAGAAATCTACTTCTGCAGAATCTCTGAGGATACCATAGACCATGGAACGAACATTTGAGCAACGACCGGGTTTTGGAGAAAATAGAAATAAAAAGGAACCTTATGCTTTACATCAGGAATAGACAGTAATTTCTGGGCCACGTAATGAGGAAGAAGGGCTCGGAGAACCTGACACTCACAGGACAGATTGAAGGAAAGAGGAACAGAGGAAAGTAGTGAATAACATACTTGATGAGCTTGAGTAAATGGATGGTAGAACAAGGCTTGGAAGAAATAACAAAAAAAAATTATTAAGGAATAGGAAAATGTGGAGGACAGTGATCTCCTACGTCATGAAGAGAGAGGGCACATAAAAGAATAGGAGTATAAATTATAATGTTTTTCCATTCCATAGATGAAGAACTATCATTATTATTAATCGCAGACTAGTTTACGTTCCATTCCATTTTTATAATTAATATTAAACGCAAGATCAGCCATAATAATCTTAAAATGTTTTAATTACACGTACTCTTAAACTCCTCAAACAATATTTGCAATAAGTTATACACCAATCGGAAACATCGACAAAGCTCCTTGCAACTTGCATCAAGTGCATAGAATAAATAGCAAACAGAATGATTTTTTTGAATTTGTGTCGTATTTTGAATTTCTTCAATCCTTAAAGAACAAAATGACCTTTTTGTTCTCCACTTACATCAGCATTGGTCTCTTTCAGGCATTACCACTCCTTGCAGTTTTGTCTTATGACCTTTGAGAAGCAATCATGGATTCCGGTAGTGCGAAATTAGCGACTCATTAATACTCAAGCATCTTCCTCCAGGATTTCTCTTCACAAAAGAACAGCGCCATAGTTTCTTATCGTCTATAAACGCATTACGATATTGCCAAGTCTGAGTGAGAAAAGAAACAGTAACTGTTCATTCAATATTTCCACGGTATTCATATATATCACAATCTATCAAAATACTTCAATTCCAAACCAGAGTTAAAAATGTTCTTCCGGATTTTCCATTCATTTCTATAGTAAAATCAGTATCAATATATTTATAGTATAAATTTTATAGTTTTTTGTCTATCAGTAACGCTTGCCTCAATTTATGACCAGTGACAATCCCATCTTCTAATTTTCAATTAATTTCTATAATAAAATTAGTTGCAATAAATCGAGATTAAACATTTCATAGCTCTTTTCTACAGGTAACGCCTGTCTCAAATACTCACCAGCTCCAACCACTTTTTTTTTTTTAGTGATTGTTTCAGGAAAATCCGTAGAATTGAAGTTAGATAATACATTTTAGAGCTCTTTTCTATCAGTATCGCCTTTCTCAATTTCTCACCAACTAAAACGTCTTTCTTCGCGATTTTCAATTCATATCTTTCAGGAAAATCGGTAGCAGTGAACTTAGTGCATTTTACAGCATTTTTCTTTCAATAACGTCCTTCTCAAATTATCACCATCTAAAACCGTTTTCTTCGTGATTTTCAATTCAAACTTTATAGGAAAATTGCTAGCAGTGAATTTAGAAAATACATTTTAGATCCCTTTTCTCTAAGTAACGCCTGTCTTAACTAGAACCTCTTTCATAGTTTACGACCACGTGACGTTGAAACACCATCTCCGGTACGATCAGCGAATACCAGGTGCTGTAAGTTGGGATATACGGTGGCGTAATTGATAAGGGGATTTTTAAATCGGAGAGCCAAGTTTGAATTCCAGTCCTGTTCACTATATTAACTTCCGTGCAAATACCCTTGGGGAAGTTATGAATTCACCTCTTCTCTTCACATTTATCGGTTAAATAGTAAAAATTTGATCACTAAATCATTATTATCTCCAAAAAATAAATTCTTACAATCTAAAACTATTTTAAGGCTTTAAATAACCTGCGAAAGATTGATAAGTCGTTGAAAGTGAATGAATTAATAATTACAACCTTTTTCATCGCGATTTTCAATCCATTTACTATACAGTAGCAGTGAATTTAAAATCATAAATTTTATAGCCCAATACTATACTAACTGTATTCCACCTACATGGCCCGTGCCAAGAATGATAGTATGAAGGATAGAATGGGGACTAAGAGGTTGCGTAAAGAGATAAATATTTCTTAAGATGGATAGGAAATTGTGATGAGCCATAATGACCAATGTTCTTAAGGTGCAAAGCAGATAAAAAAATAAAAATAAAAAAAAGCGTTATCAAGACCAAATAAATGTCGTTACGAAGATTGTGTTATGTCCTTGATCAATTTGTTGACAGCTTGCTTTTCACTTGTAAACAAAGAGAGAAAGTACGATAAATTAGTTCGTGCGTGAAAAAGGAGCTGTGAAAAACCTATAATTTTTGTTATTTTGCTTAAGATATCTATATTAAATATATATTTATTTATCACTATCTATGAAAGGCAGGATGTGTGTGTGTGTGTGTGTGTGTGTGTGTGTGTGTGTGTGTGTGTGTGTGTGTGTGTGTGTGTGTGTAACGAATGCGCGGCTGCAATTTTCGACGGATTTGCACCAAAATTTACATGCTCCAAGTATGCAGGAAGGCCAAGACCGACTTTGCATTTCCCAACTCCCATCGATAGTGGAAATAATCGATTTTTTCATGCTTCTACGGCAGTTTTCATGTAGTTTGCGGCCATTTTCTACTGGCCAGAGTGAGAGCCTATAGCTGGCTGCCACGAATAGGCAGGAATATTCTATTAACCAGTGTGAGAGGCAACAGCTGACTGACACGAATGTTAACTAGAATGCATAAAAAAAAATCAATAGCTGCATTCTTCACAAATGGGAAAAAATTAAATCTGCATGGCACTTTACTCCAATTAGCTCATTCGCGTGCTTAAACTAAACGTTGATTTTGATTCCGCAGAACTGGGTTCGGTGTGAAAAAGTATTTGCTGTTAACATTCTATTTTCATTCGGTTTTTCCAGTTACGAGTCCTTTTTTAAAGCTGGTCGTTTTATGTTCATTTTGTTTAGTTCTTTTTTCGTAACAGATTTAATGATTAGTATAGAGCTTATAAAAAATTATCAGTGTGAGATAGGCAAGAAGTAAGGCAGGTAGCAACATCAGCACGGCAAAGGGCACTCCTTTAAAGGCAAGGAAGGGCAAAAATATTTTAAGTCAAGTGATAGCGATTGCTGTATGAGTCGTACGATTTTTGAATCAAGCACCGGCAACGCCGGCCACACTGCTAGTGTTATATATACATGTTTATAGTATTTGCATTGTGGTCATAACTACTAGTAATTAATATAATGGTTTTATAACTCAAAAATAATCCTTTCCCATCTACAGACAATCGGCTTTAACGGTCCACCCCTCCTCCTATTAGTCCGTTGATGAGAGGTTTGTCTGTGTGTGTATATATATATATATGTATATATATATATATATATATATATATATATATATATATATATATATATATATATATATATAATTACATGAATCATTCATGCAAAAAAACAAATATAGAGGTCAATGATTTAAATGGCGAGAATACATCTTCACAAACAATTTCTATAAGGTACACACACTAACCCCGAATCTGTATATGAATGACATATTCAAAAAACATCTTTCGGTCGACAAACAAGTATTTCGTCTTCAAGTTTTTGATTTTATAAGGAAAAAAAAAACATATGCCTGATGATGAATAGAGGACTATTCGTAAGTACTAGCATTTTAACATCAAATAAACTGAAAACTACAGACATCAATGGTTTCGACGAGGATCACTTCACTCTATGGATTAACAGTATTTTAATGCATATATTATGTTTCTAGTGACGGATGTCACCATTAATCGCATTAATATTTCTGATTGATTCTATGTGTGATTATTTCTTTGTATGTAAATTATATGCTGCCTAATGTTTTATATATATATATATATATATATATATATATATATATATATATATATATATATATATATATATATATATATATATATATGTGTGTGTGTGTGTGTGTGTGTGCTTTTTGATTGTCAGCACAGTTATTGATGACTTTTCTTCGAGTGGCTCTCCGTTGGTTCCAGTAGATAATATGCATATATGGCTACTGTAACTCAAACGGCACGAATGTGAAAAAGGGACATTTAATAGAGGTTCTCATGGGAACCCTTGCGAAAGATTTCATTTATTCATCTCGTTAAATACAAGGATTACAAACGGAATTAGTTAAGCTTATTTGATCGAAGCTCTAAATCCATAACCAGCAATCATTTTGTCTCGGTTAAATCATCCTTTGTGCTCTCACCTTGCCATGAACTCATTCAACGTCTAAACTTATCTCGGATGGATAAAGCAAAGTCTCTCCTTTGCAAAGGTTTTATTAACATTGGCTTATCAAGTTCAATAATCCCAAAAGGCCAAAACACGCATAAACATTAGATTCCTTTTATAAGCCACATCACGCTACGTTCTTGTGTTAGCGAATATTATATTGTTAGCTAATAATAATAATATTAGATATGCTAATAATGCCAAGCAAAGTTGGAGGATTATGTCTAGTTCTGTGTACAGCATTAATACGGTGTGATTCTACCGAGTAATTCTGAGAATACATTGCTGTTGCTTTTATCAGAATATTTCTGCCGTTGTGCCCTCAAGTTCCTTTCAGGATGTAGACGATCATGGCTCTCCACAACTTCCGTCACAGCATTAATACCATGTGATTCTACCGAGAATTTATGAGAATGCAATGCTATAGCTGCTGTCAGAATATTTCTACCGTTGTGCCCTCCAAATCCTTTCAGGATGTAGGCGATCATGTCTCTCCACAACTTTCATCACGGCATTAATACCGCGTGATTCTACCGAGAATTTATGAAAATATAATGCTCTTGCTGTTGTCAGAATATTTCTGCCGTTGTGCCCTCCAAATCCCTTCTGGATGTAGACGATCATGGCTCTCCACAACTTCCTGTCTTTTTCTGTCTGAATTTCTGGGATGAGGAATTATTATTTACAGTATTTGCATTGGGACCTTTGTTTACATCTTTGCTAACCCTTAGATGACATACAAATTAAGAGGCACAACTTGTGTGGATATGTGGGGAAGATAATGATCAGCTCTAGATTTGAACAGGTTCAGACTGTAGTGATCGGAGAGGCATCTTCTTGGGGGTCGATTCCACAAAGTAGCAGTTCGTGGGAAGAAGCTGCTACATTGGAATGGAATAGGAAGTTTGCTATGATGTGTGTGTTATGCCCGGTCTTATTCGCGAAGGTTACAACTGGTGGAAGTAAGGAATGTAGTTCGTCTGAGCACTTTCCATGAAAATAGTGGTGTAGTAACGAGAAGCCTGAGGCGTTTCGTCTACGCGGAAGGGGTTGTATGGTGGATAATCACCCACAAAGACACGGATATACTTTTGGACTCAACCAAGACGTGAAAGTGAAAGTGAAAGTGAAAGGAGAGAAGGCGCCTGCCCATGTATAGCAGTAGTACTTCAAGACTGATCAGGCTGTTGTAAAGGTAAATAATAGTACGAGGAGTCAGTTACTTACTGGAGCAGTACGGGGAACTGAACATTTTACTAGTACCTAGCGATGGATCGGATATATGTAGAACTTGTACATTCGAAGTCTGAGTTGAGTTTAAACCCAACAGACACTCAAAGCACGGGGCCTGTTTCTCGATATAGGATGTCACTAAAAGCTGGAGGAATAGCGAATTGTTTGACGAGTTTTTGTGAATGGATGGCAGGACAAAATCAAAGTACACTAGTAAAGGATAAGAAATTACTTAGAACAACAAAAGACAAGAATATTATCCTCATCTTTGTTGTTGCTATTACAAAGTTTCGGTTGCTGTTACCTCCAACCTTCTTCAGTGAATTTCGAACTGAATACTTTATTTAATCTATGAAGATAGACCGTTCTTCTTCCACTGCTCATGCCTAGAAATATATCATCTAGTACTTATTTTTAGTACTGCTCGGTTATTGCTCGCCCTGTTTCCTCTGGATCCAAGTGTACACTGTCCGGTCCACGGGTTGAACTCACAAATCATATGTCACCAAATTCCCCAACTAACATTTAATTCACTTATCCCGTGGAACGAGAACAGTCTACCACCGAAGCTTAAGTAAAGGGTTTAGGTTGAAATTCTCTGTAGCTATATACACATATACCTGATGAACGCCTGATGAACGCCGGTGGACACAACAGCTGAAATGTTGTGATAACAACAGCAAAGATGGAGAAAATAGTCCGAATGTAAATAGTGTAAATAATAACTGTTCATCTCTGAAATTCAGACAGGAAGATGCGGGTAGCCGTTATTGTATACATCATGAAAGAAGTTGGTACATATAAAAATAGAAGAAGAGGCTTTTTGATCACGCATGCGCAGTATGCTTTTCTTAGAATTCCATCACAATTTACATTAAAGCCATTGAACCTGTTCTCAGGATATTTTAGAGGGTGCTCCGCAAAAAACAAAAATAAAACAGGAAATTTGGTAGGGTTTATTCAATTGTTGGAACTTTTGTTACGGTTATTTAAAACAAAAGCAAAGGATAGAAATTTAGTAGCTTAAAACAGAACAAAAACACAAATGTTAAATGTAGTGTTGAAACTAAAGAACTATGCCAAAATTTCTTAGCATTTTATCGTCCCCAAGTTGGATGTTCTTTCTTAAATAAAACAATCACATCACGTTGAAAATTTGTTAACTGCGGCATCTCATAAAAACAAATGGTTAAAACATTTGTATGTTACTTACTTTTTTTAATTTATTCACATAGTAAAACACATAGTTGTTTTTTGTTTTTTTATATGTTAGTTAAGTTTTTAGTTTATTCATATAGTAAAACATATAGGTGCTTTTTATATATTAGTTAATTTTTTTACTTCATTCATATAGTAAAATATATAGTTTTTTTTATATGGTAAATTTTTTTCATCATATAGCAAATCTAAATTTTCCTGTTTTTTTGTGGGGCACTTTGCAGTATAATTTCTACTATTTTTTTTTTTGCTTTACCACTATTTTTTCACGAATTGTATACCGATAAATGGTATAGAATGCGAAGGCTAGGAATATCTCGTGGGCGTGGTATTCCGACAGTGATGGATTGCCTTTGTCTAAGTTTTGAATACAAATCCAAAACGGCGCTAAGTCGGAGAGGTCCGCAGGAATTTTGAAGCGTCGATGCGCTTCCAAACACCTAAATTCTATAGACAGGCAAAGACCGCACGCTAATCCAACGAGCGGGCATGCGTTCCTATAAAGTTCTTTCTTCCGCTGGCTACTCGAACCCATGCTACCACGTGCGTCTCTCTCATATAATATAGCGAATAAGTAAAAGAAACCATTTTTCGTTGATACAATTTTTGAAGGGGCGTTGGGAATCGAGCATCTAAAGCCCGTGACGATACGAAATGCAACAAGATGGACCTAGAGGAAAGTTGTGGTAACAATCCCCAACCACACACGCAAAAAAAAAAAAAAAGAAAAAGACAAGAACTCGATTAATAATGCAAATAACGCTTGGGATGATAAAATAGGGTATTATTATTCTAAAAAAAAAAGAATGGTTTGCTAAAATAAACTGAAACAGCTTTTATCCTTCGACCTGCGTAAAACGAACGCTGCCAATCACTTACAGTTTCAGCGTATTTTAAACGTTGTTGTTATTTTCTTTATTCGATAATGTTATTTGTGTGAGTGTGTGTATTTGTGCGTGTGCGCGCGTCTATGTGTTTAGTTTTGTTTTTGTTTTACGGCATATCAACCACAATGGGTCATTTAATGTCGATAAGATATTTATTGCTGGTAATACTTTTTTTTCTTTTCAAAAATATATTCTTGGTAATATTTATTTTTAAAAATGTATTGCTGTTAGAAATTTTTCCAACAAAGTATTCTTTCTTTTTATGTGTCATGTCCTTAGGCGATCATGGCGCTGCACCTCCTTCTATCAATTAAGAGGTCATTCCACGCTCCTCAAAAACTTCTAATCAAAGGCCTTGCCGTCGAATGTAGTTTATCGTCTTACGTAGGTCGCGGATGTAGTTTATCATCTTACCCAGGATGCGCGCGTGTATGTACTGGTGTGCCTGGGGACTTCTGTCCATTTTCATTGAAAAATATATGCATACATAATAAATAATTTAACAGATCACGTTAATACTTATATACTGATTTGTCCACTGTTCTTTTTCTTGTTCAATGATCAAGACGACGTGAAACATTTTCTAGATTTGTAGTTTACGGCTTATCAACATTTTGCAGGTTATTTAAAGGCAGAAATATTTTTACATTGTAATTTTTTTTTGGGGGGGGGATAATAATGATACGCATCCTACTAATTAACCAATAGCTGGGGGTAGAAGAGATAGATTCATACCTTTCCAAAGGATATTTGTGAGCAAGTGAATACGATAGGAATTGATACTCGGTTCTCCGATTTCAAATTCCGAGCCGTTATCCATTACAGCAGCTGTACATTCAAGCTTACAGTACAAGCGCTCACTCATTTAGGTATTGACTCGGCTCGACGTTGCTTAACTTCGGTGATTGCATTAGAAACGGTATTTCAAAGTGATATAATCATAAGCCAAAACACCCATACATTCAAGCTTACAGTACGTGTTATTTTCAATCGGTCACGCATCTAAGTACAGACTAGGCTCGACATTGCTTAACTTCGGCGATCGTATGAGAACCGGTTTTTCAATATGATATAGCCATAAGCCTTATCACTCGTACAATCAATCTTACAGCATCTGACATTCCAAAACGGTCAATCATCTTGGTACTGGCCAGGCTTGACGTTCCTCAACTTCGGCGATCGTATGAGAACCGGTTTTTCAACGCAATATAGCCATAAGCTATATCACCTGCACATCCAATCTTATAGCACCTGGTATTCTCAAGTGGTCACCTATCTAGGTACAAACCAAGCTCGATGTTGCTTAACTTCGGTGATCGTATGAGAACTGGTCTTTCAACATAAAATAGCCATAAGCCATATCGCCCGTACATCCAATTTTACAGCATCCTGTATTCCCAAGCAGTCACCCATCGAGGTAATGACTTGGCTCAACGTTACTTAGCTTTGGCGATAGTGTGAGAACCTATCTTTCAACGTGATATAGTCATAAGCCATGACACACGTACATCCAAGCTTCTTCTTCTTCTGTTTCTGTGATTTTAATATGAAAATTTATGCAAATGACAAACCTCAAAGAAATCGCTTCCTTATTAACATTTAACCTGTATAATTCATGATTTGAGAATAGATGAACAAATTGTACCGTGCCAGAAAATACTGAAGAGTTTCCTACAGTACTGAAGAAATTTGTAACTTTATTTTCAGCAAAATTCACCAATTAATTACTCGACAACGAATTCAAATAAGTTCGTTTAATATCTGACAGAATCTTATAATCAGAAAGCCAGTTTAAAACCATCGTCTACTGCAATTTGATTCGCTGCATCGTGCTAGAATAATTTTTCCTAATAATCCATCTTGTACATTTATAAATCTACCATTTGCCCGTGCATTGAATACCGTTGCCTTATCTGGTCTGGTGTTCCTACTGTATTTCTCGAGACTCCTGACAAAATCTAAAGAGTCTGTAATATAATCGATCCTGATCCTTTTCTACAAATGACGACTTTTTTACCCTGGTACTCTGTTTACATGAATTTAAGTGCGCTACTAGATTGGACATTAGGTCTCACCATTTACCCTTAAACTAGCTTGATGCAACACCAACTTTTACTCTAACGGTTTCTTCATGCGAACTTTCCGCCCGTGGAACTCTAGATTACTTGCTTCTCTGATAACAATAATGTACAAAAAATTTGATACAACAATCACCATCTTCTGTCTTCTTGAAGCTTGTTCTTTTTTTGGTTTAGTTTGCTTTGGTTTGTTTTAAGGCATATTAACACCTCAATGGGTTATTTAATGCCGACGAGTTATTTTTTTATTAATGGAAATATTTTATCTAAATATGTATTTCTGGTAATATTTTTTCAAAAATGTATTGCTGGTAATATTTTTTTCCAAAAATGTATTGCCGGTAATAATTTTTCCAAAAAAGTATTGCTGGTATTAAAGCCTATTTGTATACTTTCATTGTGTTTTGACCCCTTTGGTGGGGTTAACTATTTGCCCATAGCTGGAATCCTAACAAGTGCTAATACTCTGGATCAAGGTGAACCTGGGAACATCAGCAATAAAGTGGTGGTTCTACACTCCTAAAAACCTCCAGCTCAGAGACCTTGCTGTCGGATGTAGTCTATCGTCTTACCAAGGACGCTCTTTTTTTTTGTTCTTTCCTCAATCATTTTCCATTCACAGTCATCTCATTCTCTTTCATTTTACTCCCTATAAGCCCCACCCTTTTCTATTGGCATTACCGTTTTTTTTAGAGAAATTATTAAAAATGAAAAAAAAATTCAAAATTTCATTTCGGTTCCACAACAGGAAAACAAGATTTTATCATGAAATGACTCTTAACAATATGTAAATGCTACGTCACTCTCAAAATAAAATATTGTCTCGCCATTATGTTTAATGCTAAACTTGTCGATGATGCCTATATATATATATATATGTGTGTGTGTGTGTGTGTGTGTGTAAATGTATGTATATATATGTAAAATATGCATGTATATAAATATTCATATATATATATATATATATATATATATATATACATGCAATTTTTATATATATTATTTATGTATTATATATGCGCGTTTTTTATTGGAAAGCGCTCAATATCAGTGATAGAGCTAACATATTTAGTGGGATTCCCTGACGATCGCAAATAACGTGAAACCCAGGGTCACAAACTTACATCAATCCAACTATATATATATATATATATATATATATATATATATATATATATATACGACGTGGAAATGGAAACATTATCGATGATAATGATATATCACCTACCTACTACTGTATATTTATTAAAGTGACAACTCGCTCTGCAAAGTTCCCTAGTGTATCCTCGCTTTGCGCGCGCGGACACAGCACAACCGACAATGTCCACGGAGACAATCCTTCTTCAAACAAAGCGATCCATTTCCCCTATCTACATTGATGTCATCGACGAGGGTCTGTATACCTTGGAAACCAGTTGCTGATGGTGGGTACGGAGTGGCTTGAGTGCTACGAAAACCGGTCCCTGATTTTTTTAGGATTAGCTCAAGCACAATGGACGTCACCAGAGCCGCGACGTTCTCCTGATATCTTTATCGTATCAACGGGCAAGCCGATTCCACGGACACAATCTTGTGGAGATATACGGAATAACAAACACTAAATATAATATATTTTAGCGTCGCAGGTTACCGTAGGCTGGTCGTCACGGCGAGGAATGAAGTGTTCGTTATTAGCGGTTGCTTCTATATATCAGAAAATCGAGCTATATTTCTCCATATCTTTGAAAAAGCTCATATTAGCTTAAGCACTCCTTACCGGAATCAGTCGCTTACGCTATCTCTTTTACTCTCCTCTTGATGTCGCTTTGTTTATTTAAAAGTATATCTGCCTATATTCCAGCAAAGTTTCCTTACTCCAAAATAATAATCCTTCAAGAACAATTTGCCTTTCCTTTCGACAACGGGCGACATTAAATTCCTTGCTAAAAATTATTTCACATTCCTTCGTAAGTTTTTATTTTGTTAGGTTAAATTTTCAAATTTCTTTGTTTTCCAAGACATGTGTCCTTGAGGACATCTGTGTATGAATTTCTGGGTATTATAAACCTAATGTCTCAGCAACCTTTTTTTATCAGTGCTCATATTGCAATTTTTGCTATTATCATTTTATGATTTTTACTAGAACTCATATTGCAATTTTTATTGTTATTATCGCTTTTTCTCTGGCACTCCTTATTACTGGTTCCCATATTGTATTCATTTCTATGCTTGATCGGCTCAGGAGATTTTTGTGGCCTAGCATATTCATACACAGATGTCCTCAAGGGCACATGGCACAGTGGATAAAGACCCCACACCCTCAGTATCACAGGGAAATATATTCTGTTGATTCTATCTTCTCGTTATGATTGCTTTTAACTTTTTATTCGCTCTGGTCTTTTTTATACGTCCATAATAAAACATAAAATAACTATGTCATAAAAATAGGGATGTAAAGAGAAAAGGTCTTTTTTTTAATCATTTCACCCCAAGCAAGGTAATGAAATCACTAAGGCTCAAGAGACGAGTGAGTGCCAAAGAATATGAGAAAAAAACACTATTAAGAAGAGAGAGCAATAAAAGAACAGGGATTAAGAAGGCAGAAGATAACGACTAACAATGAATTTAAAATTTTGACGATCAAATTTGACTGGAAAGCAAGAGGCCGAAAGAGAGTCCCACAAGCGAGAAGTACGAGAGAAGAAACTGTTAGCATAAAACTTAGGCTTACAGCTATGCATTTTAAATATAAATAATGAGATCTTACCGCCAATCTAGTACTGCTCTTAAATTCATAAAGTCTAGTTATTGTAGAGGAAAGTTCATAGAGGTTCAGCTAAGCCTGATTTCATAGTTTCCTCGCAGATATTTTTTGTAGTGTAGAATCTTTTCTCTTGAAACGTTTCCCAAAACTCAAATTTTTTGTGCATGTCCCTACAGCACATTTTTTTTTATCTTTCGTGGTTCTTAATAACTTTTTGCTACCAATTCCTATCGACTTTTCTGTTATTTATTCACACAAGCTTGTCAGGTAGGTGGTCTGCTGCACCCACTGTTCCTTTTGCTTTCAATATGTCCTGTGAGTATCAAATTCTCCAAGCCCTCCTTTTTTATTATATGCCCAAGAAATTTCAGAGATTGCTTTCTAATTCTGATTATAATTTTCAATTTTGTTTCCATTTTTCTTAAGACTTCTTATAAATCCATGAAATGAAGAAATCTCTATTTAATGTAAAAAAAATATTTTCTTTATTTGTGTTATCGAAGTAGATTAATTATTCTGTCATTCCGACCAAGTTAAATACCATACTCAGTATCCTGGTACTAAATTTCAAAGACATGTAACAGTTTTTCATAGTCTAGCATATAACATTGATTTCTAGTGAAAAAAATGAGAAATAATATCAGAAATTATAATACTATTACCTTAAATAAAAAACGTAATGAATTTGTGAAACTAATTTGAGTTCTTCTATCGCTGCCAAGAAATTTTCTCTTCCTGGTTATCCTCTTTTGTTTATCGAAAAGATACTAGGATGCACCGTCTTGCTGTCTGCATCCGGGAAAATCTTCCAGTAGCAAGAGAATGTTCTCTTGAGATACCAAATGATTCTTTGATGTGATTAACTCAGTTTTCCACCGGCGTAACGTGGCCTCCTTGCGCTTTTCTAGAAATACTTTTATGTGCTTTCAACTTTCGTTATTGCACTCAATTAACTATCTTTATTATCCCGTAATTCCTCATCTGTCTTTTATTTCCTTTATTTTTCATGAACCCGGAAGGCGTACAGTAAACCAAACTGAGCAAAATTAAAATATCATGTATGAGTCAATATTGGGAAACATTTTTTACCTGCTGAAATTCAAATAGTTTCTTATTAAGATCTGTTTTCTTAGATTTTATACTTGAACTAAAATGATACTGTCCCTTTAATATTAAAACAGTAAACACTATAGGCGACAGGAAACAAAAATTGAACACTTAGCATGTACACGAATAAACTTCATTTGTCTTTCTATCATAACAATTAGCAATGTAATTAACTTTCTTAATACAACCAACCGATTTATAATTTAGCCAGAATCTCCAATTATACTACAAGTCCATAAGTGTTCGTTGCTGCTTGCTGCATAAAGTTAATAACGTGATGCATTTTAATTCACCATTATTTGACAAGCACGAAAGAAATATGTCCTTACTATTATTCTTTGGGTCCCAGAATCGTGTGTGTCCAGATTGATGTCGCCAGAGTTCTATAAACTAGGAGTGGATTTCATTTGGGGGACATATATTATTCCTTATCGACTGTTGAGGACGGCTGTCAGCTGTAAATATAAAGTGACATTTTGGCACTGCAGAGCGGATGATGATAAACTAGGCTGTGATCAATGATAATAATATTTTTCATGTAAGAAATTCAAACAAATAAAGTTGAAGGCTATTACGCCTGCCATTGATAGCAATATGAAATTTAAACAAGTTATAAAATAAGATGAATTATAAACTAGCTTGCGATTAATAATGATAACGCTTTTATTAAATAAATTGAGTGAAAATAAACAAGAATCTCAAAGAGATTAGAATAAAATTAATACATGTAATTCGGTTTTTACAGGATGTTTCCAAATAATTGATACGAGTTCAAATCTCAGATGAGGTCGTTATATTCATTTACGCATAATTACCATTATGAAATATATAAATCGATCTCTTCAATCAGCTATGTTGGCTTGCAACCTGTCTACTGCAGAGAGAAATAGAAACCTACTTCGGGAAAAATCTTCTGTCTCCTCAGTCGTGTATCGAAAGATACATGATCGTCCAAGCGTGTATCACGTGTGGCGACTGACTGGATCTAATATCTTAACCAATTATCTTTCAAATGATACCCAATTTTAACAGCATGTGTAGGAAAAACTCAAAATTATATCATCAATGATTTCTGTTTTTTTTTTTTTTTTTTTTTCCAGGTATAGAAATGACATTGACTGGGAAAGAAAAGGCGTTTTGTGTTGTTCTTTTAATCAATTCCCCCCTAGCAAGGCGACAATACCACTAAGACATAATGGGATACTGGGAGTGAAAGCGAAAACTTAAGGTGAAAACACGAATTGAAATATGGAACAAGAAAAAAAAAGAAATGTTTTTTGTTCTTTTCTGATAACCAAACACGCCGAATGGAATGTTGAGTCCGAAATATAATCTGAGAAATGTGGAATGTTGATCGCTTGTCGGTCGGGAGGCAAAGGGAATTGTTATAAATCAAACGCAGACAATCTAAACAATCTGAAATATGGTTTTGCAAACAGGCAAAGTGGGCAAAGTTTTTAATCGTTCATATTGAAAAGTCTACAACAAAGATAATTTTTGACGTCAAGGACCTAAAAAAATAAATTATAAACACAAAATTATATATATCGGAAAAATTATTGTTTGAATTATTATCGTCAAGATTTAGAAAGGAATGATAAACAAAATTTTTTGTCGAAGAATGTATTTATTTCTTTTTTCGAAGACCAGTATCGGTTCTCCAAAATTGCAGAGATAAAGTAATTAATTGATAAGAATATTGATGATTCCTGGGGTGTGGTGGGAGTCGGGTGAAATATATATAAACAGAACGCTTAAGCGGGCCAGCAGTTGGGTCGAAAGACAGCAAGAGACGTAGACGAGACGAGACAGCAGCAAGCGAAGGAGGGTTCAACTCCAAGTGACTTGCTGCCGAAAGAATTCCTGGACGACCACTTTCTTTGTAAATATAACCACCTAGAAGAAAAGACAAAGTGGCACGATAAAGCATTTAAATAGAAGGGTTAATTTTATTGTATCAACGACCATATAAATTAATTGAAATTTAACCCAGCGACCTTCTTTATTTTGTTAGTCTATTTTTATTTTTGCCGGCTGAAGCGTTCTGTGTCATTTTGTAGCACCCGTCTCTGTGTGTCTGAGTGTGTGTGCGTGTGGGTGTGTGTGGGTGTGTGTGTATTTATGCGTGTGTGTAATGGCATACCTTCCCTTCCTCAGCGGAATTATATTTTTGGTCTTTAAAATCACTGGCCAATCATGGTATTACAGTATACAGAACAGCAATTCAATTTTGGAACCTTTTTTTCATATGCCTTTTCAGCAGGTTTTCAGGAAGGGATTTGGGATAGTTTTGATATTCGTTGAAATATTGTATTGAATTTTATGATTTAAATCTTTGTATGAAATTGTTTTAAAACAGTCATTATTAATTTTTAAAAAACGACGCTAGCTCTTAAAAGATTTTTTGAATGATGTATGAACTTTCAATACGAATTTTCAGAATGAACCAAATTCCTATACATCGGAGTAGTAATACGTCAAAACTTAAAGTGCCCCAAAATTTCGATTTCTGTCAGTGGAGATTAATCACCTTTGAAATATAAAATATAATTCTGAACGATTTATCATTTCGTTGACTGACTCAGAATAGACAAGTTTTTTTTTCTCATTTAAGTATTAGATACTTTTAAAAAAAGAACACGCATTTACTCATATATGAAATGAATAAAACTGATTACTAAACCTCGAAAATAAGCGTGCGGCACATCGAACTTGTAGTATTAGGTTGGTGCAAAAATAATGTCGTTTTCTCACATATGTTACTATGTGAGAAAACGACATTATTTTTGCACCAACCTAATATCTATTCTCCTCAATAAGTTATTACGAATTTCTTGTCCGAGAGATTCCAACTCTATGGTATCAACAACCTTACTGTAATAAGGAAGTTAGGGTTGGTAGATGCCAACTCCAACGTGACAGTGATCGCTGAGATTTGGTAACTTATGTACTTGGCGTAGATGTATGCGTATAGGCACCCCACTTTATGATTAATCTTGTGTCTAATCCTACCACCGTGAGGAGGTCGTTAAAGGCCGACTTTGTGAGCAGCTTCTGCAAGCTTACTGGCAGTAATCGATGGCACAAAAGATGAAGGTCTTCTTCAAGGAATTTTGTATTTCTGCTACCGTGACACTCCTATGCCTTGTTGACGCGTGGACACTTAACTGAAGAGTAAAACTTTCTATAGGTGTGTCTTGCGAAGTGTGTATTATGCACTTGTGTAATGCCAAAATAAACAGTTGAAAAACGCAATCAGAAAATTCTGCCAGATCAAATAATCTCTTAATATTTTAATTACAAGATTTTCATGGCTTCAAGTTGGCTTACAGATTATAAGATTCTGTCGGATAACGAACAAATTTGAATTCATTGTCGAGTAATTGGTGGATTTCGCTGAAAAAGAAAGTTACAGATCTCTTCAAAACTGCATGACTTTCCCCGGTATTCTATTCGATTTTATCAATGCTGTCGTCCGGATGGTCGCTGGACAATTTCACAGATGAAAAATACATATGAGGCAAAAGAAATGTCGTTCTATAGAAGGATGCTGAGAATACCATAAATAGATTGGCGTAATGAGAAAATTGTTTTTTTTTTAAATGGAAACAAAATGGACGCTTATACTTAGAATCAGAAAGAGATAGTTGAAACTTCTTGGACACAACGCAAAAAGAAGGCTCGAAGAATGTGATACTCAGAGGACAGATCAAAGGCACTAAGCAAGCAACGAGTAACCAACCTAACGAATTTTTGTAAATGGATGAGAGAACATGAACTGGAAAGGGTGGTTAAAATAAAAACCTTACTAAGAGTTACGAAGGATAGGAAGTTGTAGCGAGCGATGATCACACACGTCCTCAAGGGACACGTCATATAGAAGAAGATATAGGCTAACACTATATTTAATACGTGTAGACACCAATCAAGAAAAGCCCACAAGTATATCGAAACGCATTACTTTGTATAAGGAACCGCAGGATGTGATGAACTATTTGATTCAGCCATTATAACGTGGAGTGACATCTGCTTAATATCTTTTAGTCAGTTAATAGATCTTTATTTATATTTACTTTGCTTACATAAAAAAGGTTTGGTGTATATTTAATATTGTAGTTTCAAAAACGTAGGCTGTATAATTAAAACGCTTTCCATATATTTGAACTTCACAACTGCTTGATGATTAGTTCTCCAATTTATAACTCGCATCTTGGGATTTATCTCTTGCTGGTGATCATATTTACTGTCTTTTCGAAGTTTTTTCTCGCCTTCTTCTACCACCTTGTCTAGGATGTCCTGGTGTTTCCTTTCCTAGTCGGCTATCAGCATAGAGTCGTCTGCCTATTTTATATCATTAAGATTACGCACACCGATAATAAATCCTGGTAGGGTCACCAGTTTCCTTAAGATAGTGTCGCTGTAGAAGTTGAGTAAATCTGGGGAGAAGACGCATTGATATTTTTTTGCTATTGTGATGTCATATTAGTCCTTTTAAATGAGACAATATGTTTTAGTTTCATCCATATAAACGAACGGTTTTGGGATTGTAATCTTCTATACAATTTTAGTGATATATCACAATTTCATTTAGTTATTCGTGTGTAAGCGAAAGACAAGTCATCTTTGTGTAGCAATATGAGTCAACTGTGGTGTTGTTAAATTGAAAACAGCAGGACCTGTCGCAAAAATGAATACAGAGCATTTACTTTCGACCGATGGTTATAAGTAAGTGAAGTCTTCTTCAGAGCAAGAGGCTCAGACAGGAGAGAAAGTCACGGAAATAAGATAAATTATTTTTTAGACGAAGATGACATGACAAAGAAAAATGTCATCTATAAAACTGACCAAGCCACGAAAAGGTACACAGAAGGAACAAAGGAGATATCGGAGAACGGACAGGAAACACATCTATTAGATTGTGCATCCCCCTCTCATCTACGCCTCATATCAACTTCGCTCGCTTATAGCAGAAGGTTACAGCCCCAAAATAAAATTTTCTTTACCACTAGAAATTGTTTTGTTCTACATTCGTATGTAACGATCTGGCCGAAGGATATTTTTTAAGCCACAAGCGTTTCACTCGAAGAAACTTCACTCTGTCAACAAACCCGGTGTCTGGTCTGAGCTACAAAGTAACATTTTGGAAAGAAGGGAGAAAGTTTTGCTTATGAGTTACAACTGATAAGGGCCAAGAATAAAGGAAGATTGAAGTTTGTTTTTTGTCAAGCAGGGACAGTTGAATATTGAGAAAGGCTGTCATCTGCCAAGAATAAACGTGTATTACAGTATAATCACAGATGTTGAATATGAAAATAAAAACAAATCTACATATTGGAAAATGAGACCATGAGACCAAGGCCAAGGTGAAGCAACATATATATATATATATATATATATATATATATATATATATATATATATATATATATATATGGGGGGGTAAATATGTAAATAGTAAGCATCGAAGGCGGTAAGATGACAATTTTAGAAAGGTGCTGCCCCGGAGCAAAAATTTATTTTGAGCTAACACATTAACTTTAATTTTGACCACTATCTTACTCAAAGACAAGACATGCATAATTTCAGTCCCAAAATAGGGAAAACCAAGAATTTACTATCGACTGAAAAAGTCAAAAAATGAATATATGAAAAAGAAAATATATTTCCAAAAGTGCATGATGTAAAGCTGAAAAATAGCGAAAGAAAAAGCAAGAAAAAATGAAGAAAAACAAAAGAAAGGGAAAAACAATTTTTAGAAATTCGGCAAAAGCTCAAGAAATAGAAACAAAGAAAAAATGAATCTATTTCGGTATTAATCAATTGTTAACTGGAGCAAGAAACGGCCTGTATATTTAAACGTCCCCAAAACGAAACTGTTATCTTTTAATCATTATAAGAGAACTATTTTTGCTTTCAATCAGTACGGCTAATGCTAACCCCCAGGAGATCAACTAATGATTTCACCGTCTTGGTCTAGCGTCTTATAGGGACATGAAGTGGAATGATTATATTGATTTAATTGCGAGGGATGTCGCTAAACCATGGGTTCTTTTTATCGTACCAGCGAATTTTTTTTTTTCCAGAATCTATCTTGTACATTTATAAATCTACTGTTCGTCTGTGCCGTAAATATTGTCGCCATATCGTGTCCGGACAAAATTTAAAAAAAGTGTCTATAATATTATCTGCTCTGACCTAACACCTCGACAACACACACACACACACACACATATATATATATAGAGAGAGAGAGAGAGAAAGGGACACACGCAGAGACAGAGAGAGTGTATAGGAGCAGCAGATCATTATTTAAACATATATTCTTAAGAGGCAACAAATGGCTATTATGTTTAATCATGAGCCGTTCGAAACTTAAGTGGCTTAAGATTCGGCAGAAAATAAAGACAAAAACTGTCCAAAATTTCGGATATTTTTATTATGCTCTTCCTCGATCTAAGCTTTTGGCTCACATTACCCATCATCAGAAGTAGTTAGATGGACTTTACAACAAAGATGTTCACCATCAAAGATGACATCCTGTTATGTTTACATAGAAGTTTGCTATGCGGCGATAACGGTCACGGAATAGCAGACGCAGTGCCTAAATTCGTGATGCCGTTCTATGACATAAGTATATGACCACGTGAGAGTAAGAAATATTATCAACAGTTTCCTTTTATTTTCACCTGAAACTAAAGCTACCATAAGAAGCCTAGAACGACTAATGATCAAACATAATAGACATTCGTTATCGGTTATATTTAACAAAATTTTTTTGAATATATATATATATATACTAGAAGCATGGCCCGCCGTTGCCCGTGCTTGATTTAAAAATCGTACGACTGATACAGCAATCGCTATCACTTGACTTAAAATATTTTTGCCCTTCCTTGACTTTAAAGGAGTGCCCTTTGCCGTGCTGATGTTACTACATGCCTTACTTCTTGCCTATCTCACACTGAGAATTTTTTATAAGCTCTATACTAAACATTAAATCTGTTACGAAAAAAGAACTAAACAAAATGAACACGATAAGCTTTAAAAAAAGAAATCGTAACTGGAAAAATCGAATGAAAAAAGAATGTTAACTACAAATACTTTTTCACGCCCAACCCAGTTCTGCGGAGTCAGAATCAACGTTGAGTTTAAGCAAGCGAATGAGCCAATTGGAGTAAAGTGCCATGCAGATTTAAATTTTTCTCACTTGTGACGAATCCAGCTGTCGATTTTTTTTTTGCATGCTAGCACGCTAGTTAACATTCGTGTCAGTCATCTGTTGGCTTTCACGCTGGCCAATAGAATCTTCCTGCCTATTCATGGCAGCCAGCTATTGGCTCTCACTCTGGCCAGTAGAAAATGGCCGCAAACTACATGAAAAGTGCTCTAGAAGCATGAAAAAAATCGATTATTTCTACTATCGATGGGAGTTGGGAAACGCAACGTCGGTCTTGGCCTTTCCGCTAACTTGGAGCATGTGCATGTAAATTTTGGTGTAAATCCGTCGAAATTTGCGACCGTGTATTCGTTACACACACACACACACACACACACACACATTCTGCCTTTTATAGATAGAGATAATTATTACATTTATTTGAAGTTATATATGTATTGTTTTTCAACGTTTTTTTCCCGTGGTTACTGGTTTTATTAGTATTTATGACTTTGTACAACTTACCTGAAGATTGTCTTATTTTTACTTTGTATTTTAGTTTAACTAAAATTTCTGCTCTCCTTCATTTTTTATCAGTTGATACTTCAGGTGTTAGTTCTATGAAAAAGACAGTAGAAATGATTTTATTGGATGCTAAATAATAATTTCATAATCTCCAAGTAAGGCTAAAATCCTGACTTAAATTTTCATTTTTTTCTGCTATCTTTTCCCAAATTAAGAAACCTTTCAATAGTTGTATTCGTACGCTTGTTTTGTAAATTCTATTACTGTCTGGTATTTTTTGTTTTGTTTTTAATCTAATACCTTTTTTTATATTTAAAAAAAATCGTTAATTTTGGGGGGAGCTTCTGAAACACATAATGAATATAAAGTTCATGTACATACATCATATATAGGTGCATAATTATCAGGTGTTTTTGGAGGCGAGTTATTTGTTAATAAAAAATGCTGTTTTGTTTACTTTTTAACAAAAATATTATTTTATTTTCAGGTTATAAGAACGCGTGTCGATAATTATACGTTCCGGAATAATCATTTAAAAATGTCATTGTTGAATTTTTATGTTTCATTGTTCATTCAAATATTGTTAAAAAAACGCCTGATAATTATGCACCAACCCAATATGTTCCAAATGTTATTATACCTGGGAATGATAGTGGTGAGAAGCATATTTATAAAATGCTTCCGTGGCATGCATCTCAAACAGACTCTGAGAACTAATTCCAGCTCCAAGCCGAAGAATGGGCAAAGGCGAGAAACTGGTGCCTCATAATCTGCTGTTTCGCGTAGATGGAGATCGACAGTCCATTTAGGAAAATACTGATTTTAAACCTGTTACCTTGCAGTCATATCCAAACAGCGAAGAACG
Organism: Acanthosepion lycidas; assembly: GCA_963932145.1. NCBI lineage: Eukaryota > Metazoa > Mollusca > Cephalopoda > Sepiida > Sepiidae > Acanthosepion > Acanthosepion lycidas. The sequence goes on from OZ010596.1 coordinate 26,170,864, forward strand.
CTATGGCAGTAAATCCAAACAAAAAACTCGGAACAGAGCCCCGAAGGCAGTTGGATATCAACATTGACAAATTTCCGGCAACTCCTGCAGCTAAGTCGGCCTCAAATGTAATGCTCTGTATTCCTTTGGATCTTGTCGGTAAGGCCGAGCGAAGATGTGGGGGAAATGTCGCCTGGGGAGAGTATGGTCTGTATATACCATTGTCCAAACCTGTGTTGACCATGTTGTCCGTAATCTCTTTAATATCAGAGGTTGGCAGTGTAGATTCGGAGAAAGTAGCGGCTGTTAATTCTTTAAGTCTTCGATATCAGGTTTGTAGTGAAGATATTTTGGGAGAAAAAAAAATGGCTGCCTTTATACACGTCGCATTTAATATTTTGAGCTTTCTGATTGGTTAACCCTTCTATTGGCGAACTATAAAATGAGTCAGCTCATTTTGACTGGCTCACTAGTACATATATCCAAAAAACTGTAACAACCTGGACCATGGAGAGGTCACCACCAAAGGACTGAATTTTAACCAAAGAAGACGCTAGATTTATCCCATGAAATAAACGGACGCCTACTATATATCTATATCTATAATTCTTAAAATGTGTGTGTGTGTGACTGGATGTTGTTTATGCGTTTCCACAGTTTTCATCCGATTGCGATGAAATTTTGTTTTTCAGTGCTGGTTTTGAGTCTAAATTGCCTGGAAAAAAATTACATCCTTGAAGGTGAAAAATCGAAAAAAACTGATTTTTTACACTTTGCGCAAAAGTGAAATGCAAAAAATAATGTCTGTAAAAATCATCGTACAATGCCTTTAGAGACTTGAATTCTAACGCAAAAGATTATTAGAATTATAAAAAAAATAATATTATGAATAAAAATTATCGTATATTATTATTATGGCGGTCCATGGAAGAGTTTCCTTCCTTGTAAGATTGAGAACGCAAAAACAGCCATTATCAGGGCGACCCCCTATTCAAATTGTTAACCCCCCATGTAGGGATGTGCCTCAGCTGCAACCAAATGTTGATACTAATACTGATTTTCGGGTGGACTGACTTTAAACTTAAATTGCTCTAATTCAACAGCAAAAAAATCTCAGGAATAAAGGTGGATTATACCGCTAGTATATATATATATATATATATTCAGAGTCAACTCTGAATTCAAAACCTGCGGAGAGTCGTTTGGGGACCTTGTGTCACTTAATGCACCATATCTCTGAATTTGGCCCTTCAAAAAGTGTGGATGGTCCTGCACGAAAACTTCACCCCTATAATCAAATCTCATGTACTGTTGTCGGGCTGTCGGTTTCCTAGGAACTGATCTGCTTCACCCTCATACGTCGAATTCGATGGAAGAGTCGAGTATATATATATTTATTGAAAAAATTTTTTTTTTAGAAAATATCCGTCCTTGGACAGGATTCGAACCTGCATCCTATACGGAACCGACATTTACGCTGACGTGCCTTGACCGCTCGGCCACCAAGGATCGTTCGGTAGGCAAGGACGTTATTGACGGTTCTTGTATAGGATGCAGGTTCGAATCCTCTCCAAGGACGAATATTTTCTATGAAAATTTCTCGGACATTCAGGCCGGTAAATGTTATTTGATACTGTTTATTATAAACAGAGCAGTTACTTAAATACTTGTATCTATAAAAAGAACGTTAAACATAAAAATGTCTTTAATAAATAAATTGTCGGACTTTGTCCATTTCGTAATATATATATATATATATATATATATATATATGGAGATGAGAGAGAACATTCACAAATTTAAATGCTTATGTTTCTATATGTATTTTTCATTTTAATAGACAGGTAAGTGTAATATCTTTCAAAGTATTCTTTCGATGTTTTATCTAATTAAATAAAACGTCTACTACGAAAGAAAATCCTCGGATCATTTGCCAGAATTTAATTACGCTAAACACGTTTCTTTATCTCAGTGCTGAATTGAATTTTCAATGAATCAGAACATTGCAAATATAAGAATTCATGGTGTGGATAAATCACTCTCTCAGTCTTCATTTACTCAGCAATATCGGTTATTCTCAATAAGTGTGGATAGGTACTGACCCAGCTTCTTCTCAGTAAGATCTGATATAGGAATTAGTGGATTTAACGTTGGTTTATGAAATTGGTGACATAGTGATTGTGAGTTCAGTCCCCGGGACTAACAGAGTTTTAAGAAAAATTAACAAAATTAATTTAGGTAAAAATTAACAAACTATAAATGCAAACGTAATCACAAGTAATAATAATAATAATAATAATAATAATAAAATAATAAATAAAATAATAAAATAACAAAAAATTGTTCTGACAAGTACAGCCCACACTTTACGAAGGGCTTTATCTATGTAATTTTTATTTTATTTTTTTTATTTTTTATTTTTTTTGTCAGTAAAAAGTGTCATGATGCCATTTCTGTGTAAACGACAGAAATCAAAGAAAATAATAATAATAATAATAATAATAATAATAATAATAATAATAATAATAATAATAATTGGCGACGAAAAATTGAACATTTGTGGATAGTCACTTGTGCCATGCTGCGAAGTTGTAAGAAATGGTAAATGTAGCATCTTTGAATGATACTTTTCCTTTAGTTTGATATGATTGTAAATCCTAATGTTTCAAGTTAATTCCTTGCTTTTCAGTCCCCTTTTCTCTCCTCTAATAATTTTTTTTTTTTTTTTTTTTTTTTAACTTGTATTTCAAGTTTTAATCCACACCCCAGACCTTAAGCGGACACCCGTGTCCATTTTTTTTTTTTTTTTTTTTTTTTTTTTTTACCCTAGTCATCCCATATCTCTGTCGGTGCGTGCATATGTACATGTTTGCTAATCTCTCTCTCTCTCTCTCTCTCTCTCTCTCTATATATATATATATATATATATATATATATATATATATATATATATATATATACATTGAATGTACATGTAGATATGTCCACACTGACAGGGATCATACTGTATTATATCTGTGTTTTCTGTTTTTTTTTTTTTTTTTTTTTTTTTTTCATGGCTACAGGTGTAATTTTCCTACAATGCTCTGCCCTTTGTCTATCATCTCTTTGAGTGAATATTCTAAAACATATCTTTCAGCGGCAAGTAGGTTGAGAGATGACCGGAAAAGTATAACTTTTATTCCCTTGCTCCTACCCCTCTGTTTAATGAATTCTTCGATATTCCCCCTACCAATCTGTAGTATAAGTCCAGCCTACCCCATAAAATTTGATAAGTATCTGTCGTTGGCGACGAAAAATTGAACATTTGTGGATAGTCACTTGTGCCATGCTGCGAAGTTGTAAGAAATGGTAAATGTAGCATCTTTGAATGATACTTTTCCTTTAGTTTGATATGATTGTAAATCCTAATGTCTCAAGTTAATTCCTTGCTTTTCAGTCCCCTTTTCTCTCCTCTAATAATTTTTTTTTTTTTTTTTTTTTTTTTTTTTTAACTTGTATTTCAAGTTTTAATCCACACCCCAGACCTTAAGCGGACACCCGTGTCCATTTTTTTTTTTTTTTTTTTTTTTTTTTTTTACCCTAGTCATCCCATATCTCTGTCGGTGCGTGCATATGTACATGTTTGCTAATCTCTCTCTCTCTCTCTCTCTCTCTATATATATATATATATATATATATATATATATATATACATTGAATGTACATGTAGATATGTCCACACTGACAGGGATCATACTGTGTTTTCTGTTTTTTTTTTTTTTTTTTTTTTTTTTTTCATGGCTACAGGTGTAATTTTCCTACAATGCTCTGCCCTTTGTCTATCATCTCTTTGAGTGAATATTCTAAAACATATCTTTCAGCGGCAAGTAGGTTGAGAGATGACCGGAAAAGTATAACTTTTATTCCCTTGCTCCTACCCCTCTGTTTAATGAATTCTTCGATATTCCCCCTACCAATCTGTAGTATAAGTCCAGCCTACCCCATAAAATTTGATAAGTATCTGTCGTTGGCGACGAAAAATTGAACATTTGTGGATAGTCACTTGTGCCATGCTGCGAAGTTGTAAGAAATGGTAAATGTAGCATCTTTGAATGATACTTTTCCTTTAGTTTGATATGATTGTAAATCCTAATGTCTCAAGTTAATTCCTTGCTTTTCAGTCCCCTTTTCTCTCCTCTAATAATTTTTTTTTTTTTTTTTTTTTTTTTTTAACTTGTATTTCAAGTTTTAATCCACACCCCAGACCTTAAGCGGACACCCGTGTCCATTTTTTTTTTTTTTTTTTTTTTTTTTTACCCTAGTCATCCCATATCTCTGTCGGTGCGTGCATATGTACATGTTTGCTAATCTCTCTCTCTCTCTCTCTCTCTCTCTCTCTATATATATATATATATATATATATATATATATATATATACATTGAATGTACATGTAGATATGTCCACACTGACAGGGATCATACTGTGTTTTCTGTTTTTTTTTTTTTTTTTTTGTTTTTTTTTTTTTTCATGGCTACAGGTGTAATTTTCCTACAATGCTCTGCCCTTTGTCTATCATCTCTTTGAGTGAATATTCTAAAACATATCTTTCAGCGGCAAGTAGGTTGAGAGATGACCGGAAAAGTATAACTTTTATTCCCTTGCTCCTACCCCTCTGTTTAATGAATTCTTCGATATTCCCCCTACCAATCTGTAGTATAAGTCCAGCCTACCCCATAAAATTTGATAAGTATCTGTCGTTGGCGACGAAAAATTGAACATTTGTGGATAGTCACTTGTGCCATGCTGCGAAGTTGTAAGAAATGGTAAATGTAGCATCTTTGAATGATACTTTTCCTTTAGTTTGATATGATTGTAAATCCTAATGTCTCAAGTTAATTCCTTGCTTTTCAGTCCCCTTTTCTCTCCTCTAATAATTTTTTTTTTTTTTTTTTTTTTTTTTTTAACTTGTATTTCAAGTTTTAATCCACACCCCAGACCTTAAGCGGACACCCGTGTCCATTTTTTTGTTTTTTTTTTTATGCCTATATACTGAAATCTAATTATCCCACTTGGAGGTGTCTCTCGGACTTATACTAAGTTAAAACTTAGTATTATCTACCCAACTGAATACCATACACTGTTATGAACTTTTAACTTCGATATATTAATAAACCCACTATCTCAAATCTGGTCTTGCTCTTGGACCTTCTTCAAGTCTCGTCCTACAGCTGGTAATCTGAACAAAATTACCCCTTGGCGGTCAAGGTTAAAACGCATCTCTACCAATTTCAATGAATACGAAAACTATCTCATACCGGATCGGCCGTCAACCGGGACAACAAGGGCCGCGTCCCTCAGAGAGGAACCAGTCTCAGGTCGAAAAGTCTGTCACTGGAACAAACTCTTCCACACACGAAGAGACACTAGGTCACCAAACCCGGATTATCGCCAACCTTGGACCAAGTGTCTCAATGCCAAATCGACTAGTAAAAATGAAACGAACGAAATGGAGCCGCGAAGAGTATCGACAAGTTATGACATCCTTCTTCACTGCACTCGAAAACCCAGCAAAGAACACCACCAATCAAACATACCAAATATGGAGAAATATGGTGGGAAATGATATAAGACCTAACCTCAATCCAAACATGCTTGCCAATGTCCGCAGAGATATCATGCGAAACAACAGACTCTCAAAGGCAGAAATAGATAAGATAAAATTAGATATAAGGCAAAATACTATGACCCATCACTCAAACTCTGTTGAGATGAATGTTGAAATAAAGAATGCGACAGAGGATGAGGTGGACGCTAAAGCGAATGAAATACGAAATCATCTCCCAGGAAATGAAACCGAAGATTCTGCCTTAGACACAACCTCTAGTTCTCCAGAAATTGTCACTGAAGATGACTCCAGGTACATTAATTTAGAATTCCTTGAAAACCACGAAGCTGAAATCACCGAAGCGAAAAATGACGTCATCCAAGTACTCAGCAGAGTAACTTTCATACAATTGTCAGACAGAGACCAGCTCCCGAAAATCCATATGACAAATCCCAACAAGCACATCGTGAAAATATACAATGCTGCACTGGAAACACTGTTAACAGATAAACCACCGGGAAACATAACAGAAGTTAACAACGTCATATACGCAACAGCTCTAGCAGCGACTCGGAAGCTTGGTGTCAAGACAATAAATAGAATTAACAGACACAGAGAACCAGCTTGGAAAACCAAACTGATACGAGAAATAGAACAAATCAGATGTGAGCTGTCTATATTAGATGAGCTCACCAGAAACCCTAATATTTCCACACGTAAATCCAAAAAGATCAAACGGAAATATAGCATTAAATCCCTAATTGATATTCCATCGATCAAGGAAATGCTGAAACAGAAACTTCAGCTAAAAGCACAGAGAACAAGACGATACGAGAAACGTTGTAGATTCTATCGCCAAAATAAAACATTCCGAACAGATCTTAAGAAATTTTACAGGGAAATTGGAAAAACGCCTATACATGTCGAAACGCCACCATCGATTGATAATGTACAGACATTTTGGGAAAATATCTGGAGCAAACCAAAGGAATGTAACCCAAATGCAGAATGGATACGGCGTGAAGAAGAACGACTGCTGGATACACCTCTGCAAGAATGGGTAAATATATCCACAGATGATGTTAGGCAAGCACTAACGAAATCCCAAAAATGGAAATCCCCAGGAAATGACAAGGTGCCCAATTTCTGGCTGTATCATCTCTCATCTACTCATGGCATACTTGCAAAAACATTATCAACGCTTGTAAATAATCCCAATAAAATCCCGGAATGGGTTACTGAAGCTATTACATACCTCATACCAAAAACAACTGAAACAGACGACCCGAAAAATTATAGACCGATAACATGTCTTTCCACAACGTATAAGTTGATCACGTCTGTACTGACGAACCGTACTTACTCCTTCTTCGAAACAAACAGCATTCTCCCGCTGGAACAGAAGGGATGCAGTAGAGGTTCATATGGCTGCAAAGATCAACTTCTGATAAATAAAATGATCCTGGAAAATTGCAGGAGACGACGCAGAAATCTCAGTGCAGCGTGGATTGATTATCGTAAAGCCTTTGATAGTGTTCCACATTCTTGGATCCTTAAGGCTTTGGAAATGTACAAAGTCTCCCCTGTGGTATTAAACTTTCTTAAGCACAGCATGGGGATGTGGAACACAAAACTATACCTTAGGCACACCGGGGGCACTGCTATATCCAACCGTCTGAATATCCGACGTGGAATTTTTCAAGGAGACTCTCTGTCACCTCTTCTGTTTTGTTTATCCTTAACCCCTCTTACACATGAACTGAACAACAGTAGCTATGGTTACAAAATAAATAAGAAAATTTTCAATCACCTACTATACATGGATGATCTCAAACTCTTTGCCAAAGACGACAATGAGTTGAAAGGCCTCCTCAATATTGTTAAATACTTTAGTGACGACATAGGTATGGACTTCGGATTAGATAAATGTGCAAAAGTAACATTCAAGAAAGGTAGAATTACAGAAACACCCTCAATAGATTTAGATTTTGTCATAAAGATTAGGGAATTGGAGCATGAAGAAGCTTATAAGTACCTAGGAATTAGCGAAGGAGATGGCATACAACACACCCAAATGAAAGAAAAAATAAGAAAAGAGTACTACAGGCGTGTACGTCTGATACTAAATACTGAACTAAACTCAAAAAATAGAATATCAGCTATAAACACATTGGCTGTCCCAGTGGTGCATTACAGCTTTAATGTCCTTAACTGGACCATGGCTGAAATTAAGCGAATGGACGCCAAAACGAGAAAGCTTCTCACTTGCTATCGCATGCATCATCCCAAAGCTGATGTTGATCGTCTGTATGTGCCCAGATCCGAAGGAGGCAGAGGATTAGTTCAACTAGAACTGTCCTACAAAACTACAACAATTGGCCTCCAAAAATACTTGGAAACTACAGAAGACTGGATGATGGTATGCGTCAAGGAACATGAAAGTAGTAAGCGTCTTTACTCCGTAATGAAAGAAGCCAACAAATTCAAACTGGAGCTTCAAATGGGCGTAGAGATGCAACTACAGCACAATACACCGGCTGAAACTGCAAAATACTTGAAAAAGACAGCAAAGACGAATGCAACCGACCAGATACAGAAGCGATGGCAAGATAAACCGCTTCATGGCCAATACTCTGCCCGTATCAACCAAGCTGATGTAGACAAAACCCGTACCCATCAGTGGCTACGCAGTGCAGGGTTGAAAGCGGAAACTGAAGGTTTTATCCTTGCTGCGCAGGACCAATGCTTGCTAACTAGGAATTATCAAGCACATATACTAAAATATTGTGTCAGCCCCAAATGCAGATTCTGTGATAAATATCCAGAAACGATTGATCATCTTGTATCAGGTTGCACGATGTTGGCACCCACTGAATATAAAACCCGACATGACAGAGTGGGCCAATATCTGCACTGGAAAATCTGCAACTTCTACGGGAAGGAAACTGAAAGAAACTGGTACCAACACCACCCAGACCCAGTTACGGAGATAGGACCTGTTACAATTCTATGGGACTACACAATCCACACTGACAGAACAATCAAGGCCAACCGACCAGATATTGTTATTAAAGACCACAAACAAAAACGGTGCATCCTTATTGATATGGCAGTCCCTGCTGACTGCAATGTATCTTTGAAGATATTCAAAAAGCTGTCAAAATACAAGGACCTTGAAATAGAGGTCTCGAAAATGTGGCATATGGGAACATCAACAATCCCTGTTGTAGTTGGAGCCCTAGGACTGGTTGGAAAAGATTGCAGTAGACTAATTGCAGGGATTCCTGGAAGCCCATGCCTCAAGGAGATACAAAAAATTGTTCTGACAAGTACAGCCCACACTTTACGAAGGGCTCTATCTATGTAACTTTTTTTTTTTTTTTTTTTTTTTTTTTTTGTCAGTGAAAAGTGTCATGATGCCATTTCTAACCTTAGGTCCCTGGGTGGGATCCGGAAAGAAATGTGTAAACGCCAGAAAGCAAAGAAAATAAAAATAATAATAATAATAATAATAAATATCTGGAAGTATTAAAAGTAATGAACATGATATAATTTTGCCTACGGAAACACCCGGCTTAAAAAAAATTAGGAATCTGAATTTATAAAGAATAAAACTAGATTTTATTTTTACATTTGGAATGTGAGATAAGAGAAATATAGACAGATACTGAGATAATAAATTACAAAACTATTTCCTACGGGTATAATTTGCATATATATATATTATATATATATATATATATATATATATATATATATATATATATATATATATATATATATATATATATGTATTTATATATATATATATATATGTATTATATATATATATATATATATATATATATATATATATATATATATATATATATATATATATATGGCACTGCTAAACGTTAGCTACCTTATCATATCCAATTTGAAATTCGTACCATATTCAAATTGAATTTAGCCCCTAAAATAACCTCATAATTAATGCAACACAGTAATTACAGTTTGCCGAGGAAATTTCCATTTTCGAATATTCTAAAATTACCCGAATATATTTATTAACTTAGAGTTTTTGCTTTCAACTTCGGTATTCCGTATGTGTGCTGAATATATGACTTCAGGTCGAACAAGAAACATCGTTCATAAATATGTGTGTCCTTTAATGATTGCTTTCACGTGTATATGTTCACTCGTTTAATCACGAGTTTAATGAGATATTTGACTGCAAATATAATATTACAGGATTTACGAAAAATAGACGAGAGTATTTATATTCATTACAGAAGGGGTAATAGGTTCCCAGCCACAATTCTGAACACTAAGCAAAGGCGGGAGTGGACGAATTGATGAAGTTTAAATGATGATATGGAGTCGTTCGGCGTTTTCATTGATTTGAATGATTAGAATTAGTGAAGAAATCAAAGTAAAATGAAATGTAGGATTTTAAAAAGTAAGAAAAACAAAAAGAAACATGGATTTTAAAAGAAAATGGTAAAAGAAAGAAATAAATAAAGAAAGAAAGAAAGAAAGAAAGAAAGGAAAATGAAAATAGCATCGTGCTCTCAAAACAACTTTCTGAAAGAAAGAAAGAAAGAAAGAAAGAAAGAAAGAAAAGGAAAATCAAAATAGAATTGTACTTCGAAAGAAACTTGCTGAAGGAAAGAATGGAAATGAGTAAGGAAGGAAGGAACGAAGGCAGGAAGGAAAGAAAAAAGAAATAAGCAAAAAAAGAAATAAGCAAAAAAAGAAAGAAAAAAGAAAGAAAGAAAGAAAGAAAGAAAGAAAGAAAAGGAAAATAGTATCTTGCTCACAAAAAAGTTTTTGAATGAAAGAAAGGTGAAAAGGAAGTAACGAACGAATAAAGAAAGAAAGAAAGAAAGAAAGAAAAGGAAAATCAAAAGAGCATTGTGCTCAAAAACAAATTTTTGAAAGAAAGAAAGAAAGAAAGAAAGAAAGAAAGAATAGGAAGATTAAAAGAGTATTGTGCTCTCCAAAAAATCTTTGAAAAAAAGAATAAAAGGATGAGAGAAAGAAAAGGAAAATCAAAAGAGTTTTGGGCTCAAAACAATTTTTTGAAAAAAAGACAGAAAGAAAGAAAGAAAGAAAGAAAGAAAGAAAGAAAAGGCACATTAGAAAGCGTGCTTAAAACAATTTTTTGAAAGAAAGAACGAAAATAATAAAACATTGTGCTTGAAAACAAATTTTGAAAAAAAAGTATAGCTGGATGGAAAAAAAGATGAAGAAATTTATAATCGCAAAAACATAGAACGAATGAACGAATGAATGAATGAATAATATTTGACTTGTAAAAAGATGAAGCAGTTTAACAGAGTAGAGAAAGAAAGATTCAATCAATATCTCAAATTCGAGAGGATAAAAGCAACGAATAAGAGCAGAAGTAAAAAAAAAAATAATCACTGAAAAATAGAAAAAAGAGAAATGAAAAGAAGAATAAAATTCGTTGCACTCAAAGAAAGACAAAAACGAGGGTGAAAGGAACGTGGAAAACAAAAAGAAAAGGACAGTGAAAGAAAAGAAAAGACATATGTATTATAATAAAGAAGAAATAGAAAATGTCAATGGTGAAGTTTAGCATTCAAATACGGAACTTTTTTATTGCAATAATCATCCCCTTTTGATGGCATCATATTTTATATAATTTTCATCTACTGGTGTTCGAGTCAATAAAATTATTTCAAAGTGGGCTCCCATTATTAATCTTCCCTGTTCCATATTAGGATTTTTATTCGATCACTAAAGAGATCCATCACCCACGCACCACAGTTAATTGTGAACGCCATATTCTATTAACTGGTTGTATATCATGAGTAACATACCAGTTTTGAATTCAAAGCTGTCCTACATTAAAAAAACAGCTGTCAACCAGAGTTAGAGAACCCAGTTTACCCTGATATTTAATCCATAAATGAAGGAGGCGAGAAGAGATGGATTCATAGTGTTCCCAAGAGTATCGGTACGAAAATGAAAGAAATGAACTCGGATAGAATTCGAATTCGATTCGTTGATTTTTTTTCCAACTCTTTAACGTTTGCAAACACAGCACATAACAAAAATAACAAGATGTAAATACGTCATTAGTTAAGATATAGCTATATTGTTCAGAAGTTACCTATGTACAATCCACCAAAATTTAGTCGGGTAACATGGGCACATGTCTTAAAATCTCCCCAGTGGTGTTCGTTGACAACAATACTACTTTTGCAGAAAGCATTTATATTCTAGACGTCAAAACGTCAAGAAACTTTTAGACATCTTAGCATTTTGATCACAGCTTGGGAATATGTACAGCGGCTCGGATTAAGGAATCGGAGAACAGAGTTCCAGTCGAATCCATTATATTCCCTTACATGCTAATACTCTTGGGAAAGTTATGAATCCTCTTATTTTCCTCTTCAGCTATGGGTAAATAGCAGGATAGACCGGGTTTTATAGCCTTGGATGGCAACTAGTCTACCGCAGAAAGAAATGGCAAACTACTGCAGGAAAAAAACTGCCTCGTCAGTCGTGTATCGAAAAATGCATGATTGACTGAGCGCGTATCACGCATGGCACGTAACTGAACTGTAGCAATGTTTAAAGGAAAGTATTGGTGGTTGATATTTGAATGAAGAAACAGATAGGCAAACACTTCATTTGTATAGATCATTAAATTTATTAAGGACATAACAACAAACTAAATTGGTGTCAGAAGCTGAATTACCTTCCTTATATATTTACGGGATAATAAATATTTTACTTCCAGGAAAAATGCCTCCGGGATATATATATATATATATATATATATATATATATATATATATATATATATATATATATATATATATATATATATATATGGTAGTACTTGTTTGGAAAAACCTCGGGTAACTCAATTTGCAGTAGAACAAATCGGTACCGGAGGAAAAATGGGGAATAAAAAAAGAAAGAAACAAGAACATATAAAACAAGGCGAAAACAATTGTCAAGTTTTCAAGCTCCAAGTCCCCAAGAAAAAACAAAAACAAAAATAAAACGAGTAAAAAGACAATGATGTAGGGTGCTCAATACGCCAAGTAGAGCGATAACCTAAGATAATCCTAATGAGCCAGCTTTAACCTGAAGATCCGTTAAGGACAACCTAGATAGATTTGCCTGGTTTATTAGGATTATCTTAGTATGTGTCGCATGGTCATGTGTGACGTCACGAGCTGCGACGCGATTTTCGCTTCCGCGCTCGTATATACGAGTTTGTCGTTACGTGGAAATTTTTCATGCAACAAGAGCAGACTATCATTGTTCTTTCGTCCGTGTGTTGTTTGATTTATTGAAATTGTCATATTTGATAATGGGTTGTGTAAGCCGAAAGCTTAGATTGGATTTAGACATGTATCAATATGGTGTTTTCCTTTCGTCTTTCAACGATAATGTGATTAAGCTTATCAGACAATATGAAAGGAACTTAAAATAAATAGACAAAACTTGTTTATATTATTTAATGAAACATGCATTAATACATATATATATATATATATATACATATATATATATATATATATATATATATATATATAAATATATATATATATATATATATATATCAACTGGTAAGAGCCATTTTATGATCGTAATACCACTGCTAATCATTGGAAAAACCCAGCATTACCATCATAAAACGACTGTTGCCAATAAACAATATTCAAATACCACGCCACTCTCTAAATTTTTATGGGAAATCACGACAGATAACTACGCACCTGTAGCAAATTGTGATCTCAACAATATAACAGAGCCTTTTAACCTCAACAAGGATAAATATACTCTGTGCCTATTTGAAAAACGAACTATTCTCAAACACATCGATAATCATGATCTGCTTAACAAGCGAAATGAGCTTATGATTACTTGTATCTATCGAAGAAAATCTCTTCTCAAATATTTCGAAGCTGGCTAGAGAAATTATGCTATCATCTCTGCAATACACCAAATGACCTGCCTTTAATACGTTTTACAGTTACCTCCCTTACATCAACGTTTTTTAACATGGACTTTCCTTATTTACATTATTCGGACTATTGTCCTCATCTTTATCGTCAGAAATTCATACACAGATGTCCTCAAGGACACATGGCACAGTGGATAAAGGCGTTGGTTAGATCCAGTGACAGGACCCAATGAGTGAGAGTTCAATACCCGGTTAAGGCAGTGGAGAACTTTCAGAGGGAAATCAACAGGAGGTAACTGATAACTGACATCCATTAAAACATGGCACGTGGAACTAGAACAGTCTACCCCAGTGAGCGAAATAAAGGGTTCATTCCAAACAACAAAGATGCGGACAATAGTCCAAATAATGTACATAATACCTCATCTCAGAAATATAGACAGATACTGGGCTTTCTTCTTTACCGTATTCTTTTTTTGGCTACTCACGCTTTTTATTTGGTAACTACCAACGTTAGTTCGTATTGACTCAATATACATTAACGGATCAATATATTAAACTTACTATTAATAACTTAGTTCATTTTCGATATCCACCTACCAATACTCTATATTTTGATTTTATACCCTAATACTATATTATATTATCTTGAACTTTGAATCCGCATACAATGTAGCGTTGCCCCCATAAGACTCATAAATTAAAAAAATACAAACAACCGTATTAAACAGTTTGTAACTTTTGTACCTGATGATTACCAAAGCAATGAAACTCTGAGTCTTACTGTAAGCGTAGATATATGTGTAACCATTAATATGTACTTTATAGCTCTGATTTACTACATTGAATAGTTTTTGCTTACACCGTTGAATAAATAAATAGTTATTTGCTCACTTGTACGTGTACGTCATCGCTCATATATATGATTGATCGTATCTCTTTATTTAGATCATTTCTACGCACACACATATATATATGTGTGTGTGTGTCTCTGTGTGTGTGCGCGTGTGTTCTATATAACAATAAAGCGTCGCTGCCGACACTTGAGTTTGAACATAGATCGCCAGTGAGCAAACACAGGCGATTACATTATTGAATTAAGTAGACCACGTGACCATAGAGGAAACGCGTATATAGGATGTAGCGTGTGTCTAATTGACCGTTATTCCTAGTCTATCCTCTATACTATATGGGTAGTCATTTCTAATCTATTCTCTATAACTATTCGGATCTCTATTTTTACTCTATCCTCTAGCACTATATGGACCGCAATTCTATACGCTATTCGCTAGACTATTTCTCTATTCGGATCATTATACGGATTACTATTCGAGCGAGATTATTCGAAGGCGTCTGACATCAATATTGTTCATCGGCGTACTATAGTCATATCTGATACTACAACGAGCATTTCAAAAGTGACAATAAGTATTCGTTGACATCACAATATATATATATATATATATGTATATATCATAAAACTATATTTTTGCCACACACACACATATATACATACATACACACACACACACACACACATATATATATATATATATATATATATATATATATATATATATATATATATATGGTAAAAGTATAGTTTTATGATATGCTACATGTATGAGTAAAAGTGCTCATCACTGAGGAGCGACGGTATGTTTCATACTTGAACGCAATCTTCAGTACAGGTAGGCATGTTGAATTAATGGATAGCCATTCGAAATTAGGAATAGCAGAGCCGAGTTCGAATTCCAATCCTGTTTGTTTCAGTCACTTACGTTCATATACGTTTGGGGAAAATCTGTATTCATCTATTCTTCCACACCTATGGCTTGCTCCCATTACCTTGGTTGCGAACATGTTTAGAAGTACAACTCTCAATTCTGATTCCACATCAGACCCTGATCTGGTGAGTTGTGTAAGTGGAACCCCAGCAAGATATAAATCCAGAGATGTTAAAAGGTGAATGAATGCCTGAGGATAATAATCCACCACAACTAATAACTATCCACCACAACTATAAGTTAAATAGCCTCACCAACCCACAATTGCCCAAGAGTCATGTGTACGGTTACATCTCAGACGATATGGTTAATCATGGGGATCCTATCACAGCAGAGAGAATGCTACACACACACTCTCTCTCTCCCTCACTCACAGACATACACTCTCTATCTCACTCACACCCACCCACACATAAACTCTCTCTCCCTTACTCACACACACACTCTCTCTCCCTCGCTCATACACACACACACACTCTCTCCCTGACTCTCACACAAACACTCTCTCTCCCTCTCTCACACACACACTCTCCCCCTCACTCACACACACTTTCTCTCTATTAAACACACACACGCTCTTTCTATTAAACATACACACTCTCTCTCCCTCACTCACACACACACACACACACTCTCTCTCTCTATTACACACACACTCTCCCTCCCTCCCTCATATACAAACTCTCCCTCCCTCACTCACACATACACATACACACTTTCTCTCTCCCTCTCTCACGCACATACACTCTATCTCTCTCTATCACACACACACTAATTTAAAATTGTTAATATTTTTATTAATTATTGGTCGATTTTCATTAAAGCGTGAAGTGGTAGAAGTTCAGTTTAGTGTTAAAATTCCACCCTTTGTAGATATTCTTCTAATCTAGATGTTGAAGGACGAGCGCGTCTGTAGATATCTACCACAGAACACGTAAATATCAGTTTGAAATAACAATTTCTGATGATTTTCGCATCTTCTAAAGCACTAGGTCCTTGAACAATGAGTGCGCGCGCGCACGTGTGTGTTTGCGTGTCGGAAAACAGTTCATTTTACTTTTAGACATTGTGATATTTTTTACAGTGATATTCACCCTGTACAAGAGCCAGGAGTCACTCGAGGTAGAGGGTTAGAGAGTAAGAGGAATAGTTTATGCGAACATGTGGGAAAGATAGCGGTTGACCCTAGACTTGAACAGGTTAAGATTTGTAATGATCGGAAAAACATCCTATTGGGAGTCGGTTCCACAAAGCAGCGGTTTACGGGAGGAGAATTACATTTCGTCAATTCTATACGAAGAGAATGAAGGTGGTTCGCTACAATGTGATGAGCATGGCGGGTTTTAACCGTGGAGATTAGGACTTATGGAACTGAATAACGTATTTCGTTTGAGCACTTTCCATGGAAATAGCGATAGAGCAATGAGAGGCTTGCGACGTTTCGTCTGTGAGAAAGGCGAATAATTTCCATGCCGTACGGTACACACAAAATTCTTTACAGAAGCTACAGCATAACATCGAAAAACAAAGATAAAAAGATTTGGTGGAATACATTTGAATGCTATTATTATCGTCTAAGGTTCGTCTTTAATATATCATTATTTTGCTGTTTCTATTTTCCTTGTTTTTATCCCTCTCGTCTTTGAATCGAAATGAAGTAACTCTAACAACCAAAACGACAGCTCAAGTCTGAATGTGTGACAATAATAATTTCTTTTCTAAAGAATTCAAGCAAAAGAAAAAAGAAAAGATTTTTTTTTTTTTACTTGGGAATAATCAATCATATATTATAAATATATCGAGTTTCAATCGCCTGTAAATAAATGTAAAGATAGATACATGTACATTCAAACATCGTCTGCAAGTAAAATAAAGCAGTGAAACGTTCCGTTCTCAATTCGGTCAAAATGGTGCCTGGCATTCGACCTTGTTTGCCCACGGACATCTGTGAGTGCAGAATTAGAAACTTTTATATGCTATTTTATTTTCTCATGGGACATCGAATGAAATTGAAACTGATTAATGAATGCAGGTTAGGATCTGGCTGAGTATTTAACGTCGATCTGCCAGCGACGTGTGGCCTGAATCGTCTGGCAAAATGAAAGATGACGTAAAAAAAAATAACTGGTAATTTTAAAAGAAATATTTCCTTCCAATAGGTATTCTCGAAAGTATGGATGTAAATATGTGGAGACCTACACACGTACACTTTAGTAAAATATCCGAGTGGAAACTGAAATTTCTGGGCCCAAACAAGAAGAGATTTAAAAATCTTTTTGATGCAATTTGTAAGATGGGTGTGGAACTGAGAAATTATATATTAGTGTCATAGAAATTATTAGGAGGATTTGAGATAATCATAATTAAGTAATTCGTCATGTCTAGAAGAAACCTCAACAGAATGCAGATTTTGGTCCTACATTATAATATATATATATATATATATATATATATATATATATATATATATATATATATATATATATATTACTGCCACGAATAGACAAAAATTAGTTTTATTCATACCACTCATGATAATAAAAAGTAAAAATGAAAAACGTGCTAGCTAAGCGGTTTCGTACCTCGCTCAACAGAGCTACATTGCGGTAAATAGAGTAAATTATATAAAAATAAAAACAATGGACAAAGTTTATTGGTGGGAAAAAATTCAAATGATAATTACTTGGAGGCCTAATATAAAGTCCTGTTTACAAAGAGAAGGCTTTAAAGGTAGAATATAGATGGCCTCCAACACTTTTACGTGGTAATTTGAGTGGGACTTGCTAAGGATGGTAAAAGCGTCCGCACTAAAACGAACAGGACAATTATGGCTATTTATAAGGTGTCCTGCGATGGAAGACCCATACCTATTGGTCAGAATGTCCGAGGTACCACCAAACACACACACACATATATATATATATATATATATATATATATATATATATATATATATATATACACACACACACACACACACACACACACACACACACACACACACACACACACACACACACACACACACACACAGAGACCCACGTACATTTTAGTAAAATATCCGAGAGGGAACTGAAAAATTGTCCGCCTAAACAGGAAGGGATTTAAAAACTTCTTTCATGTAATTTTTTTCTTAATGTGGGTCGTGCTGAGAAATTCTCTGAAACATATTACATATGATAGAAACTATTAGGGGGATTTGAGATAATCATAATTAAGTAATTCATCATGTCTAGAAGAACCTCAACAGAATGCACTCTACAGCCGTGTCGTCCTATATTTAGGAGTACATTAGCAGTGCGCATCCGAGAATTGAAACCCGGTCAGTTACGTTATCAGGCAAACGTCATACCAACTCTTCCAACGGGCCTCGATGGCAAAGAAATAGCGAATCAGACTCAATATAGCGCCACTCGATCACATATTCCGTGGTGGAACTCATCCGAGTTTCTCCTTTACCGATAGGACTGTACCCACCCCCACCCCCACCCCACGAGCCACGACTACTATCCTCAAGTCGCTTCATCCAGAGCATTAAAAGCCGGTTCAAGGAAAGATATACAAGTGATAGAAATTTGAGATAATTATAATTAAGTAATTAATCGAGTCTAGAAGAAACCTCAACAGAATGCAGGAAGCACTTGGCGGCCGTTTCGTCCTATATTTGCGGCTCATCAGGAGTGTGCATCCACTAAGTTATTGTTTTTATTTAAACAAAAATGCGATGCTTCAAGTGCATTTGATTTTTTCCCTCTCTTTATTGGCTAAATATAAGTTACGTGAGTCAAAATCTTGAACCAACTAGCAATATATATATATATATATATGTATATATATATATACACACAAATGAAGAGAAAGAAGAACAAACAGATCTAGAATCCACTGTTTTTTCGCATTTCATTTTTTTTTTTTAAAGTTCTCAATACAATGTAGAGCATGATATTTTTATTGAAAAATATTTTACATTACGACATAGAAATTTGTTTTCGAGACTTAACATTTTTTTGTCCCGTCATTCGGTAACTTTTGATGAAAATGATTAACTTTTGAAAACAGAAAACAATACGTTTGCTTATTAAAGAGTTAAGTAGGAGGGTGTCCAAATTTTAAAATCTTATGGATATGTCTCTTTCAACTAATCAAAAGTCAGGTCGAAGCTAATGCAGAAAAGTTAAAAATATAGGTTAGACGTTGGGGCATTCATACATGTCTCGAGGAACTTCCGGTTAAGAATATACATTTAAGTTACGAAAACATAATCTGATATACATGTATATCTCTAACATTAGGTTAATTTTTGTTTTTTAATTATTTTTTTATATATTTTAGAACTATCTTAAAGTGGCCTCTAGTATGATTAAATCATTTTTGTATAATTTTGAACCTAAAATACAATACTTATTTTATTTAATAGGCCTTAATACATGGCAATATTAAAATTATATGTACCATTATATATATATATAATAAAATAATGAATATATAATTGTAATACATAGATTTTTTTAGGGAAAATCCATTAATTATTTTCAAACGCAAACATTGTACAATGCCTACATATTACAGTTAGTTCCTTATGCTGATTAAATAGATTATTATTTTTAGGAAACTTAATAATATGTAGTTTTTCATGTAGACACAGAGACGTGCATGGATCATTTAAGGACTTACAAGTTCTCGTTTTATTTAATAATTTCCATTTTACTTTAGAGGCTTTATTGATTTCTTTTAAATACCAAAAATATTTAGATAGGGATGTTCGATTACGCTATGTATTGTTGTTAAAGGAAGAAATATGTCGGCACCATCTTAATTTAAAAGAGTTTTTCGTGTTTCCAATATAAAATTTCTTAACATCTAGGTTTTCAGTAGATGAAATAGTGCATTGATAAACAATAGATTCAGCAAGACATTTTTCATTGCAAAACTTGATGGGATTTCTACAGCTACATAAAATTAAAAAAAAAATATTGACTTCCGTTTTGGAATTACTATTATTTTTATTTAGGTTTAAGTGTTTATTTAAAATTTTATTATTATGCATTTTTATAATTTTTTTTTAGATTATCAGTTCAACTTTTGAGTAAATGCTCTGATTTTTAATTAAACAGTATTACTTACATTTACTGTCTTGAATGTTCGAGAAATTTAAAGTTTAAAAGCAGTAATTCGAAATTAAACGGAAGTTCTCTGTGGCTGAATGGTTGCCAGGGTCAATGTAGGTTCCGTATAGGATCCATCTTCGATTCCTGTCGAGGTAAGCATATTTTCTACGAAATTTCTCGAACATTCAGGTCACTAAATGTAAATAATAAAAAGGATCGTTCGGTTAGCGAGGTCGATTTTACTTCTTTTAAACAAACCAAACGTTCCTCTGTGGCTCAATCGGTTAAGACACGTCAGGCTATATGTCGGTTCCGTATAGGATACAGGTTCGATTCCTGTCGGAGGACGAATATTTTCTATGAAAATTTATCGGACATTCAGGCCGGTAAATGTTATTAATACTGTTTATTGTAAACAGAACATTTACTTAAATATTTGTATCTATAAAAAGAATGTATAAACATAAAAATGTATTAAAATAATTGTCGGACTCTGTCCATTTCATAATGCGTGACGTCATATATATATATATATATATATATATATATATATATATATATATATATATATATATGTGTGTGTGTGTATTTAAGCAACAATCCTACATTCATGTACATTTTATTGAATACGACAGACAAGGTGCTTTTATTTAGTTTTTATACAGTTTCTCATGCGATGTAATTTTTTTTTCTTTTCAGATGATAAATTATATAAAAACTGCCCGAATGTTCTTTTTATCCGAGTGCTTTCGGCTATACATTTAGCCATTTTCAAGAATTAAATATTTTAAGTGTTAATTAAGAAATAGTTTTTTGCATATATGTATTTATATAATGTTTTCATTTTTCAAAACACGGTCAAGACATTGCGTCCATGTTCATAGTTGATTTTTATAAATGTTGGGTTTTTTGCTTTTATTAATAAGGCTCCCATTATTTTGAGCCTTTTTTCCATATAGATGATGCTATTATTTTTTGTGTTATATATATATATATATATATATAATGAAAAAAAACCACTTTAAGGTACCGTTACAATAATTTATTTCGCCAAAATCCTTTTAAAGGAGTCCTTTAAAAGGATTTTGGTGAACTAAATTATTGTAATGGTACCTTAAAGTGGTCTGTTTTTCATTAAATATTAGCTCTGGATTCACATTGAGCTCTCAGGATTTCATCCTCCTTGGAATTACCCATACGGTTTACCAAGTTCTTCGTAACTTATATATATATATATATATATATATATATATATATATATACAGTGGGAAAATAAATATTCGTACACTTGAAAAATTGTATTTTTATAAATGTAAAAGCCAAAAACAAATATCGGCACATTTTATGTATGAAGACACAAACTATTAAAAATAATAATAAACTTAATTAATTCTTATTCTAACAGAAATTAATCAATTTTTTTTATTCTAACTGGTGAAAAAAGTATTCGTACAAATCAATTATTAGGATAAAATAATCAATTAATTATGAAAAAAGTATATTCTAGAATGTTCCAGTAATATTATCAGTAATTATATTTAACGCTATTAGCCATTATCAGAGCATTCTGCAATTTCTAGTCTTACGAGAAGATTCTAATAATGCCTAAATGTAAAGAATTAACTTTTTCACAAAAACAACACATTTTGTCCCTTTGGAAAGATGGGAACAGTTACAGAACGATTTCTAACAACCTGAATATTCACTTTACTATAATTGCTTCGTTCATTGCAAGGTTTAAAACTCGCAACAGCGTCGAAAACCAAAGACGAACAGGTGCTCCGAGGAAGATTTCTCTAAGATCAGCAAGGATATTAGGATGCCAGATCCAGCAAAATCCACAGTTTACCCGAGAAGTGCTGCAGGAACATCTGCGTGCATTAGGGATTAAATCGATCAAGCGTACAATAAGTAATGAACTACACAAAAACAGTATGAAATCACGCATCCCCAGGGAGACTCCTCTCCTCTTGAAACGACACAGAGATGCTAGGCTAAAATTCGTTAGAGAGCATAAGGATAAAGAATATTCGTTTTGGGAAAAAGTACTATGGACAGATGAAACTAAAATAGTTGTTTGGTCATAATTATCGAAATCATATGTGGAGGAAGGACGGTAAAGCCTACTTACCAAAGAACACGTTGCCAACTGTAAAGTTTGGTGGTGGCAGTATCATGATCTGGGGCTGTTTTTCTGCAAAAGGTGTTGGCAGAATATCAATAATAGATGGCAAGATGAATGCCGAAAGATACCAGAAAATCCTGCAAGACAATTTAATGCGTTCTGTTGAGAGACTTCGGCTACCTCCTGATTGGGTTTTCCAACTGGATAATGACCCTAAGCATACCGCTAGATCTACAAGGAAATGGTTAGCTGAAAGTAATGTTGATGTCTTGCAATGGCCAAGTCAGTCCCCAGACTTGAACCCAATCGAGAATTTATGGCGATATTTGAAAATTCAAATTGGAAAAAGAGCACCAACAAATTTAAAGAATTTGAAGACAATATGCCAAGAAAAATGGGACAAAATACCACTCAGTGTTTGCAAATCATTAGTTGAGACGTACAGGAATAGACTGGTAGCTGTTGAACTCAATAAAAGATATTCCACAAAGGATTAAATTAAGTTAATATGCTTTTTTTTGTTTTGTACGAATACTTTTTTCATCAATTAAAATGAAAAAAAAATGCATTAATTTCTGTTAGAATAAGAATTAATTAAGTTTATTACTATTTTTTAATAAAATGTATCTTTACACATAAAATGTATCAAAATTTGTTTTAGTTAAGGCTTATTACATTTATGAAAATACAATTTTCCATGTGTACGAATTTTTAATTTCCCCAACTGTATATATATATATATATATATATATATATATATATATATATATATATATATATATATATATATATGGCACGTCATAGTATACAGAGTAAGTGTTGGTTTAAAACGTCTAGCAGAAATATTTGATAACTTCTGCAATGCGGTTGTTGGCGAAAGTTTTTAACGAAACAAAGTTTTCTAAATGAAAGTTTTTAATTTAACTAGTGAGCGTTTATATTTTTTTGAAAGTTTTTTCTACGTCGTTCTTTCGTAAGTTAATTAACTTTTGCACTGACAGAATCTACGCATATCCGTAAGAAAAGGCCTGTTAAAATTCAGATCAGTTCCATTTTCCATGTGTTCTGTTTCTTTAGTAGCAACAGAAAAGCAAACAGTTGGTGGCCGGACGGAGTCGAAATCAATTGCAGAAATCGAATCACGCTTCACACTGTGACGTTCCAATTTGCTACTGAGCAAGAGCAGTTGCAAGTTAAAAACATTCTTGAAAAGGAGTGAATCCACCAAACAAATATCAGCTGTTAAGAAAGAAATGATCTTACTATTTATTCTGTATGATACACAATTGTGGCACAAGGCCAGGGAGAGAATATGAGAAAAGGTTGGTCTTCATTAGATATCCTAGTTCTTGCTTATCAGATTAACGATCCATTCATACATTACAACTTACTCATTCACCACAAGAACGTATCCATCACCACTCAATCCTGCATACACCAAAATACCGCATATTCATACGGGACCTACAAAACACCCCATGAGATAAAAATCTGATGAAAGTTGAAAATCTCTACCCCCTCCCTTTTTTATCAAAAATATATAAAAATTTCATGATCCATGGAATGATGGGGGAAGGGATGAAACCTGAAAGAAATGATCTTTTCTGTTAATTCACCCCAAAATAAAAATTAATTTATATTTACTAAAATTCACCCCAAATTCTCACAGAACGAAGACCTTCTATGGGACGAGGGGTTGGGTTGACTTTGCGATCGCCTCAAATGTGGGCGATTCGGTTGCGTTATTTCTAAATGGGACGTCTGCGTTCGAGCTCACCTCGGGTAAAAAAAAATAAAACCTGATTGTTTTCTCTTTTTTTTTAAAATTGTAAAACATCTTTTTAAGGACCTAGAATATCATCCGTAATTACGAAATGTGAATAAATTCCTGAGTTTTGGTAATTTTTCATTCGGAGAGTTGCGGTTATTGTGAGACAAGTTAGATAAATTTTGATTTAAGATTTATATTTTCAAAAATGTGACAAAAATTTAATAAAAAAAAACAACCTCTTATTCAAAATTTATAATTTCTTGGGGTGAATTGATATTTGTGATAAGCAGCTTTACATTATTTGTTGTGAATTAAAAGTAAAAGATTGGAATGAAAGAAAGAAAGAACTAAAGAAAGTCTTCATTCATGCTGCTATGGCGATACTTGCAGACGCGATGACACCGTCTAAAAGTGAAGAATCGTAAGATCTGATGAATGCAATTTCTCAGAGCTTTCTAAGCCATTATTTCCTCAACGTAAAATTATAAGTTTAATAGACTTGTCGATAATACGAATATTAATTCATAACTACTGAGACTATCTTTCTTTACGATTATCAGTACTTTTCGATAGGAAAATCATTGGCAGTGCATTTACATTACATATACAGGTTCAGGCAGGAATACTTTCAACATATTCATTTCATCCAGCTAGCGCATTTTGGGCCGCTGTGGTCATCACTGCCCTTCATCTCACATTTGCGATGCAAGACAGAATAATGCAATAGCTTGTCGTTTCCGTTCACGCCGGGGATGTTGAGTTTACCTCGTCCTTCCTCGAAGAGGTAGATTTGTTTTTGAAGTTATCATCATCTAGCCTTTACCCGAAGAGGTAGGACTTACAAGGCAGCAAGAAGTTTGAATTCAGAGTTTCTTTCAACTAGACAGATATAAGAACCTGTCTGTACTGCTATTTTAACTACGGCTGAAGGGAGAAGTGGATTTATACCTGTCCACGTAATTAGCACGTAAGTGAATCTAATGAACTCAACGGGAAATCGAACTCGGCCGTCCGATTACCCAATGCAAGCTCCTAACCATTACGCCACCGTGACTCATTTAT
>OZ010596.1:26201217-26351217 GCA_963932145.1 Acanthosepion lycidas
ATTTTCGAAACAGCCAAGAACTTTTTTTCTCTAAAATATACCTTTGCACACATCATTACAAACAAATTGTAAATTGTGTATATAAAATTTAATTTGTTCTTTCAAATATGTATTTTTTGTTGTGATTGAATATATATGCCATTTTTTATAATTTATGTTTGTGGATATTGCATATTTTATTTGCAGCACAATCTTAAATATTCACGCAACCTTCTTCGATCCACTACAATATCCTTATTTTAGTTAAAAACATAGAAGAAATAATGGGGCTCAAAAAAACTTTCGAAAAATCTCTGTTCTCAAGTTCACTTATGAACACAGATAACAAAATCCCTTTCCTTGACCTTTTAATAACCCATTTACTACCTCCCCATATAAAAAACAACTAGCAAAAACTCTCGCACTCTCAACTATAAGAGTGAATATTCCAGATTATTACAGAATAACACTTATACAGAATTTAATTAACCGAGCACAAATTAATTCCTCTACAAAAAAAGATTTTCTACACTGAACTAAAAAATATTAAGCAGACTCTCATTAATAATGACTTCCCAAACCACATTGTAGAAGACGATACATAAAAAACTTCAACACACGTCAAATAGAATATAGTACTTCCTCAAAGTACACTAAATATATCAAACTGCTATATTGTAACCAGGTGCATGCTAACTACAATCAGGATGAAAAAATCATAAAGAATTTTATTTATACTAACATATCTTTTAAGAATTCTAATAAAAAATCATAAAAAATCTCATTCGTACTAACATATCATTCATGGGTTCTAATAAAAATAAAATAAAATTAATCATATATAACAAAAATACAATACAACCAATTTAATTATTCACAATAAAATCTCCCCACTAACTGATGTATCACATAAAACCAACATTATACACCAATTCAAATTGCCCTTGGGAAAATTTATCTCTGTCAAATAAAAAAAAAAAACATATATACGTTGGATATACGACAACTACATTAACAAGACGTCTTACACTGCACATGTCCATCCATTCGTCCATTGCAACACATCTATAACATTCCTGTCCACATTCCCAATACAAAAAAATAATGATCGACAACACAACTATCCTACAAGAAAATAACAAATGCAAGCTACAGATCCTCGAATCATTTTATCTTAAAAAATTAAAGCCGGCACTGAACAGAATCAACTATGAATACTGTAGTTATGTTCTGAAATGCCTATAAAGGAACAGTTTTTTCACGCTTTAATGTTCACATGACCGTGACATTATAACATTGAAAAAATTCTATAATGGATATTTTTTCCGTTCTAATGAACGCTGAACACGACTGCCAATCGTTGCATTTGAAAGCATAATGAAAAAATTACAGTAATGGATAACAACACACAGCTTTGTATAACTTCTTGTACCCCTGAACAACACACAGTTTTGTACTACTTGCATCCCAGAAGATGATTTTGGAAGAAGATCGAAAGTACTTGGGGAAATGGGAAATAAAAGTGATTTAAACAGTTATAGCTCATTTCTTATATCATTTAATATCAATACACGGAAGTTTATTCGTGAGTATGAACGGATTTTGTTAAAAATTAACAGACATAATGTCTGTAATTTATTTAATCAGACACGCCTAAAAGAAAAAAAAATAATTGTATATATTTGAATAAAAATGCGTATATCAATTTAATAAAAGTAGAATAAAAGTTCATTGTATATATTTCAATAACAAATACGCATATAAATTTAATACAAATACGATAAAAAGTTAAATGTATATATTACATTAAATATATGTACACTAAATTTCAAAAGTTTGCGACAACCTTTGGTAACTTTGGCTCAAAATTAGTTTTGTACTTTAAATAAAAAAATATTGCAAATAGTTAAAAAAAAATCTGAGACATGATTTACTTTTAGAGTAAAAAATCATTTTTACGAATAAATTTTGCTCTCGTCTAAATATCCTTCTTTAGTCTTGATTACTGCAGCACAAATGTTTGGCATTCCTTGCAAACTTTTCTCAACGTATAAGTTTGATAAATTATTCCCTTCTTTTTTCAATGAGTCTAAGAGCTCTTTTTTATTTTTTATTTTCTATTTTTTTCACTATTCTTTCAAGTTCAATTTATGCTAATTCTGGGGGGGGGGGTCAAACTTTCGAACTGTAGTGCATATCAATACAGTAAAAAGTTTAGCGTTGATACACTCCTGATTAAAAATTTAAGGCCACTTGAAATTTCTTTAAAAAGACTGTTTTTCATGGAAAAATTTTAAACATTTCTTACTTATGGTTACTAATTTTATAATCTAAAAGGTTATGCAGACAAAAATTTATAATTCGAATATTTTATTGAGAAATTGACATTTTTATAAAATGAGGCGTTTTAGACTTGATAAAAATTATAAGACCAGAGAAAAAATTCTACGAAATTGTACGAAAAGTGTACGAAAACATTTAACAACCAAATCTAATAATGAGTTCTACCTCCACTGGTTTTGATGACTTCAAAAATTCTTTGGGGCATGCTAGAAATTAGAGTTTTCATTAAACTGCGAGGAATATTGCTCCAGCTTTTGAAGATAGCTTCACGAAGTTCATTTTTTGTTGAATATTGTTTGCCATTTCGATAAACATCTCTTGCCACTTGAATTGGGTTCAAGTCCGGTGAGTATGCAGGATATTTCAAGAGATGGACCCCATTTTTTTTAAGAAAGGTCAAGGTCCGGCATGCAGAGTGGATTGCAGCATTATCCTGTTGCAATAACCATCCATCCCCACACAAACGATGGCATCTTCGTCACCAACGATGCTTTTTGTAGCATGCTAACATAACCAGCCGCTGTCTGACGACCCTGCACCACGTGGAGCTCCATTGTCCCTCTGTTTTTTTTATGCCAATATCGTTGGAAGACATCAGGACCATCTAGATTGAATTTTTTCTCATCAGAAAACAGGACTTTCTTCCACTTCTCAATGTCCCATGTTTGGTATTCATGACCAAACCTTAAACGGTTCACTTTGTGACGTGGAAGCAGCCGAGGAATTTGTTTGCGCTTTTTATTTACCATGCCTTTTTGTCGTAAGTGTCGTCTGATGGTTACTGGACTACAATCAGCATCTGTGGCTGCCTTAATTTGACTAGAAGAAAGTCCACTGGCTTTCACAACAACCCGCCTTATTCTCCTACTCAATGCCGGAGAAATCTTTTTGCGCCTACCAGTAGACTTTGCGTTTCCATAATTCGCACTGTCCTTTAGAAAGTTGCAAATCACAGTTTTACTGCGATTTATATTAGCTGCGATCGCCCGCTGTGACAAACCTTCATTATGGAAATCTAGAATTTGATCACGCTCAACTTCGGTAAGTTTGCTTGCTTTAGGCATGGTGACACCTTTTCACAGTGATTGCTAATCTCTAGCTGAACTAAAAACATTGGAATTACCCTAGATGTAACAATTTGTACCCTCTGTTCTTATAATTTTTATCAAGTGTAAAACACCTTATTTTGAATAAATTGATCGGATTATAACTTTTTGTCTACAAAAGCTTTTAGATTATAGAATTAGTAACCTTAAGTAAGAAAAAGTTTATAATGTATCCATGACAAACAGTCTCTTATAAAAAATTTTGAAGTGGTCTTAAATTTTTGATCAGAAGTGTATTTAAATAAAAAAAAGAACATATACGTCTAATACTAATGGAAAAGTTCACAAGCCGAAAAATTAAGATACATTAGAAAATTCAAATAGGAAAATCTAGTATATTCGTGTATAAAATAATAAAATAATAATATATATTGTATTTATCATTCATATGTTTTTATGGTCTAAATATTTTTAATTTTTTTTATAAAAAAATTGTTGCATTTTGTTTACATAACAAACTCTGATTTCCCTCAAACAAGTTTTCAGCCTTTTCATAAGGTTAGCTTTAAAAGACTGAAACTAGCCTAATATATTGTTCATATCATTACTAGAATATTCAGTGCTAAATAATACCAATTATACATAGGTAAAGGTGTGATGGGTAAATTGTCATCTAAATTACGCGAAAGTGGAAATAACACTGACATCTCGTTTTAACAGATATATTTACCAAAATTACAGAAAAATATTTTGAAATATTAAAGAGTAAAGTTATTCAAAAACCGCCATTGGCTTCTTACACAGCCTTCAGACGACTTCGGAATATCCTGCAACTCTTCTGGACAGTCTCCTTTTATAAGTTGGTGAATGCTGCCATAATCCTTGACTTCAGTTCATCTTTGGTGTGACAAGGAATTTTGTTGGTCTCTCGCTCAACTGCGTCCCACATGATAATCAAGAGGTTGCAATCTGAGAGAATTAGATGGCCAGCTGTAAAGGGTGATGTGGTCGCAGAAATTGTCTGACAGCCATGACTGGTTTCTCCTGCTTGTGTTGTATGGTGCAGAGTTCTCTTGCCAGACATAGGGTCTTCTAGCAGCCACTCTCTTGAGCCAGGGCAGCACTATCTCTTCAAATCACTTGATGTAGGCCTCTCTGTTGAGTCTGAGATCCTCACCAACAATTTCGGGAGTTCTTTTCTTATTAGAACGTTCAGAGTGAGTTTTCCAGACTGCCGTACCTCCATAATCACCATTAGACTCATACAACTCTTTCCGAATTCTCTGCACTCTGAAATGTTGGTATTCGAGCTTCCGGCGGGAATGCCAAACAGTAGAACATGCCGTTTCCAAATTTCTGGCGGAGTGAATTTGGTCATGATACTTTTTATCTCAAGACCCTTCTATATACTGTGCAGTCGACAAAATCAAAAACAAACAACGATCATGCGCGAAATTAAAAATATAAAATTGCGACAATTTACCCATCGCACTTTGTATATTAATTATATATTACTTTAATTATGGATTTTTCCCTGGGTGTTGCATTGTTTCGGACGTGTAGACGTCTCGGGTATTTTCAATTTTGTCTTTCCAATTTGCTCCAACCTTCATATTATAAACTTTAAAATGAGATAAATGTTACTTTGGGAACCTTCGTAATGAAATGCAAAGGTAGAAAAATAATGACTGTAAGAGAAGAATGAGAAAACAAGTTGTGTCTAGAAAAGAGAAAAATGGTTTGATTAAAAAGGTCTTCTAGTAAAAAAAATATTTACTTTCGGACTATTGTCCTCATCTTTGTTGTTGTTATCACGACGTTTCGGCGGTTGTGACCTCCCTCTTTCCTTCATCAGGTATATATCACTTTGGGTAACACACAGCGAATTCTAAACAGAACACTTTATTTAATTTACGGGGCTAGATCGTTCCACTGATATTGTATAGTTCTTGTTTTTAGTGCTTCTCAGATATTACTCGCACTGTTTCCAACAATGTGTACAAGACAACACTACCCAACCCAGGGTTTGAACTCACAACGACTCTGACAACAAACTCACGAAACATCGCTTTAAGCCCCGCTGTGCCGCAGAGATTTATCAACAAAGACGAGGACAATAGTCCAAATATAAATAGTGCAAATAATGATAACTCCTCATCTTCGAAATTCAGACAGAATATTAAAGATATTTTATCTCTAAAATTCTGAAGAAAACATCTACATATCACTGCCACCAATATCTAGTACCAATGAGACCAGTGCAGTACTCAATAAGTCAAAACATACCATCTTCTATGGCATATCGGACGACCTCTGTCATTTGTAATTAGCGATAGAGTTGTGATAGATCCCAGGCTAGATAACATTTTCCCATAACATCATGCTGTATTATTAATGAATAAAACTTTGCTTAATTCACTATGCCACAGGATATTTTTAAAAGGCAATCAACTAGGATTTTTATGTCATCAATATTTATTAAAAATATCGGAAAATGTGTAAACCTTGACATTCATCATCAATGATCGCTGCATCGTCAAAGCCAGTATCACTGACGCAACGTCATCTTGGGAGACTTTACCAACCCTGTTGTTAGATCATAGTCACGCTCATTGTTCTGTACCTGCAAGTGGTGAACCATATATGGGCTAAATTTATGCATATATGCGTCAGCGTTTGAAAACCAAAATCGTGAAAGGTTTGACGCGTTATGAATAATGTCAATGTGCGGACTGAGAAAAGGATTTTGAAACGGTAGCCAAAATAAACACCACCTGACTTAACCTTCCTCAGTCACATCACCGAACAAAAAGTCATTTAATCTTAGACCAGTTCGCATCAAGCCGAGACTATATAAAACGAGATATTAGACAGGCCACGCATATTTTATCTACTATGTCAAAGACAGTGTCAAGGACCTCAACTTTTGTAGACACATAATTGTAAAAATTTGATGGTAACATAATTCTGGGAATCAAGATTGAATTTTAAATTCAGAAAAGCTAGAAAATAACTCATTTTTCTGTGCCATGTTCCTTCATGATGTGATCGAATGTGGCTCTCCGCAGCTTCTTATCTATTGTGACCCTTAGAAGCATTTCTAATTTTGCCAAGCCTCCTGTTGCCCGTTTTGTTATCCGTTTATATAAGCCCGTCAGGTAGCCCACTGCCTTCCCCTATCTTTCTTTCCCTGTGAGGGTCACGTTCCTTCCTTCGACATTATCTGAAATTTCAACTGTTTCTGTTTTTATCTATAAGTGATCTTTATGTTATCAATTTCTTTAAGATGTCTTTTTCAAGAGAATCAAAAATAAATAAAAATTGCACAGAAGAGGATTTCCGACAAACAGGAAAGCAAGAATTAGCAAGGCATCCATTGTAGAAATAAAAGAGAACAGAGATCGGTTCAAGGTCATATTTCTTAAGGGCAATTGCAGAGATACCATCAAGTCCATATGCTTTGTGGGGATCAATTTTGTAAAAGTGGATGGAATTATATGCATATCATGCAGTAGAAATTCAGTTCTAAATGCAAAAGTCAGGCAAAGTACTTCTGAAAAGTCAAGAGTAGAATGGGAAGACAATTTTCAGGCAACGCATTCCGTTTCATCAGCAGAAGATGGTAGCACTTCAAATTCATTAAAAAGAGGAGGAATTAAGGACTTACTTTTATATAACACATTCTTACAGAGCTGTCAGTAGTTACGAGAAGCAAACTTGAGGGAGGATATACTGTGCCTCACTCTATCAGCGAACTACATAGACCCCTTGAGGACACGTTTGTACTTATTACCAGCGGACACAAGGAGGCGTCTATTGAGATAAGAGCTATCACGTTAGGATAACCAGAAACGGTGATTCCTGGGGTTATAGCGGCTGGACAGACATATGTGAACCAAGTTGAAGATTGTGACTTTAGCTAGATGCCGACTTACACCCAAAAAGAAAACATTATAGCAATAGTTCTTGATCTTTTTTTAAACACGACCCCCCTTTAGTCACAGATCCCTTTAGTCATGGGCCCTTTTAGTCACAGACCCTTTGAGTAACAGAGTATATAAGAACTAGCCTTCAGTAGACAAATAGAGAGACAAGCAGATACTCACAGGCTGATTTTTTTTTCCAAAAAATTGTACAGTGTAACCCGGATATAAGAGAGTTGCCGGGACCGGAGAAGAAGTCTCTTATATCCGGGTTTCTCTTATATCCGGGTTTGGTCTATTTTGTTTAGGTAAGTATGGCTCTAATTTGGGACCAGAGAAAATCTCTCTTATACCCGGGTTTATCTAATATCCGGGTCTCTTATATCCGGGTTACACTGTATGTGTATTTATTGATAGTGCATTATCATGCACACTGCGAAGACATCACTTTTCAGCTAACCACACTTGACAGAAATTATGGTCAACTACACTCGAGACGACAGAGATGTGGTTCTTCAAAAAGAGGCTGAGGATATAATGGCCCGAGCCTATAAGCAACGATAAGGTCTTGGAGAGGATGCAAATAAGGAGGAGGCTTATACTTAACATTAGGAAGAGCAGCTGAAGTTTCTGGGACACGTAATGAGAAAAGAAGGGTCTGGAGAATCTGATACTCACAGGTCGAATAGACAGAAAGAGAGACAAGATATACCTAGCAGGCTTAAGCAAGTGGATGACAGAACGTGGTCTGGGGGAGGTGGCAGAGGGAGGAAACTTATTGTGAGCTACAAGGAATAGGGGGAAGTGGAGAGCCATGATCGTCTACGTCCCGAAAGAACACGGCACATAAAAAGAATAGAAATCCTCACTAGTCTATAAGAAGATGAGTCGTGATAAACGGTGGAAAATGAGAATTATCACTTGCAAAAGTGACAAAAGATGGCGGCCGATCAGAGAATGATGACACACGTTTAAATGGTAAACATGGACAGTGAAAAGGAAAGTGAAAAGCACTGCATGTAGTGGCTGGGTGCGTTTTCTTTTAAGTAGTGGAAGGCTGCGTTAACTTTATCTCTTTCTGTGGGAAACCGTTTATCGAAACAAGAGATGTGTAGTAAAAATAAATGTTAATATTTATTAGTTCTTCGCGGACCCCACCGAAACCCAGGTCCAGAATCCTTGCTTTAGAGGCACCATTTTCGACAGAAAGACTAACGATATCGCTTTTGCCTGAGTTTGAAATAACAGATTAAGTTTGGATGATAAAGAAAAGTGTTTCCTGAGAAATGTCAAAGAATGAGGCTACTTTATCTTTAGTAACTCAAAAAACAAGTTTTGTCATCAGCAGGGAGCCCCTGAATTTTCTTCGGTCATTATGAACGGTTGAATTACCAATGAAATACCTCCTTTGAACATTTTTGTTTTTTGGTAGGGGACACAATATCACTCTAGACATCAAATGGAATTCTTATATAAATAAGTCATCGCTAAATCTTCTGGAAAAAATGGTCGAATTCTTGTACCTCTCCAGAAAGACTTTTGCCATACTTTTCTTTACAATAATAATATCATGCCAAAAAAGGAATATTGCTGCCATATCCGGGATGGAGCTTCACAATCTTCATTCTCCATCCTTGACAGTGTCGTTTAAGGAGCACCTTTTTCCCAAATATGCAAAGTCGCAAGCTTTTTGGTACTCTATTGCTACTTCCAGGATAAAAGTTCAGATGAGCTCCATTCTTTAGTGCCACCAGTTCAGACCTTTAAAACCAACACCCACCTTGTTACGTCCACGGGGTTGAATCACCCTCATTCCCCACATATTTCTCGGGTAAGAAGAGCATTCCACTTCGAACATTTCTCCTCAAGAACGGCTACTTTATGGAACAGACTTTTGCGCGAATACGGCTTCTGACCATATCACGTTGAAACATCGGTTCCAAACGTTTAGCAACGTCGTGCCTGGTCAATACCTAGATGGGTGACCACTTGGGAATATCAAGTGCTGTAATTTTGAATGTGTAGATGGTGTAATAAATAATTGCTTGGAATCTTCAATCAAAGAACTGAGTTTCAATTCCCGTTGGGTTTGTTATATTCAGTTACGCGCAAATACGCTTGGGAAATGTGTGAATCCACCTATTCCCCCCAGCTATGGGTTAATTAGTATAACTTGTATCACTAAACTATTATTACGTCCAAAACAAAAAAAAAATCTTACAATCTTAAAAAATACTTTCTGGCTTTAAATGCCCGGCAAAAGAGTTGATAAGCCTTAAAAAACGAATCAGCCAACCAAAAAGTCCTGCACTAATACTTCCCCTACATCTACAGTCTTAACCCTAACGCTAGCCCTTAACCTCTTCAAGTCTAAGGCCAATCGTTATCAATCCTACCTATACTCATCATTTGCACTTTTAAACTCCTTCTCTTATGTCCATTCAATAAATCTCTATCATGATTGGCTTTTGGGTCTTTTATTAAGCGAACAATAGTTAAAAACGAAAACTAGGAAAATAATAAATGGATAATGATGCTACGAATTTGTATGAATAAGAGATTTCGACAGAAAAGTTTGAAGACTTGTGCATTTATTATTATTATTATTATTTGTTTTTCCTTTAATTTCTGGTGTATACTCATTTCTTTGTGGGGCCTGTCCAGAGACCTAAGGTCAAAAATGTCATCATTACATTTTCTACTGAGCAGTATTTGAAAAAAAAAGTCACATATTTTACATGCATAAAGCCTTTCATATTTTTTTTTGTATTTCTTTCAGTTATGGGCTACCAGGAATCCCTTCAATGAGTCTATTGGAATCTTTTCCGATCAATCCGAGGGCTCCAACTACAACTGGAATCATTGATGTGCTCATGTACTATATTTCTGAGATTTCGATTCCAAGGTCCTTGCAATTTTTTTTTTAAGTCCTTCAAAGATACATTACAATCTGCAGACTGCTGTATCAATAAGAAGGCGCATTTTGTCTTTGCCGTCTCTAATCACGATATCTGGGCGATTAGCTTTGATTGTTTTGTCTCTGTATATTGTAAAATGCCATAAAATTGTTACAGATCCTATTTCTGTAACCAGGTCTGGTTGGTGTTCATACCAACTTCTTTCAGTTTCCTTTCCGTAGATGTTGCAAATTTTCCAATGCAGATATTGGCCAACTCTGTCATGACGAGTTTTATATCCTGTGGGTGCCAATATCGCGCAGCCTAATACAAGATGGTCAATTGATTCCGGGTATTTATCACGGAATGTGCATTTTGAACTAACGCTTAGATTATTATTATTATTATTATTATTATTATTATTATTATTATTTGTAAGTCTGGTATTTTCATGTAAAAATGCTATCACCCGTCTTGGAGTAGGCAATCTCTAAAGACTCCATTTTCTTTATTTATTAGGCTTACGGCTATATCCCGTACGATCAGTCAGTATCTAGATGGGTGACCGCTTGTGAATTGTTAATCGGTGGGCCGAGATCAAATTCTACTTGGAAATTCACTTACACACAAATACCCTTGGGAAAGGGATGAATCCACCTCTTCCCCCCAGCTATCGGTTAATTAGTAACACTTGTATCACTAAATCATTATTATCTCCAAAAAGTTCTTACAATCTAAAAATAGGTTCTGGCTTTAAATAACCTGCAAAAATGTTGATAAAACAGAGAAAACAAACCAATCAATACTATTCTTTATTATCTGTGAATTATCATGGCGTTATGGGGAAAATAGAACAGGTTCCGTCGTCTTTTTAACAGTTTAAAATTGAGAATATTACTTCTAGATTGGCTAGAGATATTACTGATGTGTTTGTCGGGGGGTACAGATATCATCACTCCCACACAATTCTAACATTGGTGCGTGGGGAGAGATGGATGAATGTTTTCAGACTAGATGGTGATTTGAACTCGTCTCACCAATTTCACACTCCGCACCTATACCTGGTGAGCTACTCGCACTTCCAAGGACTCTGGCGTTTGAAGTTTTAATTAATATTCTCTAGCATTGATTTCTTTTATGGCCGTGGAGAAGATGTGTATAAATGAGTTCACGTTATCAAGGGAGATAAACACTGACGGACTTAAAGTTGCTAATTTTGGTTTTAATTAAGGAATAACTAGAATAAATAATTATCCCAAACTCAAAGCGGTTTGATGTGAAGGCTTTTCGTTTAATTCCCAATGTTTCTCTTCTCTCTTTTCTTTCTTTTCACTCGATATATGCTTTTGTTCACGATGCGCAGATGCCATGCTTGAAAGAATAATAAGGAAGATTCAATAATATTTTATCAATTTTACTGCTGAATGTGATATTGAAGCAAGGTTTTGAATTAGTTCTTGCTGGCAGACTAAATTAAACTTTCGTCTCCAACAAAAGAACTCGTAAACTGTAATTTGAACTCGCTAAACAAAGTATTATGAAACAGAAAAAAATCGTTAAAAAAAGCGGGATTAACTGCTACAGTCAACGACGAAATTATTCATACATCCATCAATTTTGAATATTTTCATCCATTTCTTAGAAACTAATGCCCGTTTTTTACATGTTAATAATCACAAAACAAAGGAATATAAGACGCAGTTTTCAGAATAGTTTAAATACAACAAATTTGACAGGCGAATTATGCAAAACAGCAAATGAAAAAAATTATCCGTACAGTATGAAAAATAGAAAAATTGAACAATTGTTACAACATTAGTCAATAGCATCACCTTTTAGCTTTATAACTTGTCGGAATCGTTTTCTTGGTTTGTTTGTTTGTTTGTTTATTTGGGTTTTATGGCATATCAACCACTGTGGGTTATTTAATGCCAAATCCAGTTTATATGAATTTTAAATGCCTATTTTGTATAGAATAAAAAACGTAGAGCTGGCAACATTATTGTTTCAAAAACGTAGAGCTGGCAACATTATTGTTTCAAAAACGTAGATCTGCCGACATTATTGTTTCAAAAGCGTAGAGCTGGCAACATTATTGTTTCAAAAACGTAGATCTGGCAACATTATTGTTTCAAAAACGTAGAGCTGGCAACATTATTATTTCAAAAACGTAGATCTGGCAACATTATTGTTTCAAAAGCGTAGAGCTGGCAACATTATTGTTTCAAAAACGTAGATCTGGCAACATTATTGTTTCAAAAGCGTAGAGCTGGCAACATTATTGTTTCAAAAACGTAGATCTGGCAACATTATTGTTTCAAAAGCGTAGAGCTGGCAACATTATTGTTTCAAAAACGTAGATCTGGCAACATTATTGTTTCAAAAGCGTAGAGCTGGCAACATTATTGTTTCAAAAACTTAGAGCTGGCAACATTATTTTTCTGAAAACATTATCTGATACCTTGCTGTTGGATGCAGTTTATCGCCATACCCAGGACACGGATGTAGTTTACCGTCATACCCAGGACGCGGATGTAGTTTACAGTCATACCCAGGACGCGGATGTAATTTACCGTCATACCCAGGACGCGTTTTCTTGGATTTTCTTCCATTCTTCAATGGTTACACGTTCTAATTCTTGAATGTTTTTGTTTTGTTTTTTTTTTGTTTTTTGGTACGGACTATTTTTTTTTTTTTTTTTTTGGTACAGACCATTTATTCGAACTTGCCGTAGATTTTTAATAGGATTCAAGTCGGTACTCATTGAAGGCCATGGCAGAGCTGTAATCTTTTTATGAAGGCACGTAGTCACTGATTTAGACGTATGTTCGGGATCATTATTTTGCCAGAAAGTAAATCGACTTCGATGAATATTTTGCGCTGACAGTTGTAGATTTTCATCCAGATTTTTGATATAGTCTGCAGATTTCATTACTTCTCTTATTGTAATTAATTGTCCAGTCCTCCTAGAGCTAAAACAACCCCAAGACATCATCGAACTGCCTCCAAGTTTCAATGTTGCCACTTTTTTCTTTCTTGCGTCAAATCTTCTGTACATCATTATGTCCAAAAGTTTCAGTTTTTGTTTCATCACTTAAGAATTTGTTTCCAAAGGCAATTTTCTTTGTCCAAGACCGTTTTGGCAAAATTAAATCGAGCAACAATGTGACATGGTTTGTGAAGAGGGTTACTATACAGCTTATTTCTATTTAAATAGCGTTTTATTGTGCGAGTACTTATGCTGATATCCAAAATTTGGCGATGTCTTTTAAAACAACTTTTGGGTTTTTATTAACCTTGCGACAGTTTACGTGCAGTTTTTTTTTCCACGCCCAGGCAAATTCTCTCTCGTGCCAAACTGTTTAAACTTCTTTAAAACGGACTGTACTGCAGATCTAGGGACAGCTAAGAGATTTGAAAAAGTACTGTAACTATTTTCCGACTTGTGGAAGTTAATAATTTTCTGTCTCAAGTCAACCCTAAGCTCTATTGTCTCCCTCATCATGTTGTAAACGTAAGAATAACAATGGTGACACTCTATGCACAACATGATGTTCTTTGCTGGAATTATCACAAATATCCTACTGAATAAATAGTCTAGAAAGCTTTACCGATAAAATAATTATATAAATTACTTATACTTACACGAATCAAGTAATTTAAAGCGATATTTTCTATTGTACGAATAATTTCGTCCTTTCCTATTTTGTATAATTCACCTTTCAAATTTGATGCATTTAACGTATTATTCTGAAAATGGAATTGTATATTTCTTTCTTTGTGCTTGTTAATATATATAAAAAAAAGCCAAGTATCATACAGACATTAGATTCCGAGTAAGGGATGTAAATATTCAAAATTGATGAGTGTACGAATAATTTAGTCATTGACTGTATGTAATATCAGTCCTGTATGGTAGCGATTGCTAGATAATTTCTTCATAGATGAAGAGATTTGAAACGACGAGATGAAGTTCTACAGAAGGATGCTGAGAATTCTTCATAGACGGATTCTCAGCATCCTTCTATATTTTTATACAAAATACCAAATCCGACGTAACGTAGCCTGACTGTGCCTTTGTTTTTTTTTTTATAAATACTCTCACCGTAATTTTTCTCATGAACTTTCATCTTTGGCGCCCTAGACTTTACGAATTTAAGTTCAGTACTAGTTTCGTGGAAAGGTTTCATCATTTTACAACCCAAATAACTAGATGGAACCGTAAATTCTATGTTGACAGATTCTTCTCTCGCACTTCTCGCTTGTCAAATTTACTTTTAGCCTTTTGCAGCCGACTAAAACTTTCATCTTGAGAAATTCAAATGCAATTTCGATCGTTAACTGTCTTCTTAATTTCCGTTCTTTTATTGTTTCCTCTCCTTAATAATCTCTTCCTTTTCTCTTATTCTTTCACACTCAATAATCCCTTGTGTCTTAGTGGCATTATTATCTTACTTGGGGTGAAATGATTTAAAAAAAAAATAAAGAAAGCGAGAATATAATGGACGGAACATAGAAGCAACGAATTCACTTTAAGCAAAATGACATACATCGAAAGAGAAGTTAAAATCTCTTAGAAAGATAATGAAAAAAAAGAGGACTTAGAGAATCTGATACTCACATGGCATATTGAATGTAAGTGTGGGGCGAATCAAACATCAAGTAACCTACCTAATGAGCGTGTGTAAATAGATGTCAGAACATGGACTAAGACAGATAGTAAGGGGATGAACACTAGTTAGAACTACAAAGGATAGGAAGTTGTGGAGAGCCTTAATTAACACGTTCTGAAGAAACATGGCACATAAAAGAATGAATTCTGTAATAAAAGTGACAGCCAGAAGATTTGTACTCATTATTTATTTGAACATACCAAACAACAACTATCCTCCTCTTCCGAAATGCTATTGGTATCCCCTGTGGAACATATAGTCACAGCTTCACCCCACTAGGTGTTGCTACGATGATCTCTAAAACAGTTTTATATGGGTTGAAGTTTCCATATAAGTGAACACGATTTTGAATTCAGAGTTGCCAGCCATAGTTAGAGGGACCAGTCTACTCTGCTATTTAATCCATATCTGGTGGGAGAAGAGATGAATTCGTACCTTTGGCAAGGATATTGTGCGAAAGTGAGTGTAACGATCTTGACCAGAATTCGAACTCGGTTCAACGATTTCTTGTTCCGAGCTTCCAACCACTACACAATCTTCGTATCCATAATTAAACCGAACCGTCAAAGAAATTCTTCTTAATTATCCGAACAGTTTCGCCGAGCGAAGGTTCAAATTTTCTGACAAAACTTGATGAATATTCGCTTTCAAAGGTTAAGTAATACAATGCATATGGTCAGTCAATGGCGTTTCACAACCGTCTGAGTAACTTCACCGAAGAAAATCTGTTCAAACGTCTCTCATTAAATTATATTGGTTGTTAAGTTGCATCATAGTCAGGAAATCATGTCTAGATATTTAAAAGGGCTCAACAGTTAATGAAAATAATTATTTTCTGTTACAGGTTTAATTTCCTCAGAGATTAATATTCTTTCACCATACGATCAGTTTTAGACGCATTGGAGTGATAGGGTGTAATCGATTTCTATTCTTTTCTCAGATTAGGTCATTTGCAGTGGTGTGCAGTAATATGAATCTATTTTCGGAGTGTGAGATGAAATTTGTTTGGCCTTGAAAAATATTGCGTCATTCGTGATTGCATCAGATTTTTATCACTCCCAGACACAATTGTCTTGACTGTCGATTAGCTGTCCTACGGTTATTGTCTGCGATGGAAGTTACTCCAAAGAAACGTACGAAAATTGTAACGCTCCACGAACACACTGGCAAGTCTTACCAATGAGCAAATCAAAGTACTATAGATTGACCCGTAAGCTTTCCTGATTTAAATGCGATCGAGGATCTGTGGTCAATCTGCAAGAAAAGACTTCGTGGAATGGACATACGAAGTACTAATATGTATAATAAAATAAATAATATAGGAATTATTCGTTTTGTTTCAATGAATATGTAAGTTACATATCTTATTACATCAGATCACTCGACAAGTGTCACTGGTATCGTGGAATCCAGTAATAACTGTAGCATGGTCGGCCAATTTTTCCGCCATAAAACAAATTTTCTCAGCAGGCATTTCTGTCGATGAAGATGGCTAAAAACCAGACAGGATTAACAAGGCCTATCCGAGGAAAGATAGATCGACTTGTTGGGTAAACGGCCATCTAGCACAATGAGGTGGACTGGACTCCATAAGAATGTACAGAGCCGGTGCGGTGAAGACACGGCAGGGCTCGGTGGAGAGCTTAATAGACTGACGTCAACGGACAGAATAAAGAGTTCCCCAGCCACGACGGAATCAAAAGCTACGTGTCCATGACCACAGTGTGTCTTCAGGCTGGAGAGTTTCTACTCTGGTTTCACCTATAGAGGTATATGCCCCGCCAGACCTACGTATCCAAGACACGCTTTGAATGGATTAATAACTATGGGATGTTGTCCAGCGGCCCTAAGACTACATGGGACTAATGATGATGATGATGATGATGATGATGATGATTGGAAGTGTTTTCGTATTTTTAATCAATAGTGAGAAATTATTGAGAACAGTATGTTTATCAAAGCCTATGGAGTGCTCAACATATAGTGGAGGCAAAATTACACAAGTTCGTGCGAATCAGTTCTTAAATGTCCATGGCCTTTTTATCCATCGACAAAATTAAACGAATTAAGGATATTAAAAAAAAATGAAAACAAAACCGATTTCTTATTTCAGAGACAAACATTCCGTAATATAAAAGAATAATAAGCCGTTCTCCATCACTGGTCATAGTCCTTACAGATAGTTTTTATGTTATAGTGGTCGATTTATCCTCTAACTTGTGTTTTAAAAGATCATATTCGTGTCAGGTGTTTGCCCAACTTCAGTTTTAATTCAAGACACAGATCCGACCCTTAAAATTCTTTAAGCCATCTTTGAAATACACCCAAATATTCTTCCATTTTCTTCCACTTTCCTGGTGACATTTACATATGGCTGATTTTGATGAAAGTTTTCCAGTGTTGATGAACGAGCTCTCCATTACCCTACACCTGTACCTGTACCTGTAACGGCATCCACCCGGGGTGGGTTGAGCCGGCTCCAATATTGGAGTTTCATGGGAATTTGGAATTCATAAGATTTGATTATAGTGGTGAAGGTTTCGAGCAGGACCATCCACCCATTTTGAAGGGCTGATTACAGAGACTTGGTGCACTAAGTGCCACAAGGTCCCCAAATGGCCCACCGCAGGTTTTGAATTCAGAGTTTTTCTTTCTCCTAGACCAGTTGCCATCCAAGGCTATAGAACCCAGTCTGTCCTGCTATTTACATATTGGTGGAGGGAGAAGAAGAGGATTCACACCTTTCCCAAGCACGTAATGTAATGGATTGCACTGGAATTCGAACTCGGCTCTCCGATTCCTCAATCCAAGCCGCTAT
Organism: Acanthosepion lycidas; assembly: GCA_963932145.1. Taxonomy (NCBI): domain Eukaryota; kingdom Metazoa; phylum Mollusca; class Cephalopoda; order Sepiida; family Sepiidae; genus Acanthosepion; species Acanthosepion lycidas. The sequence goes on from OZ010596.1 coordinate 26,218,897, forward strand.
CCATTACTCCACCGTGCCTCCTTTGCTATCCAATACTCCACCGTGCCTCAACTACACTATGCTTTAAAGCCTCATAATTGACAAATGACGATCATCCAATTCTAGACTTGATTTCAAGGGACAAGTCGCCACCCGTAAAATACCTTAATCAAAATAGAAAATACTCCCAAATAATGTTCCATTTCCTTCCATTCTCCATAAGATATCTTTGGATGATCCTAGCTCTGGTGAAAGTTTTCCGGGGCCTTGTGTTTTCAAAGCAGTATAATCGATGACGACATGCCCTTGGGAAAGGTATGAATCCTCTTCTCCCATTAGCTATATGTAAATAGCAGGAGAGACTGGGTTCTATAACCTTGGGTGACTACCGGTCTAGGAGAAGGAAAAACTCTGAATTCAAAACAGGCCCTGGAGAAACACTAATTCTACACATGGGGCCTCTACGATGACTGATAATTGCCCACATCTGAAATTTATTTCAAGAGACCTACTATCAAAATTCTTTAACCATTTCGGTAAATACTAACATTTCCCGACGTTTTTTTCCCTCTACATACGTCATCTTCGGATGATGTCATTCTCTTGTGAAAGTTTTCCAGTGCCGGGTTTTCAAGTGTCATAACCCCCACCTGTAAAATACTTTAAACTATTTTGGCAAATACTCCTCGATATTGTTCCATTTCATTCTACTTTACATATGGTAACTTTTGAATGATCCTAGTTCTTGTAAAAGTTTACCAGAACTGATGGTCAGGTTCTCCTCTACTCTGTGTTTTAACACATCATAATTTACAAATGATGGTCATTCACTTTCTGGCTTTATTTCAAGAGACAAGACCATATCCTAAAATTCTTTAATCCGTTTTAATAAACGTTCTCATATATTGTTTAATTTCCTTTCATTCTCCAAATTCAGTTTCAGCAGCTGTGTGGCCCATAATAAAATATCCTCAAAATTTACAGAATTTCAATATTGGTCCATATGGAATCTTTTGGATGATCTTAGGTCTTGTGAAATATTTCCACTGCTGATGGTCAGGTTCTCTTTTACTCTCAATACTTGTCTTGGTCCATATGATATCACTTGGATGATATTAGGTCTTTTGAAAGCTTTCTACTTCTTATGGTCAGGATCTATTTTACACTCAATACGTGTATTGACCCATATGGCATCTTTGAGATGATCTTAGGTCTTGTGAAAGCATTCCACTCCTGATGGTCAAGTTCTCATTTACTCTCAATATTTGTAATGGAAAATATGAAATATTTTGGATGATCTTAGGTCTTGTGAAAGCTTTCCACTGCTGATGGTCAGGTTCTGTTTTTCTCTCAATAGTTGTATTGACCCATATGGAATCTTTTGGAAGATCTTAGGTCTTGTGAAAGCTTTCCACACCTGACGGCAAGGTTCTCTTTTACTCTGAATACTTGTATTGGCCGATATATCGTTTGGATGATCTTAGGTCTTGTGAAAGCTTTCCACACCTGACGGCAAGGTTCTCTTTTACTCTCTATACTTGTATTACCCCATATGATATCATTTGAATGATCTTAGGTTTGGTGAATGCTTTCCACTACTGATGTTCAGGTTCTCTTTTACTCTCAATAATTGTATTGGCCGATATTTATATTTTGGATGATATTAGGTCTTTTGAAATCTTTCCACTCCTGACTGTCAGGTTCTATTTTAGTCTCCATACATGTATTCGCCGATATATCTATTGGATTATCTGAGGTCTTGGGGAAGCTTTCCACTCCTGATGGTCAGGTTGTCTTTTACTCTCAATACATTTATTGCCCCATATGATATCTTTTCGATGATCTTAGATCTTGTGAATGATTTCCTCTTCTCATGGACAGGTTCTCCTTTACTCTCAATAATTGTAATGGCCGACATGGTATCTTTTGGATGATCTTAGGTCTTATGAAAGCATTCCACTCCTGATGGTCAGGTTCTCTTTTACTCTCAATATTGGTATTGGCGCATATGGTATCTTTTGGGTGATCTTAGGTCTTGTGAAAGCTTTCAACTCCTGATTGTCAGGTTGTCTTTTATTCACAATGCTTGTATTGGCCCATATGGTAACTTCTGGATGATCTTAGGTCTTGTGAAAGCTTTCCACTCCTGATGGTCTTTTACTCTCCATACTTGTATTGGCCCATATGGTATCGTTTCGATGATCTGAAGTCTTGTGAATTCTTTCTACCACTGATGGTCAGGTTCTCTGTTACTATCAATACTTGTATTGGCCCATATGGTATCTTTTGGATGATCTTAGGTCTTGAGAAATCTTTCCACTCTTGATAGTCATATTCTCTTTTACTCTCATTACTTGTATTGGCACATATGACATCTTTTGGATGAATTAGGTTTTGTGAATTCTTTCTATGTCGGATGGTCAGGTTCTCTTTTAATCTTAATAATTGTATTGGCCTATATGATATATTTTGGAAGATCTGAAATCTTGTGAAAGCTTTCCTCTTCTGATGGTCAGGATCTCTTTTACTCTCAATACTTTTATTGGCCCAAATGGTATCACTTGGATGATATTAGGTCTTGTGAAATCTTTCCACTCCTGATCATCAGGTTGTCTTTTACTCTCAATACATTTATTGCCCCATATGATATCTGTTGGATGATCTTAGGTCTGGTGAAAGCTTTCCACTCCTGGTTGTCAGGTTCTCTTTTACTCTCAATACTTTTATTGGCCCATATGCTATCTTTTGGGGGAATTAGGTCTTGTGAATGCTTTCTACCTCTGATGGTCAGGTTCTCTTTTACTCGCATTACTTGTATTGACTCATATCGTATCTTTTGGATAATGTTAGTTCTAGTGAAAGTTTTCCACTGCTGATGGTCAGGAACTCTTTTACACGTAATACTTTTATTGGCCCGAATGTTATCTTTTGGATGATCTTAAGTCTTGTGAAAGCTTTCCACAAATGCGTGTCAGGTTGTCTTTTACTCTCAAAACTTGTATTGGCCCATATGGTATCTTTTGGATGATCTTACTTCTAGTGAAAGCTTTCCACTGCTGACGGTCAGGATCTCTTTTACTCTCAATACATTTATTCGCACAAATGTTATCTTTTGGATGATCTTAGGTCTTGTGAAAGCTTTCCACTGCTGATGCTCAGATTCACTTTTACTCTCAATACTTCTATTGGCCATTATAATATCTGAAACAAAAGGTACAGCTGAATAGCTGTAAATGAAAGTTATGACGTATGAATAATTTAGTGAGGTTATTATCTTTAAATGTGTACATGAAATAAGATTTTGGAATGAAAGTCTGTTAAAAAAAAAAAGAAAATACATTTGATACACATTCAAGCGTATATTTTAAGTTACTTTCAGGTTTGTTTGTTTTTTCTTTAAGCCGATTAAATCTTCTACATAATGTTTCTTCAGATGATCCTCGTTCTAGTGAAAGTTTTCTAGTGCTGACTGTTAGTTCCTCCTCAACTTTGTGTTTTCAAGCCCTATAATTGATAAGTGATAGTTGTTCACGTCTGAGTTTTATTTCAAGAGACCTACCCTTAAAATTCCTTAAACCGTTTGGACAAATACTACCAAATATCCTTTTATTTTACTTCCTTTTTGCTGACGTTTTTCTTCTACATATGGCGTCTTTGAATAATACTATATCTCTTGTAGAAATGTTCCAGTGTTGATGACCGAGTCCTCCATTACTCTGTACTTTAAAGCCTCACTATTGACAAATGATGGTCATCAACTTTTAGACTATATTACAAAGGACATGTTTCCTCTCGTAAAATACTTTAATCAGTTCTGGTTAGTACACCCAAATGGTATTTCCCTCCGCTTTCCATGTGTTATCTTTGTATGATCTTAGTTCTTGTAAAGGCTTTCCAGGGCTGATGGTTAACTTTTTTTCTACTTTGTGTTTTAACGCGTTATAATTGAAAACTGATGGACAACTACTTCTATGTTTTATTTCAAGAGACAATTCCTGAACCTTAAAATTCTTTAACCGGTTTTGGCAAATATTTCCAGCTATTGTTTCATTTGTTTCGACCCCCCCCGCCCCTTGAAAGGAAGAGAAGGAATAACAGATAGTAAGAGAGTAAGAAGAAATGAAAAGGTGAGTAATAGGAAGAAAAGGAACAAAAAAAGATGAAATCAATTATTTTTTATTTTAATTTTTATTAATCCCTTGATTTCTAAAAGTGGGTAACATCATTTAGTCCACATACTTCTCGCGTCAGTTTAAACTGACGGCTTCTTTTTTCTATATATTATGGCCATGTTGCTTAAAATTAAGTTCAGTGTCGTACATACTTGGCGATCAGGTCTCTTTGGATTCATGACTGACTAGGAAGAATGATTTCCCTCACTAAGCTACCGTTTCTTTCTGCGGTAGACTGGTTGCCAACCAAGGCTATAGTGCCCTGTTTTTCCCGCTATCCAACCCATACCTTGGGGGCTGTTGGATTGCTGCTATTCAACTCATACCTGGTGGGTGGATAGTTCGATTGATACCTTTCCCAGGGGTATTTGTGCGTAAATGAATGCAACGAACTCGACTGGAATTCGAAATCGGCTCTCCGAGTTCTCCTTCCGAGACGTTATCCATTACACCGCAATTAATTTAATCACTCTGGCAGGTACCTTAGTGTTTTTTCGACACCCACGGCGCCAACCTGTCTTTTATACTGCAACAACACTGAGCGAACCATTACAATTTTTGAACGATAGCACACAATCAGCCGTGATCAGTAGCTGAATATGGTCAGTACTCTCATACCTCGGTCACGATGACTTGTGATTTGCAGAACTATCAATAGCCACTGGATAGCTTCAATTATTTCATTTACAAGTCATGGGTCAGACATGATTGCCTAATAGTGAATCTCGTATAGGGAGACACAGCGTGTGGTACCGTAAGGAAACACCCGAAAACCATACAACGGGTTGACCCATGACTTGTAAATGAAATAGTTGAAACTGTCCAGTGGCTATCGATAGTTCTGCAAATCACAAGTCATCGTGACCGAGGTATGAGAGTACTGACCATGTTCAACTACTGATCACGGCTGATTGTGTGCTATCGTTCAGAAATTGTAATGGTTCGCTCAGTGTTGTTGCAGTATAAAAGACAGGTTGGCGCCGTGGGTGTCGAAAAACACTGAGGTACCTGCCAGAGTGATTAAATTAATTGCGGTGTAATGGATAACATCTCGGAAGGAGAGCCGGTTTCGAATTCCAGTCGAGTTCGTTGCATTCATTTACGCACAAATACCCCCTGGGAAAGGTATCAATCGAACTATCCACCCACCAGGTATGAGTTATATATATATATATATATATATATATATATATATATATATATATATATATATATATATATATATAATATGTGTGTGTGTGTGAATAATTAAAGTGAACAATAAAAAGGCCGGACTCAAATTTAGGAGAGGGTCGATACAACGTCAACCGGTATTCCTTAGACATGAGAAAGAAGAAAAAGAGAGAGGGGAGCATTAGGGATAAAAAGGATATATTCGGAGTGAGATCGCCTGCTTTAGTGTCGAGTAGGGAGCATACATTAAACTGTGAGGTAAAGTGGGTATGCATTAAACAATAGCGTAACATTACTGTATTTACGACATGCAAACCTGAAAAATGTGCAGAATATGAAGCTGAATTTAAATTGTTTTTATTACGTTTAATTTTGGGAAATCTAAAAATAAAAAATGTTACAAAAGGTACAAAACTGACATTAAAATTATCCGACGCTAGTTTACATATGAAGAACACGGATCTATACAGACGCAAAAGAGGCCCCAGATCGCGTGTGGGCATGCTTGTCAACATCAGTTACATCTGGGTTTTTGTCGCTAGCAGCGGGACAACTTGGCATGACTAGATATGGGCCTCTCTACAACTAGTCAAGATCATGATCTTTGCAAGTTAACTCATGCTAATAAAATCAATGGGAAGACTAGTAGTCAGCAAGACACGTTTTCTTTTGAAGTCGGTCCCGTGTGCACTTTGTTCGCAAAGTTACTTTGGTTTCCAAAACAGTAACATTTTTTTCTAAATCCCGTCTCTTTCTCCTCTCTGCCTATTACCCCCATAGTTTATTGGGAGAGAAATCGGTTAGGTATTCCTCCACGGCACCTTTCTGAACAGAATCTTTGCTCACATTGCAACATTACGCAAACCCAATTACACACATAGTAAGCCTGAAATAGTACAACTTCTCACTTAGCAACCAGGTCGTTGGAACGAAACCCTGTCGTTAAGTGAGAACAAGTTGTATATTGATTTACACGTACATGATATAGCCGAATCTATATGTACGTGAAATATGTATCAGAGAAAAGAATTGTAAAAAGTGAAAATAATTTTGATACACGTGAATTTGATGTAATCGTGCATACGAATTGAGTGGCCATTTTAAAATCTATCAGCCTTATTTTTCATCAAGGAGTTGACATTTTCATCTATTTTAGTTTCCTTCAATATTACTGCCTAATTTAATACAACCCAACGTATTTGACGATGTCAAATTGTTTACAACCTATCATTATTTTAAATCATTGCTGAATCATAATTGCAATATAACGCTGCAAGGTTCACAATTTGTCTAAATTAAATTTTGTTGGTAAAAAAAATAAAAAGACAGTCGATGACGTCACGCATATTCTGTCCAACCAGAATCAACGTTTTTACATGAGTGTCGATTCGGCGATCACTTTCCTCTTCCAGTGTTACAATAGCCAAGGCAAACCTGTTATTGATTTTTTTTTTTTTTTGTTGAAGGAAACTACGCCGAGCAAAGCCTGTTCAAACATCCTAGGGGGGGGGGGAATAGAACGATAAATGGAAAATTTTACGGATAAATACTTGAAAAAAAAAGGCCACTCGCTGAAATCGTTTCTTGTTTCTTATATGTTGATATCTAAACGGGTTCGTTTGCATGAAATATATTTGTGAATTTTATTCGTCTTTTATCTTCTTTTTCTTGCATTTTATATAACAATATCATATTTTTGAGTAACACTGATATCTTTTTTACATTCTACGACTAGGAAACATGTATGGAAAATAAAGTGTAGGCTTTGGAAGCCCGTTTATTAGACTTGTTCCCTTTTTAGGCTATGAAAAGTATCTTTCAAATTTGATGATACAGTTAGAATTTTCATTATAAAATTGTAATCCCAAACCATATTGCTTATATATAATAAATATAATAGTCTTTAAGTGGTCAGAATTTCCGAGGTGAAGCATTACCATTATTGTTATTAATGATGACTAGTATTTCTTTCATTATCCTTTAGTTACTGCTCTATAGCTAATAGTAAAAGACCCACTAGTTTTAAGTTGTCAGCCTTTTTAGATGAATCATTAATATTATAATTCATTATTATTATAAATTTTCATATTTATAATTAATTATTATTATTAATAATATTATCTTTTTGCTGCTTCTTTTTATCTAACAGGATTAAAACAGTAGGTACTGATCAGCCTTGTTGGTAATCTTACAGAAACTAGTGTTTCAACGTTATGTGGCCGTAAGACAAATATAATTATGAACCTGAATGACAAAATATAAATAAGAAACGATTTTGATATATATATGAATATAGATCATAGGTACGTGGTCCCTCTGGAAATTTCTATTTAGAGTAATAACCCTTTAGTGCGCTTGAAATTACTCACTTCATTACATAACAAATTTATCCGTCTATTCCTTTCAACATTCAAAATCATTTTTAGGGATTCACATCGATTCATCTGATTGAATTTTACTTAATTTCTTCCGCCGGAGCGATCTGATTTTTTTTCCTTATTTTTATATTTATTTATTGGCTTTAGGAAGATCCATAGGTCGCAGGGAGTCAAAGTTAGACTGTAACGGAAATAGAAATAAAAAAAAACTTTATAGAACGCAAAAAGGGCAGGGGAAGTTTTCAAAATAACTACATAAACTTTCGTAAAGATTTACATATATTTTTATCGTCTATGATTACGTACGGAGACACCCCAGTCTGATTAAACATTTAGCCTTGATAAGAAATTAGAAATCAAACTGACTCGACGTTAAGAAGTCAAGTTCATTGCTGATACTAATTGTTACAGCTCAGAACTCTGACGACCCGAACTGAATGGGGTGGTTTGAACTCCATAGACGTGGAATCCCGACATTGAAGGATTATATTTGTTTACGTTTTATCATAAAACCGAAAGAAATATGCAAAACCTGGCATTACGTTTGGGACAGTACAAAAGCCACGAAATCCGAGTCTTTCTCTGCCAGATGACTTTGCTTTCCATGGTTTCTACAGGGAGACAAGCCAACACGAAGAGATGATAGGTAGCTAGCTGACCTATTGACATGCCTACTCGCCTTTGTTCTCTCATTCCCGCTTTCCTTTAAGAAACGATATCTGTTATTATGCTCACCACACATAATAAAGCTGGTGTAACAAAAGCCTAAAGAAAACTGAATGTCGATGATTCATTGTGTTACAGCGTTGGGGTTCCTAACGAGGAACTGCCGATAGACTAAAAGAATCCAGAGGTGACACGCGACGCGACATAATGCAGTTCATTTAAACCAAGGGTCACTAATTGTCTTCACAGAGGACCAGATAACTGAGAATATAACAAGCGCGGGCCGGATAAGACTTTTGTTCAATACAACTCCACTGAATACACAAAAAATAAAGCACAACAAGCATATTTAATCATCAAAATGTTATCAAAGAAGACAACATTAGTAATAAAATATTTATATCACATATATTGCGCTCATATCCAAATTTCACAAAGCAACATAAAAGATCAGGGAAATTTCTGAAAACGGCGTTTACCTTTTAAGATATAACCAATATTTGCTTTAGAATTGCTGTATCCAACAAAGAGAATTGCTTTCAAATGCTCAATCAGTCAACTTCTTTACATATGCTGACTTTACATAGTTTAGATATTATATTAATTTCAGGCAAAATAATGGCATAATTCGCTGAAATCAGTCCTTTCCAGTACCGCACTCTTCAAACCACTTTAAACATAGCAATGCAAGTTAAAAGATAATTGCTGCAGCAGGCTCGTAATCGCTTTTTTTAGAAACTTCACTGCAATTACTTACATATAAAGCACTCGAATATTAAAAGTAGCCGAACTTTTTATTTCATTTTCTTATAACATATATACTGTCAGCTGCAAAAAACAGATTGGCCAAATTTTGACATTTTTAGTTACATTTATTTTAATTTTTTCTACATAGTAAGTTTAACCGCACTCTATTGATAATTCCATATAAATAATTATATTTTAACTTATTTGTGCCACAATGTGAGGGCGGGCCGTATGAAGACCCATCGCGGCCCGTAGCTTGATTACCCCTGATTAAAACAATCAAATGTCATAAGAGAAGTGAAGACGAATGATAATAATAAATAAATATCTTCTATTAAACTCATTTGTCTGTTACTCAAAGAATCACGAGTAATTTCGATTTCGAGGAACCAGTTGTAATGAAACATTTATCATCCTAACTAGCCGTTCTTTAGATATATCATGACATGTGAAGGAAATGGGTTACACTTGACAATTTTCAAGGCAAAAAGCAGTACACTGACAAGGTGAAATCTTCATGACCTACACCACAAACTGAAAGAAAGTGAATACTGGAATCGCTTGTTGGATATCTGTTGAGGAAAGACCTTTTGGCTTTACTTCCGCTGCACATCACTCTGCTCATTCGCTGCAACACGAACAATAAAGATATATATTTTTATATATAAATGTTTGTCGCCTTATTTGAGTCAAGCAGCATTATACGACATGCTGAGGTATTATTAACTTGAAGTTTCTAAGACGTAACGAAATGCAGATTTAAAAGTTCAATAGCTGCAACGCATCCATGAAAGCTTGGGCCAAAAAGTACTCAGCACTCATCAATAAGAAAAATGCTATTCGCCTCTGTAAGGAAGCATTTCAAAAGCTATGCAAAGTACTAAGAAATAGCAAAATTTCGCGAGAAACAAAGAAAAGAGTACTAAATTGTTATGTGAGATCTGTTCTCCTGTATAACAGTGAATGCTGAACGATCTCCTCAAAGATGAAAAGACATGAAGCAACAGAATTGTGGTTCGACAGAACGATGCTGAGGATAGTATATTTTAGTAAAGTTTGTCTTTTCGTTATCTCTTCTAATCCCTGTTCTACCAACCATTTACACAAGTTCGTTCTTCTTCTCTGTGCTGTTTACTTTTAGTGCGATCATGGTTTTCCACAATTTCCTGTCTTTTGTAGCTTTTAGTAAATTTTGTTTTTTCGTTATCTCTCCTACTATGTAAGTAAAGACGAAGGTTTGGAGAAAACGGAAACAAAACGGAAGCTAATTCTTAACATCAGTAAGGGACAGTTAAGTTTCTGCGGCGCATAATGAGGAGGGAAGGTTTGGAAAATCTAATACTCACGGGACAGACTAAAGGCAAGAGGGACAGAGGAAAACAACACATGACATACTTAATAAGCTTGAGTAAATGGATGACAGAACAGGGTTTGGGAGAAATAACAGAAAGACACAGGACGTAAAGAATATATCATGGATATGATAATGCCTATAATGGGGGAAATTTTATTTTTCAAGAATAAAGGTTGATAAACATAACCAGAAATTATTTAGGACTCAACTAAGCACTATTAGTATTAAACCTTAGTGACTATCGGTTTGTTTTGTCGAAAAGAAAATTATGTCATTTATTCTTTTCGACAACAGACATGTCAGAATCTTTTTTTTATAAAAATTTGCTAAATATGCCCTACGTCTCATATGTGAAGTGCTGACATATAAAACTTATAACCTACATTAGCGAACGATGAAAATAATGTTAGTTTTATTTTATCTCCATCGTTCACGAACGTTGGTTATAATTTTAAATCAAACAATCATTTCTACCTGTCCAGATTCCACAATAATGTTATTTACACAGGCGACATCATTCTTCTTCTTCGTCTTCTTCTATGTGCCGTGTCTCTTCAATGCGTGAGCGATCATTTACACAAGCTCGTTCTTCTTCTATGTGCCATTTCCTATTAGGGCGATCATGGCTCTCCACAATTTCCTGTACATAAAGTACAAGAGAGTCATGATCCCTCAGTAAATTTTGTCTTTTCGTTATCTCTTCTAATCCCTGTTCTGCTAAACATTTACACAAACTCGTTCTTCTTCTATGTGCCATTTGCATTTAGGGCAATCATGGCTCTCCACAATTTCCTGTCTTTTGTAGCTTTTAGTACATTTTGTCTTTTCGTTATCTCTCCTAATCCCTATTTTACCAAACATTTACACAAGCTCGTTCTTTTTCTATGTATCTTTTCTGTTTAGGGCAATCATGGCTCTCCACAATTTCTGTCCTACAAGAAGATAGAATACATAATAAACAAAAAAGATGAGCCTGAAATAAAATTTACACGCCTGAGACACTAAAATCAAGCAGTTGGGAACATTTAAATATCTGGGATGTCTTCTGAATGAGAACGGAAAGTGCGACTCAGAGATCCGAAGACGTAATGGTATGGGCAAAGATGCATTTCAAAAGTTAGGCGGAGTATTACGAGATAGGAGGGTTTCGTTAGTAACAAAGAAAACAGTACTCAACGGCTAAGTGATATCTGTTCTCCTTTACGATAAGGAATGTTGGACAATCTCTTCAAAGGCAACAGAGTTTTGTTTCTATAGAAGGATGCTAAGAATTCCGTGGACAGAACACGTGAGAAACGATGAGGTTTTAGAGAGGATGCAAACAAAGAAGAAACATACTTTACACCAGGAAAGGCATCTGAAAATTCTGGGACACGTAATGAGAAAGGATAGCTTAGAAAACCTGATACTCACAGGGCAGACAGAAGGAAATATGGACAAGGGAAAGCAACGCGTGACATACTTAACGGGCTTAAGCAAGTGGATGGCAGAACAGGGTCTGGGAGATATAGTAGAAAGGCAAAACTTATACAGAGATACAAGAGACAGGAGGATGAGGTGAGGAGCCATGATCGCCTACGTCCTGAAGGAACATGGCACATAAAAGAAGAACTGACAAACAAGTCTGTAGCACTGAAAAAAGATATTTACCGGAGACCATCTTAATTTCACAAGACAAAGCATATTCATGTTAACACCTCTTATTATTTAAGGTCAGAAGACATGAGATCTTTACCTTAGTAGTGATAGTAGTAGCAGTAGTAGTAGTGTTAGTAGTAGCAGTAGTAGTAGTGGTACTAGTAGCAGAATTGGGTTTTGCTTTGTATAGTGCGAGTTGCTTCGAAACCAACGAGAAATTCGTAGAATATCACAAAATGCAAGTCGATAATGTCACTTGAGATCAGATAAAAAGATGTAATTGCGGTCAGTGTATGAAGAGAAATCTACAGCAAATGTGGCAAAAAGCCATAAGTATGTTTTTTATTATTGTTTTTTTAATTCACATATTTTAGGGCGACCAAGAGAATTTGAGCCACATATTAGTTTGATCCATTAGGTATCATCCCAAAAGGTTTTATTATTATTATTATTATTATTTTATTTCCTTTCATTTCTGGGGTGTTGACATTTTTATTCCGGGTCTAGCCCAGAAACCTAAGGTTAAAAATGACATCATTACATTTTCCACTGAAAAAAAAAAAAATACATGGATAAAGCCCTTTGTAAGGTGTTGGCATGGGCTCCCAGGAATCCCTTCAATTAGTCTACTGGAATATTTTCCAACCATTCCGAGGGCTCCAAATACAATGGGATTGTTGATGTTCCCATATGCCACATTTTTGAGATTTCGATTTCAAGGTCCTTGTATTTTGACAGCTTTTTGAAGATCTTCAAAGATATATTGGAGTCCACAGGGACTGTCATATCAATAAAGAAGCACTTGTTTTGTTTGCGGTCTCCAATAACAATGTCTGAGGTGTTTTAGCGAGTGACCATTGCTAGCTGAGGCATTATATCTAAATATACCTCAAGGAACTTCTACCATTAATCAGCAGAAAACTTTAGAGGAATGAAACGAAGCAGAAAGCAACTACTGGTAATGGTAAAACGCTACCTTTTTTAACATAACAGTGAGGATGCTGAGAAATACACCCTTCACACGAAACGACTTAATAGAATTTAAGATGTTGCGATGATCAGCTGTACTGATATTTTGCTTTTTATATACAGTAATATTTTCAGCTAGAGCTACTGTCCTTTTTAAATGTATCGTAAAGTAGTGATAGCGTGCTTTAAATATTGCACGCTTAAATAGACGAAAAATATTTTTCTGGATAAATTCTGATGAAATGGGATGCGCCAAAAGTTCCCGTGTGTCAAATATGGTATTTTAAGCACAAAGTAAAATAAAAACATAAAGACAAGTAATTATTATTATTATTATTATTATTATTATTATTATTATTATTATTATTATTAGCGGGGGTCAGTGCTAGCTGAAGCATTATATCTTAATATACCTCAATGCACTTCTACCATTAATCAGCAGAAAACTTTAGAGGAATGAAACGAAGCAGAAAGCAACTACTGGTAATGGTAAAACGCTACCTTTCTGAACATAACAGTGAGGATACTGAGAAATAAATAGAATTTAGGATACATTTACTGATGCGATGATTGGCTATACTGATATATTGCTTTTTATATACAGTAATATCTTCAGGTAGAGCTAATGTGCTTTTTAAATATATCGTAAAGTACTCATAGCGTGCTTTAAATATTGCACGCTTAAATAGACGAAAAATATTTTTCTGCATAAGTTCTGATGAAATGAGATGCGCCAAAAGTTCCCGTGCGTCAAATACGGTATTTTAAGCACAAAATAAAATAAAAGCATAAGGACAAGTAATTTTTCGATGGAAGGAGCTAATGGGGTAAACAAGTTATTCTTTATTTGTTTTATCAGTGAAATTAAGCAAACTATTCAAGTTGAAAATGTTATCGCAATTCGTTTATAAACGTCAAATAGAATAATCTGATTTGGCTTCTCGACTCTCTTAGTATTCCAGCCGCTCGTTTGGAGCACTGAATATACAAAAAAAAAACTTATGACAGCTAACTCTATTGAATAATTTATTGATCGTAATATTTCGGTCGGTAGATTTTGTATAAATATTCATTTGTTGACGACATGAACGGGATTTGTTTACCGGTTTATATGCCCTTATGCAAATAAAAACTCGCACAGGCTAAAATTTATTTGTTTAAATTTATTTAATATGTACATTTAAGAACATTTTCTGAATTAGTTTCACCGAGTTCTGTTTATAGGTGAAGAAATTAGATTAATTTCCAAGTTTGTGATTCAAGCCAAATAAGACTTTTTTTTCTTATACGGAGTGTTCCAAAAGTCTTGGGCACATTTTGACATTGAATATCTCGAAAAGTGTTAAGGATATAAAAACGCGCCTGGCATATTTTGAAAGAATCTAATCTCAAGTTTTACATGGAATATTCAAAAATGTTCAATGTGAGCACCGTTGGTCACACGGCACACATCAAATCTGTCATCTTCCAACTTCTCTTGCATTGCAATGCAAAAATCACAAGATGTCTTATCAGCGTCCTGCAACCTTTGGATTAACTGTAGCTTGTAAGGTGTCATGTGCAGTCGACATGCCAAACAGTTGTTGTAGGAAGCAGAAGTTCCTTACTGGCTCTTCTGATCGATTTACGGGGTCTCCGCTCGATGGCAGTTCGAACTCGCTCAATCGTATCATCTGAAGTTGAGGGTCGTCCTGTTCTCTTAGCTGGACACAAATACCTATCCTTCATGAATTTACCATTCCATCTTAATATGGACTTCCTTTCTGGTGCCTCTTTTCAGAATTTTGTGCATGTTCAGTTCTTGCAGATTCAAGGAAGGAAAAAGGCCTTTTCTGGTTGAGTGAACGCCATTACTGGATCTGAAAAAATATGAACAAATCATTAGCATTACGAAAAAAACTTAATGAATTTAGCTTTAAAATGGTACCAGTATCATCTTGCTACCGTTCATAGTTCAGTAGATATGAGGATTTGAAATGTGCCCAAGACTTCTGGAACACCCTGTATATTATCCATTTAATAGCACAGAATGAAAACAAGACAAAAATATTCAAAGTCTGAAAAAAGTATCCTTAGAATAAATCTGAAGGATTCGAAATAGTGTTTTTGTTTTAACAGGATTCAGAAAAACATTTTCTCTACCTGAACTGTTTACGCGGATGTGAACCGTATACAGCCCGAGGTCAATCTTTTGGCGACCCACGGGCGATCTTTTGGCGACCACCGGTGATGTCTTGGCGGCCCACGGACGATCTTTAGGCAGCCCGCACAGGAGCTATTTTCATGATGAATATTTTTTTAAAGTTTTAATAAGTTTAAGCAATTTGTCTCTTGTTCCTTTTGCATTAACAGTATTGAGTTTCTACAGATGGGCCTCCCCAGAAGCTGATGGTCCCCCACTGGAGTTGATGCTCACCCCATTTCTGGTCCGCTACAATTTTAACTTATCACATAATGACCCTTTGTGTTCTTGACCTTTGAAAGCCCCAGGCTTAAGTTTATCAATATGTATATAGACAACGTGAATCCTGACTTATTTATCATCCCTATCATCGCCATCTTTCCTCAGTAAGGTATGGATTAACTACAATCAATGACAATCTTCATTTCTAGTTTCACCGGTGTCAGTTCGGACAGGGAGCAAAGTGTAGTATCTGTCTTCGAGTAGACAAACTGCATTCTATCCCTCAATTGTGTCTCTATATTCTGACAACATATAACTGAAGGATGTCGTGTCCCGACTATCCCAACCCTAAATCAAAGAGAGCTGTTGAATGCATTAGCATATATTAATTATTTTAATGTTTTCTGTATATTACGCACGTGGCCGAATGGTTAGAATGTTCGCATTCTGACAATGAGATCCAGGTTCGAATCTCACCATAGGAGTTATCAGAAGAGGTCGATCCCAGCCTGGAAAGTGCCTGAAAACAATACAACGGGTTGACCCAAGCCTTGTGAGTGAAATTGGGTAGATGGAAACATTGGGTGCTATCGATTGCTAGTCATCGTGGCCGAGGGCTTGAGCGTGTTGGTCATATTCAAATTGTTGATCACGCTAGATAACACGTTCTTTCCTAGAAACTGTAACTAAAGTCTGCTCAGCATAGTTACAGTATAAAACACAGGTAGGTTCTGTGGGTGTTGATTAAACACAAATGCGCCTGAGCAAGCGTCTGAAATAGGGATTGGCTAACCGCCCGAGTAGACGGATATCCTCGAATGCAAGTGGACAGCTATACGTATATATATATATATATATATATATTCTGTTTATACGTTATTTTTAAGGATACTTATTTGAGTAAATTCTTTGTTTTAATTAAAAGTATTAATTGATTTAGCGGCCTGAATATTCGAGAAATTTCGCAAAAAATATGCGTCCTCCGACAGGAATCGAAGATGCATCTCTGCATCGTGCTGTTAACCGATTCAGCCACAGAGAATTTCTGGTTTAGCAAAGCTCAGATTACTGCTTATAAACATAGCTTTCTCGATAATTCATTTCTGCTCCGAAACGTAACCTAACGTAAACAATGACAACATATTATATGTAATAATATTTTATCGAAAAAAATAACGTGCAAACAGAAAATATATTAAAACATTTCCTGGATTTAATCCATTACGTATAATATAATATTAGTAAAATAAATTCAAGAACAAATTACGCAAAATATCTCCACAACAGGAAGAGCAGCCCACGTGTTTTTGTTCAGACTTCTATGTTCACTTTTATATTTACACACGCTCTATCTCTGATATTGAGCACTTTATTCCATAAATATAGCACACCTTAAGACTATATTTCTTTATATATATATATATATATATGGTCAATCTTAGTGAGCCAGACAAACCTACCAAGGTTTCACCTAAGCGGATCGTCAGGGAAAGCCAGCATTCCCTGACGAGCCGCTTAGGTGAAACCTGGGTAGGTTTGTCTGGCTCACTAGGTTTGACTAGGTCTGCTCTACGGTTGTATTGAGCTCTTTTAAGTTAGCTGTTTACTCGTGTCGGTGTTTTTTCTTTGGGCTTTGAACCTGTATCAGTGCGATTTTTTCGGCAGACTTTCAGGTTCCTGGGTTTTTATTTTTTTTAAACATTTTTTTCCTTCGAGATTGATTTGATTATTGACAAATCAAAAATTCGAAGGATTTTCGAGACGAGTATAGTTACCTATATATATATATATATATATATATATATATATATATATATATATATATATATATATATTCCAAAAAGATAGAATCCAGGTAGAGCTCACTGTCCAGAACAGAGCAACAATATAATATAAAAGGCTCAAACACTCACGATCCAATTCATCAGACCTACAAATTTGTAGGCCTGATGAATTGGATCGTGATTACGATTCCAATGTAATAAATTGTAACCATGGAATATTATTGTTTGAGTCTATATATATATATATATATATATATATATATATATATATATATATATATATATATATCAACAATATATATATATATATATATATATATATATATATGATTTTTTTCTTTTTAGTACAATAAAGAAAAAACAAACCAAAAGTTGGAGGAGGAATTTAATCTGTCACCTACAACGATTGCTACAAGTTTAAATAAACAGAACCCCCAAAAAAAGAACGGACAAATGGATTAGTTGTTCACTGTAACGAGACTTTCCACAATTTTGACATAAAAATTCTACTGTCATTAAAAGAGAAAATATTTCAGTAAGAATAAAATGTCTAGAAATGGCATTAATCGCGCGTTCATTTACAGTAAATTTGCGTCCATGTTCTTACAACGTTTCATCATTCTTGGCAGATCTATTATCACAAAGATGATGGAAATAAAAAGAATCTAAATGAAATTGGCTAGATTATATCCTCAACTCACATCATCAAAGAAAAAGAAAAATCAAATGAAACACATTATTCAAAAAACACAATTCAAAAATACTTTGAAAATTTAAAACTATAAAATATATATTTTCTACGTTAATAGCAGTATGATATTGCTACACAATCCTCAGACAGTGGTTCAGAAACTAATAAATTGTAAGCGGGGTTAGTATATATAGGGTGTGGAACTGAAAGTGGAGTGAATAGTCCGGTATACCATATATGGTGATATAATTATAACCAATCAGATTCCATGAATAGACAGTGATGGAGTACCATTCTACAATAAAAGAAAAACTAAACAAAAGAGTCCTATATATTACCCAAGACCAATTTCTTATCAAGATTTGTTTTTAATATGCCGTCTATTTTGTATTCTTTGCTGACTTGAAGATTGTGTTACAGCATGGAAAACTAGGCCTAAATGCACGACTTCGTTTAAGCTTCTTTATTGTATTTTTTTTTTTTATATTTGACATTGAACCCTACATATTTCATGACAGGGGCGTCTTTGGCGCCCATCACACACACACAGACACACACACACACACACACACACATATATATATATATATATATATATATATATATATATATATATATATATATATATATATATATATATATGTTTGTGTGTATATAAAAATTTAAAAAAATAGTAGACAGTCGTGATAGGCCAATACCTACCACAACTTTTACTTTAATATATTAAAGTCCTGCCATTTCTTATGACATCAAGAACACTTTTTGGGCAAACCCTTTTTAGAGCTGCTCATCTTTTTCTAAAATTATATATATATATATATATATATATATATATATATATATATATATATATATATTTAGTTTATGCAAAACTAGGTAATCCGCATGGGTAGACCCAAGGAGGATGATATCCAGAGAGCTCAATGTAAAATTCAGAGCAGATATGTTTGAATAAAAACAGACCACTTTAAGGTTCCATGTAATAAGTTATTTCCCAACAACCCCTTTAACAGGGCTCTGGATCATCAGACTTTACTTCCAAAGGTTACATATGCTTGATGAGGTCCATCAAAAACGTGTGAATTTCTTTTCATTTTAACCTTTGGAAGTAAAGACTGATGATCCAGAGCCCTGTTAAAGGGGTTGTGGTGAAATAACTTATTACATGTAACCTTAAAGTGGTCTGTTATTATTCAAACAAATATATATATATATATATGTACGTATGTATAATTGTGTATTTGGACAGAAAAACCTTTTTTATATAAGTTTCGTTAAATACGACTTAATACGGCTGAAGATTTTTATTTAATTTCTCTTGAGTTTGCGCAGTTTTTCTTTTATGGACACAAAGTGCGAAAAAACTGTCCAAAATTTCTACATATGCGAGAAGGACGATTCCTATTTTTCATCTTTAAGTGAATGTGTGGGTGTTTTTTGCATGCATCTGGCGTTATAGGAAAACAAAACGATTTCTATAACAATGGCTAAAAGAATAGCGGAAAGCGCTCGGATATGCAAAACATTGGGAGTATTTTTACATACTTTATGTCTAGAAAAGAAAACACGCGTGGGAACACAGGAAAATGAAATAAAAAGCTTAATCGCAGTACCTTCTCAGTTGTCTTAACGAAACTCTTATGCATATTTGTATGTATATATATATATTATACGCATATATATATATATATATATATATATATATATATATATATATATATATATATGTACTAGCAGGAGAGCCCGGCGTTGCCCGGGGATGTAACACTAAGAGATAGGTCAAGTATCATAAAGACTGAAAAATAAAATTGACAAAGATTATTGTTTAAGGTTGTTTTGTTTTGTTTGTTTTTTTACGAATTGGTCCAACCCAAACTCAAACAAAAACATTGTTTTCAATCGTTAAGAATCTATCGATTGAATAGAAATTTATTATAAACAATTGTCTTGTAAATGGAATTTTTAAAGCATTCTGAATGTAAAAATAAAGAAAAAGTGTGCAAGACAATAAGAAACACTACCTGCTAAAAAAAATGAAGTTTTGTTGAAATCGGTTGAAAAATGTAGGAAATCCGATCCCATATATAAACGAACACACACACACAAAGAACCTGGGTTTTATAATAAGTATAACTCGATATGAGTTGTCCCCCTTTCATTCTGTCGACAGAATCGTGTTTTATCATGTTTTCAAATTGATTTCGTTCAAAAACAACTGTTTTTTTCCAATTTTTGGCGCTGTTAGAACCACCGCAAGGTAATTTTACGCAGTCCTGTGAAGTTTTGTTGAAATCGTTTGAAAAATGTAGGAAATCCGATCCAATATATAAACGTACAGACACACACACACACAAACAATCTGCGTTTTATAATAAGTAAGATATAGTACGAGGCAAAAATTGGATACACCCATAGAATGTCGATTTTTGTATTTTTTACTCAGACGAATAATAGTATTCATTTATTAATATTATTATTTTATAGCGTCTTTGGTATTTCTCCACTGGTTGACCCCTGTTGCATTCCTGGTGTAATCACTGGCTCGTTCAAGTATGGCTTTCCTGATCTTGCCTATATTATTCTTAGAGGGGTTAAGCAACCGGAACTGTGGGTTGTTGGGGAAATTGCTCTTATAGTTCTTAACGGTAATAAAAGCCTGTTGCATGTGAAGTTGGTGTACCCTGTCGTCGATCATAAGTTTCGTGACTGTTGTTCGTGCCTCGATGTTGATATAATTTTCCTATTCATTTGGGACCTTCTTAGATACATTGTTAACTTCCTTACAAATGGTTTTGTTGTAGACGGCCACCTTAAAGAAATAAAGATTGCCATATTTGATGATTATTCTGTCGGTGTTACGTATCTTGGCAATGTCTTTTTTCATATTCATCTGTAGGCTGTTGTGTGTGGTAACGTATTTAATTTTATCAATTACAGAGAATAAGTCCTTTTCGAATTCAAGGAGGAGGTCATCGCAAAGCGGTGTTTTCAAGGACTTAAATCCAAAGGAGTCGGTAGATTCACAGTCGTCTTTTTTTTCTCTTTTGGCGAAAAATAGCTTCCATAAAGCTTTAGCTCATACTAACAATGTAAGCCTACTTAATAAGCGGAACGAACTCTTGATCGCCTGTAGGCACATACAATCGTTTCTCTTAAAATACTGGAAGCCCGATTAAATTCCTCTTTTTTATTACATTTTTCTTTTAAGGTTTCATAGCCGCTTACCTCCCTTTAACTTGGCAAGCGATATTTCAAACCCAGAGCAACATCCCCAGTAATGATTTGAAATTTCTATTTCTATTTCTTCTTTCTTTCTTTATTTTTTCTAATTTTTTAAAAGAAAATGAACCCTACGTGCACTTCATTTCCTGAACGTTTTTTGTACTGTTTTATTTTGGGGCTATGAAGCAATGTTCCTGCCATGTAACATCTGCATATTTTTATAAAAAACATAAGATATATTTTGGGCCCGATGAGCTGGAACACTAAACGTAGGTATATGCATATTTATTAATATATATCTTTGCTCTGTCTAACCACATCGAGCACTATTATGTTTACAACTCATGAATAAATTTGATGATTATTTGCTTGGCTGTGTATGCACGCCAACACGCGAGTACACGGTTGTTTATATCTGGTCATTTGATTTATCTAACTCTCTCTCTCTCTCTCAATATATATATATATATATATATATATATATATATATATATATATATATATATATATGGATGTATATTTATCAACATGTCATGGAATCCAGCGAAATTCTTCGACAACGTGTGGGAGTATATGAAAAGCTCCGCCAGTCAATAATCCGACGGGCACATGCGGTTGTAGAAGGCCATTTTAAACATCTGTTATGAGTTACTTTGTTCATGTACGACGATGTCCTCTTCGACATATATTTATATGGACTTTTGTCTTTATTTCGTTGCGAGGAACCCTTCCCCAATGTTTATAAAAGCATTTTCATACAGCCTGCCTGTATATATATATATATATATATATATATATATATATATATATATATATATATTGTGTCTTTAGGCAGCAATTCCTTATTTATACATGATTCATTTAAGTGAACAGATAGGGTATCAAAGATTGCTAAAAGTATAGCCGAAAGCGCTCGGAATTACAGAACACTTCAAAACTATATTTCTTCAATCATATATATTTATAGATATATAGTTTTGAAGTGCGCTATATTTATCAGAGATAGAGCGTGTGTAAATAGCGCGTATTCACACACACATATATATATATATATATATATATATATATATATATGAAGAAATATAGTTTTGAAGTGCGCTATATTTATCAGAGATAGAGCGTGTGTAAATATAAAAATGAACATTGAAGTCAACACTCAAAGACGACAGGCTGTTTCATGCTAGGCGCAGTTGTGATATATATATATATATATATATATATATATATATATATATATATCGTTTAATATCTATCTATATAACTTTCCATTTATATATTTATCTGCATGAAATACGTTTCCTACATACAGAAAAACAGAAAATAATACGGCATATTTATTGAAACGCCCACGATTTAAGAAAGATAATGATAAATCGATCAATTTTAGGCCACATGAAACAGAATGTTTACGCAGACTGGGACTAAAATATGTAATATAAATATTTATATCACATAAAGGCGATTTCTTACTTCTAAAGTCTATGAATACCTTTTTTTTTACCAAGATTCATAAAAAATCTTTTCAGTGCCGAAATTCCCACAGGCAAACGCATCTTTATTTCTATTTTTTATTGTTTTTTTTTATTTCCGCCACAAACAACATTGGATGGGCCACACACTTGTTTTTGATTTTATCTGAAGGCGCAGTATTTTTCCAATGAAGCTTCTTTGCCATTCATGGCGTTAAGAGGCAAATCAGAGCCTAATCTCAAGAGGCTGAGCAAAGTTTCGAAATGCCCTGCAAGTCGATAAGGTTTTAACACAGTTGTATTTGCTGGGCAATTAAAAGTGGGTATCAGGCACAGAATTTCTATTTCGTTTTTTCAAGAGAGATAGAGAGAGAGAGAGAGAGAGAGAGTGAGAGAGTGAGAGAGAGGTTTAAAATGGCGGTTAGTATTAGAAGAAGACAAAAGAAAAAGTTAAAAGTGAATAATAAACTATGCAGAATGAGAAATGAAGTACAAGAATCTCAAACAAGAGAAAAAGAAATGAATGAAGAAGAACGAAGAAAAACGAGATTGAATAAAGGAAATATGAATGTTAAAGAATTATACAAAGAAACGATGACGAAAATATCAAATTCGTTGAAATAATTAAGAAAGAAAGAAAGAAAAAAACGCCTTAGAAAGAAAGAAAGAAAGAAAGAAAGAAAATGCTTAAGAAAGTGTCTGTCTATATTTCTGAGATGAGGTATTATATACATTATTTACATTATTCCGACTATTGTCCTCATCTTTGTCGCCATATTTATCACAACGTTTCGGCCGTTGTACGCTCCGGCCTTCTTCAGGTGGTTGGAATTTCGGATTGAACCCTTTATTTCGCTCACTGGGGTAGACTGTTATAGTTCCAAGTGCCATGTTTGATGGATGTCAGTTATGAGTTATCTCCGGTTAATTTCCCTCTGAAAGTTCTCCACTGCCTTAACCGGATATTGAACTCAAACTCTTTGGGTTCTGTCACTGGATCTAACCAACGCCTTTATCCACTGTGCCATGTGTCCTTGAGGACAAACGAAGCGGCCGAAACGTTGTGATAAATATGGCGACAAAGATGAGGACAATAGTCCGAATAATGTAAATAATGTACTTAAGAAAGTGTTGTGGATTCCGAGTTGAAATCCGGTACCAATAAATAACAAACGCCAGGAAATGAATATATGAAAATAATGTATTAACGTAATAATACAAAGTGGTAATGCAGGTTAGTAGTTCCAGGAATACGGGTTAGTAGCAAAATATATATATACAGTCTTTGGTATTGAAGTATCACTGTATGACTTCTTACTGAGTCTACGTGCTCGCTCACTGTGACTCCTACAACGCTGTTACTTCACCCTCACTCTTTCGATTACCTACAACCTTTTACTCTGTCACTCTGGACACGATTCGACTCCTCGGTTTTGCTTTCTCGGGTCTTCACGTAGCCGTAGTATTTGTATATACTAGGTACCTCCTTTTTTTTTTGCGGGAAAACAGCATAGCGTAACAAAAAAATTCGACAAAGTTAACGAAAATAAAGTTTTATCGTCAAAATGCTTATGTTATTATTAAGATGAAAGACCAAAGTATATTTTAACTATTTTTGAAATTTTTTAATATTTTCTAACACGTTCGAAATTTTGGTTAAAGTCTTCTTTTGTTTACGTCATCGCGGGGACGTTAAAATAACATGTTTTTTTTGCGCTTTTTTTCCCGTTGAAAACACATTGATTTGGAAGTTCTTGTAAAATTAAAGTTCCGATTTTAATGAAATTTTCAGGACTTCACAAATGAATGAAATTATTTTTGAAGTATTTCTTTTTAGAAAATTTTGGTAAAATTTTTTTTTTTAAATATGTTACACGCCACTTACTTATTGTTCCAAAATTTCGTTCAAAACCTTTTTATTTCCTGAAATTTTTTTTTTGTTTAAAGTAAGAGTCATTAGAGATGCTAAATCACATACTTTTTTTTTTCAAATTTGTGCTAACTGAAAATCTGCTCTGAATTGAAAAATAATGAATCCAATAAAACTATGATATTACTTAATTAGAAAAGCTTTTAATTGCTTTTGTAAATAAGTAATATTATGGTCATTATTGCCTGAAGAAATAATTTTTTTCTGATGAATAATTAAATTTTACAAGAATTTTACAAGAATTTTTTCATTTGTTTCAAATTTTAATTATAATAATTTAATAGTTTAAAAATCGTGCAAAACTCTGTATTAGGCTATTTTCTTGTGGTAATTAGTAATTAAGTAGAAACAAAATTTACGAGTTCAAAATTGAAAAGTTTAATAAACTTAGTTGTGCTAATTTTTTTTTCAAATAATTTTTTATGTTGTATTTTTTTACCTAATACGTTCCTTATTTCCATGTACGGTAGACTGATATTGCCATTATTATAAAAAGAGTTTTGTCCCTTTATTCTAATAAATAAACATAACAGTAAAACTAAAAATAAAAGCGTTCACTCAGATTTCTAATAATTTTCATTTATGGTCATCCGTAGTAGCTGTCATCACTCGTCAATCAAAACATAGATCAAATATTGGATCAAAATAACAGTACCAATCGTTAATAATTTGTTGCATATTACTTTTTATGCTATAAGTAAGTAATATTTCTTTTAAATCAGATTAATTTAACATTAGATTTTCTAATTTTACTAAAATAACGTGTCAGAAATTTTTTTAAATATTTTTAAAATCGATAAATTTGTTTGTTTACAAATTTCTTAAAATTAAGAAAATGGCCGTTTTTAAGAAAATTTAAAAATTTGTAATTAAATTTGACATTCCAATGTATATAGTTTCTATCTGAAATACACCAGAATTGTTTACTTAATGGAAATAATAAATTTAATGATTAAACTTTCAATTAAAACTAAAATGAAATCTTCAAGCATGTGTTTTCATTTTAAAAAATTCATTTTAAACTTAGGTATCGAAAATTTATGCCGAAAAAGTGGAGGTACCTAGTATATACTGGGTGAGTCCATTTGTGTAAAAAGGGGAGAACCCCTCAACAGAAAAAAAGAGGTGAAGAAAGAAAATGGCTTACAAAAAAAAAAGATAATACACGAAACAGAAGATAAATAAATAAATTAGAATGACGATTCCATAAGATAGAAAACAAAATGAATGAATGATACAAAGAAAGAAATTTCAGAAGATTTAACAAAGGAAAATAAGGTAGAACAAAAAGCCCGGCAAAAGCAAAAAAGCGATTGAAAGAATGACCTGTACGTTGAAAAGAGCAAAATGATGAAAAAAAAAAGAGAAACTAAACATTGAAGAACTCTGAAGATTAAAAAAAAAACAATCGTAATTTTTAAAAGTAAATATAATGGAACAATACTAGTGATAAAGATATGGAGAAATTATGAAAAAGGCATGAAAATAAAAAATTAAAATTAAAGAAAATTAAAGAAAATTAAAGAACTCTAAATGTAAGAAATGCAAGAAGAGAAAGGAAAGAACGATAAATAAAAAAATGGTAACAAGGATAACAGAAAGTACAAATATAATAAAAGTAAAATATTAAAAGTATATGTAGACAAACGAAAGAAATAATGAAAAAAATGTAAGAAAAAAATCAACAGGTAAGGAAAAGAAGGTAAAGAAAAAAGGTAAAAAGAGAACGAAATATAAATGAAAAAAATTAAGACAAAGAAAGAAATTTAAATAAAATAAATAAATATAAATAAAAGAAAGAAATGTAAATCCAAGAAAGTAATTTGAGTCTAAGAATGAAATGTAAGTCAAAGAAAGAAATTTAAATGAAAGAAAGAAATGTAAATCAAGCAAGAAATATAGGTCAAATCGAGAAATTTAAATCAAATAAAGCAATGTAAATAAAATGTGAATCAAGGAAAGAAATGTAAGTCCAAAAAGTAATGTAAATGAAAGAAAGAAATGTAAATCAAACAAAGAAGTGTAAACGAAAGAAAGAAATGTGTATCAAAGAAAGAAATGTGAACCAAAGAAAGAAATGTAAATAAAAGAAAGAAATGTGGATCAAAGAAAGAAATGTAAACGAAAGAAAGAAATGTGAATCAAAGAAAGAAATGTAAATAAAAGAAAGAAATGTAAACAAAAGAAAGAAATGTGAATCAAAGAAAGAAATGTAAATAAAAAAAGAAATGTGAATCAAAGAAAGAAATGTAAACGAAAGAAAGAAATGTGAATCAAAGAAATAAATGTGAATCAAAGAAAGAAATGTAAATAAAAGAAAGAAATGTGAATCAAAGAAAGAAATGTGAATCAAAGAAAGAAATGTAAATAAAAGAAAGAAATGTAAGTCAAATAAGAGAACCTCAGTGTCCGGGTCATTTGGTAAAATCACTATTTCAATAACCAAATATACTTATTGGGGCACTCGACCTAGTGTAATGATAAGCAAGCTTGATTTCGTTAAAACTGTGACGGCTTACTAATGATTTTGATGCACACAACTGCCTCATATTTTGGGCTTTGCGCCATATCTAAGCTACGCCTAGAAAATCAACATGAGGGCGCTTCACACTTTTGGTCCTGTGCCACATCTCAGCTAAACGTAGAAAATCGCCATAAGGATACTGATATTGGAAATTGGTTCAGAGTCAAAATCTTTCAGTATCCACTCGGAATAAAAACAAAAGAAGGAAAGAAAGATAATGAATAGAAGAAAAAATAAGTCCGACAGGAAGGAAGAAAAGAAAGGAAAAGAGAAAGAAAGAAAGAAGCTCTAAAAAGCCGTAAATAAAGTAAAAGGACAGAACGATAAAGGATGAAAGAGAAAAAAATATAAAGAAAGAAAAAAGAAAGAAAGAAAAATGGATTCGAAAGAAAAAACAAAAAAAACAAAGAAAATAGATTAGGAAAAAAACAGAAAAAAGGATTAGAAAAGAAAATAAAGAAAATGGATTAGAAAGAAAGAACGAAAGAAAGATGGTAGATTAGACAGAAGGAAAGAATGATAACAGATAAGACAGAAAGAAAAAAAACAGATAAGAAAGAAAAAATGGATTAGAAAGAAAGAAAGAAAGAAAGAAAGAAAGAAAAAGAAAGAAAGAGAGAAAGAAAAAAGAGAGAAAGAAAAAAGAGAGAAAGAAAGAAAATTGTTCACAAAAAATGAATTACAAATAAAATGGATAAGAAAGAAAGAAAATGGATAAGAAAAAAGAACGAAAATAACGGATTAGAAAGAAAGAAAGAAAGAAAGAAAGAAAGAAAGAAAGAAAAACGGATAAGAAAAAACAGAAAAAAGGATTAAACAGAAATGGATTACAAAAAGAAAAAAGAAAGTGTATTAGAAAAAAAGAAAGAACGAACGAAAACGGATTAGAACAAAGAAATGAATGATAAGCAAGAAAGAAAAAGAGAGAAAGAAAATAGGTTTGAAAGAAAGAACGAAAGAAAGATAATGGATTAGAAAGAAGGAAATGAAGAAAACAGATAAGAAAGAAAGAAAATAGAAAAGAAAGAAAAAAGAAAATGGATTAGAAAGAAAGAAAGAAAGAAAGAAAGAAAGAAAGAATACTTTTAGCTTAAGAAAGAAATGAGTAATTGGAAGAGCGAACAGTTTATGAACCTTGAAAGAACTCTTTCGTTGCTCTTACAATGGACACTGTGACGTCATTGGAGGCGTTATTTCTCTTTTTATTTCGGGATATTGAAGCATTTTGTTTACAAGCCAACTGTTTGTGTTCGTCCCCTGCCGCCTCTTCTACTCTTCCTTGCACGTCCATTCGGGTACGATGTCCTCTCTCTTCAAACAGTTCAGCGAGTACTTGTGGGTCATCAGTTTCTGCATAGCAAACAGGAGCTGATTCTGTTTGATTTGACTTTCCTATCGACGGTCGAAAGTGTCGCAAATAGCGACCAAATGAATCAGCGAAATTCAATAGATCGCTACTCGGGAGAAATCAATAGATTTCTACTTGGAAGAAATTCCATTTCAAATCCGAAGGTATTGGCGGCGGCATATGTTGGAGGACGTTAAATTTGGTGCGGAAGGTAAATTACAATTTTAGACGCAATAGAGATGCTTGTCTTCAGTATCATGCTTAAACGTAATCTTCAGTTTCATTTTTGAACGAAATCTACAGTTTAATGCTTGAGCGCAATCTTTTGTTTCATTCTTGAACACGATCTTTAGTTTCATGCTTGACCTTAATCTTCAGTTTCATTCTTTAACACAATCTTCAGTATCATGCTTAAACGTAATCTTCAGTTTCATTCGTGAACAAAATCTCCAGATAATGCTTGAACGCAATCTTTTGTTTCGTTCCTGAACGCAATCTTCTGTTTCATGATTGTACACAATTTTCCGTTTCATGCTTGAGCGTAATCTAAAGTTTCACGCTTGAACACAATCTTCAGTTTCATACTTGAACACAATCTTCAGTTTCATTCTTGAACACAATCTTCAGTTTCATTCTTGAACACAATCTTCTGTTTCATGCTTGAACACAATTTTCAGTTACATGATTGAATGGAATATTCAGTTTCTTTCTTGAACGCAATCTTCAGTTTCATGCTTGAACGCAGTCTCAAATTTCATGCTCGAAAGCAATATAGTTTTATGTTTGAAGGCAATCTTTAGTTTTATGCTTGAACACAATTTTCAGTTTCATACTTGAGTGTAATCTACAGTTTCGTGCTTGAGTAGAATTTCAGCTTCATACTTGAGTGCAATCTACAGTTTCGTGCTTGAATAGAATTTTCAGTTTCATACTTGAACGTAACCTTCAGTTTTATGCTTAAACGCAATCTTCAGGTCAACATGGCCATGGCCTGAAAATTACTTTCAAGCATGAAACAGGCTGTCACCGTTTGATGTCAACCTCAGGGTCCCCTTTTTGTCGTAGTCTTTTGTCCTTTAGACAGACGATACAACTGATTTCGAAGTTTCTGATACCACTCTGACACAAATATCTCAATTTATTTGTATCCGGAGCATCTCGCTCGAAGTTAGTATGAGGCACATTGACAGCTGAGAGGTTAATCTATAACTTGTCTTTATACCTGAGACACGGCCGTTCAGCAGTCCTTTTTTCTACTGTCAAGCTGGATATACATGAGGACCTTAGCTATTCTGTCGTCACTCATCCTACATAGTTTGATTGAGCTCTTCGTGGAGAAAAGTGAATTTGTAATCAGTGACGATTACTGCTGCTGATGCAAGACCCTTAGTTAAGACGAATCGAGTTCTCCGATCACGGGTGTGTTTGGGTAAAAATAAATACGTCTAAATTCACCTTCATCCCTGCCTTGCGCCAATGGCTTAGGGTTGAAATCTCCGACCGATACCAAATCAGTCGGGTTTCGATCCAGGCTGAAGATAATCGGATGGCTAGCCACACAGTCTGTCTGTGGATGAAAATTTACACACACACACACATATATATATATATGAAGAAATATAGTTTTAAGGTGTGCTATATTTATGGGATAAAATGCTCAATATCAGAGATAGAGCGCATGTTAATAGAAAAGTGAACATTGAAGTCAATACTCAGAGGGGACAGGCTGTTTTCATGCTTGATGCAATCGTCAGTCCGCCTGAATATATATATATATATATATATATATATATATATATATATATATATATATATATATATATATATATATATATATATATGAAGAAATATAGTTTTAAGGGATGAAGTGCTCAATATCAGAGATAGAGCGCATGTAAATACAAAAGTGGACATTGAAGTCAACACTCAGAGGGAACAGGCTGTTTTCATGCTAGACGCAATCGTCAGAACACGTGGTCTGACGATTGCGTCTGGCATGAAACAGCCTTTCGCCTCTGACTACTGACTTCAATGTTCATATATATATATATATATATATATATATATATATATATATATATATATGAATAAAGAAGATAGTAAATCTTTTCCAATGTGTTTCATCCTCGTCCTCCAATGGAGTTTATCAAGGTAAATGTAAGGATTTTATTTTACCACATGTATTCATAAATATAAGTATATATATAACGATAGCTTTTCGAAAAATTTAAATTTAAGGACGCTCAAAAATATTCTCAATGCTACCAGTGAAAGTAAATGTAACCTATGGAGAAGTGTAAGTGATTTATATATATATATATATATATATATATATATATATGTGTGTGTGTGTGTGTGTGTGTGTGCAAAATTGTATATTTATTATTAGCATAATTTTTAATATCACCACGAAAACCCGGTATATGCCAGTATATATATATATATATATATATATATATATATATATATATATATATGTGTGTGTGTGTGTGTGTGTGTGTGCAAAATTGTATATTTATTATTAGCATAATTTTTAATATCACCACCAAAACCCGGTATATGCCAGTATATATATATATATATATATATATATATATATATATATATATATATGTGTGTGTGTGTGTGTGTGTGTGTGTGTGTGTGTGTGTGTGTGTGTGTGTGTGTGTGAAAATATTATAGAAAATAGGAAAGAAACTGGTTTGGTAAATAATCCAAAGTTCCTTAGTATTTTTGTTATTATTTAAAAAAAATAGTTCTCGATACGAAAGTAGAGCATAAATATAATTATTTATTTAAAAATATGATTCCAACTCGCTACATAAGAGGTCTCATGTTTCAAAACAAGTGCCGAAAACTTCAAAATAATATTTGAATTAACTTGAGTTAAAGTAGGCTCTGTTCCATCTTCAAGCGAATTTTTTTTTTTTAGAATAACTTATTTCTGAAATTTACGAGTTTTAATAATATATTCAGAATTGAAGTCAAAATTTCCATGGTAACATCAAGGGCGGATTGTTTAGAATAGGCAGGGGTGAGGTGTTAATAATTTGTATCAGTATAGAGTTACTTTCATAGATGCCGGGTCAGGGTACGGTGGGGGTGGCTAAATTAACGACGGAGGAAGTTTTCGCATAGTCTGGCTTGAGCGTCTATGGAGATTTATTCATTTTTTTATTTTATTCTTTTATTATATCTCTTTATGAAAGGGATTTGTGTATATAAAAAAGCCGTAACGTTTGTTTTATGACGACTTCATAATGGGTTATCTTTTTTTGTAGGGTATTAAAACTATGTATATGGGCTATAGATTTTAAAGTTTATTTTATTGTATGCGTGTTTTTAGCTAGTTATTCTGAGCGTAAGTTTGGTAGTGTCGGCAGAAAACCGTTAATTCATGCCTGTTGTTTAATAGATTTTTATTGTTTAGAAGCTTAATAATGTGTAGTTTCTCATGGAGGCACAAAGGGCATGGGTCATCCCAAGTTTTGCAAGTTCTAGTCCTGTTAATAATTTTCCATTTTACTTTAGATGTCCTATTTTTTTCTTTCAGGTGCCAAAAATATTTAGATAGAGAGGTCTGATGTCTTTTGTTTATGTTGTTGAAGGAGCATTTATGCTGCCTCCATCTGGTTTTACTAACCATTTGGTTGAACGGAGGTGTATACCAAATGATGTTTCTTTTCCTGTTTTTTTTTTCATTTGGTTATTGCAATTGTCCCTATATTTAATGTTAGCATTTTCATAACCACTACTTTTTAGGGCAGTGTTATAGAAGTCATTATGTTGGTGGAATATTTCTTTGTTAGCGGAGTTACTGCTAATTCTATTTTCTATTGATGAGGGTATATGTTTAATTGTGGATGCAGGGTGGTTAGACTTCGGGTGTATATATAAGGGGTTAGCATTTGGTTTTCTATAAGGTTGGTACGTGTTGCTCGGTAAGTCTAGGGTTACGTCGAGGAAGTTTACCTTTTTCAATTTAGAAGAGACTGTTATCTTTAAGTTTAGATTTTTAAATTCACTGAACATAATTTTTCTGATCTTCTCTATCTTAAAGCTAGTGGAACTCCTCACCACCATGAGCTCGTCATCTCTATAGAGTCCGATGTCCTGGATATCAATCTCGCGGTGTGCCGTTAGGTTGTACAATATTAAAAGACCAACCAGGTCAGAAGACTCTGCAGAGTCTAATGATCCCAAAGTGATGTCAAACAGGTCGTTATTGTTTTTTATCCATTGCTCCCCATTATGAATGAGGACGGATTTTTTTGCGCTGAGGATTATGTCGGTTTCTTCCTTTGTCAGGTTAGAATATACAGCAGCAAAGTCCTGGGCAGTCGTAAAAAGATCCTTCGAAATTGATGGGTAGTAGTCCACGATATCGAACTGTAGTAAGGTGCAATTTTTTTTATCGTCAATATGGTTGAACCAGTTGATGACATCTTTAGTATTGATCCATAATTTTAATTTAAGTTGTTTTTTTATTTGGTAAGTAATTTTTTCCAGGATCTTTCCTATATCGGGTCGGGTAGGGTTAATTATCCTAGTGGTCGGGTTTTCCAGAAAGTCAGGCTTATGGTCCTTAAGGGTTACGTAACATTCCTTTTCTGCAAGTTTGCCTACTCTATCGCTAATTTTTAATTTATCAGTTATTTTTTACTTGCTCTGTTTATGCTGTCAACCATGTTTATGTTGTTGTTGCAAGCTTTTTTATACGTCCTTGTTAAGTTTTTTTTAATTAAGTTTTTGTAGTCATCAACAGCCAATTTGTAGAAGTTGCCGGTTTTGTCCGACTTAACTAATATTTTGTCACAATCATTAATGCTTTTAACTATTTTGTCCAACTGTTTTTGAAAGTGGTTTTTCTTATTTTGAAAGGAGATGTTGTTGATAAGGTTGAGTAGGTCTTTTTCAAATTCTTATAGTTGTTTGTTGAATGGTGCGACACTCTTTTACTTTTAAAGCCGTAAACTTCGCGTTCTTTATCGGTTGAGTTATTCCCACGAAAGTGGAAGTATGCCTTCCATCTCATCCTTCTGATTAATTCCTCTGTTTTTGTAAAAGTTTAACGAAATAATTCCGTTTGTTTGTATGCGGAATGTTTTTCAGAGAAATCCCGAAATTAACTTTTTCCATATTTTTAAAGAAGTTGTTTTTAAAAATAAATAAAGGTTCAGAGTGCTCGACCTTAATTCGGGAGCCAATATGTGTGAAAATATATATATATATATATATATATATATATATATATATATAAGAAAAGCTAAAATGTCAACCGACCTCTCAACCCTTGGCTTCGACTGTGAGATATTCTCAGGCAAGTGGTAGGATGTACAAGCCTAAGAAAACTAGTCCAATATAGCAGAACACCTGAAGTGAGAGAGTAAAAGTATGGGGAACGGAAGAGGCGAGAAAAAGAATTGTAAGTAATGAAAAGAAGGAGAAAAAATTGTAAGTGAGGAAAAGAGGGAGAAAAATTAATTATTTTATTTCGCTCATCCGGCTTTATAGGTATCTAAAAATATTTACTTAAATGTCTACGCCTTGACATATTCTCAGTTCTCTCATTTAGTAAGACACCTTTATCAGGATATGTGGCAATGGTCAATTTTTCTTCTAGTCACAGCCGGCAAAAATTACCACGATTTCTGGCACTTTTTTAGCCTCCTTATCATGTTTCATTTTACACAAGGACCTCTACCATAACTCTCTCTGCATTTCCAGACACAATCAGCAAGCTTATCGTCATAGAGAGAGAGAGAGTATTTCTCTCTCTCTCTCTCTCTATCTATCTATATATATATATATATATATATATACATATATATATATATATATATATATATATATATATATATATATATATATATATATTATATATATATGAAAACATATAGTTTTAAGGTGTGCTATATTTATGGGATGAAGTGCTCAATATCAGAGATAGAGCGCATGTAAATACAAAAGTGAACATTGAAGTCAACACTCAGAAGGGACAGGCTGTTTCATCCTAGACACAATCGTCAGTCCGCTTGAAAATATATATATATATATATATATATATATATAGTTTAATGTGTATAATTAACATTATGATTTCATACTAGTATGACGTAACGAATGAAAGGGGAAGGATAACGAAAATGGCGATAAATTTATTCTCAGATTAATTATCTAGTTTTCCAAGAACAACTGAATTGCAATATGAAGTGTGATTTTGCGTCTCGTTATAAACTTAATATCAGTTCTCACACTATTTGCTTTACTAGTCGAAGCCAACATCCAGTAAAAGACTTTTGATGAAAATCAATGATAGTAAAAGAAAAATAATTCTTTTTTAAAAAATAATAAATTAGTGAACACGTTTCTCCATTTTTTAATAATATTATCCGTTGTTTATTAATACTTTTAAATGAAGTATTTCCAGATAACAAGAATCTATTTTTCTCCATTTTTTTTTTTTTTTTTTGCTTGCTGCTTTTTTTTTTTTTTGTCACTCTCTGTGCTATAAATGGAAAACCTAAATATCCGTGAACTGGAATTTTAATCTCTTAAAACTTCTTCCTTCGAGAATTTTTCCAGATACAATGCATACTATTTAACTAGTAAGAGTTGACCTTCTCTAACATTGGTTGCTAGAGGGGTTCCGTATCCCCATAGCTGGAAGAAAAGATGGAATCATATTTTTCCCATTTGCACGTAAGTGAATGTAATGAACCCGACTGGAATTAGAAGCCAGTAGCCATTGCTCGCTTATCCCGAAGAGAATGTAAATTCGGTATCTGGAAAATTCGTAAACTTAAGGAATCAGCACATATGCTAGGCCACAAAAAATCTCCTGAGCCGACCAAGCCTAGAAATGAATACAATATAGGAACCAGTAATAAGGAGTTCCAGAGAAAATTGCAATATGAGCTCTGGTAAAAACATTTATAATAACAGCAAAAATTACAATATGAGCACTGGTAAAAAAAAAAAAAGTTGCTGAAGACAATAGATTTATAATACGCAGAAATTCATACACAGATCTCCTCAAGGACACATGGCACAGTAGGCAAAGGCGTTAGTTAGATCCGGTGACAGGACCCAAAAAGTGTGAGTTCAATACCTGGTTAAGGCAGTGGAGAACTTTGAGAGATGAGTTAACAGGGGATAACTGACATCCATTAAACATGGCACGTGTAACTAGAGCGAAATAAAGGGTTCAGTTCGACATTCCAACCACCTGAAGAAGGCCGGAGCGTACAACGGCCGAAACGTTGTAAATAAAATGAAAAGTATTGATTAAACTACGCGTCCGCAAGTCTTATTTTAAATAAGGATATATAGAGGTACAAGAACACTTTTCACTCTTCTGTCAAGTTCGTCCCATGCTAATTCTGGGGGTGACTTAAAACTTTTGAACAGTAGTGGGTGTGTGGGTATGTATGTGTATGGCTGTCGAGTTGCAGTACCAGTGAGATTATTTATTGTCACACACAGCTTACGCAATATCATGTGGACTCGCAGCCTCAGACATCCTTAAGCGAGTGGCAAGAATCGATCAAAATAATTGAAGACTACCTACCTGAGCCACATACGATACGAACAAGACACTGAGGAAATCGTTAATACTCGGCTTATATGACGATGATATGACATCTGCCATTTCTTACACTATCGGGTGTCCCCGAGTGGTCTTCCGATTAAGCAAAGGTCAGACTCTACGCCTTCAGCCTAACGTATGAGAAACTAAATTTGAATCATAGCCTCTGAAACTTATTTCGAGTATATCATTGAAAAGTGATTTTTCCTTAATGTTTCACAGAAAAATGTATCAGCATCCAAAACGCCTTTTGTGTATATCTGTTAAAAGTCTATCACTCTTTATTGTATTGTATGAGTGTATGCGTTTAAAAAGTAATGTGAATTAGCCTCCTAAACACATCTCAAATATATTCGTTACCAAAGTTATCATTATTTAATAGAATATGTTGAAATAGTATTTTGAATATATCCATTAAAAAGTGAATATCATTGTTAAAAAGAAAACTTTAGAATAGTTTGGGTTTAATCCACCAAAACCTATTGTGAATATATTCATTAAAAAGTGAATCAGTACTTGTAGTTTAATAGCAAACGCCTGAATAGTTTGTGTTTAAACTCACAGAAACCTACTCGGAATATATCCATTAAACGTGAATAAGTCTTTGAGAGTTTAATAAAAAACGCCTGAATAGTTTGTGTTTAAACTACCAGAAACTTATTGTGAATATATCCATTAAAATTGAATCAGTTTTTATATTGCATTTATATTTTGGAATACAGTTTGCTTTCTTTTTCGGTATTGTAGGATATTATATAGATTAATGTAATGAAAGTTCTTTCATAATGGTTGTTTGATTTTGTTTAATAGTATATCAAACTCTGTGGACTATTTAATGGCAAATTCTAAATAATTTGAATAATTTTAGGGTTTCAACTAAATACGTTGAATACATTTGTATGCCTTCAACTACAAATAAAATGTACCGTTGGTCATTTTGCTACAAATATATCGTTAGTATTTTTTTTACATAAAGCTGTATTGCCTTGGTATTTCTACGATAAATAGTTTGTGCTTAAACCTCAAAAAAAGTATGACCGTTATAAGTGAATCAGCCTTTGTAATTTAATAGCAAACGCTTGAATAGTTTGTGTCTTTACTCACAGAAATGTATTTTGAATATATCCATTAAAAGTGATCATTATTTAATGTTTATAAGATAACATTTCGACATGTATAAGTGTATGTAACATGAATCATCTCCAGGATTACTAGCTTACTGAGAGTAACTGGGATACTGTTATGGGGTCCACCCTTTTCTGATATAAATGGACTCGTCCTGCTGTCATAAAATTGTTACAGTTTTTTGTGTATACTATATGACTAGTAAGCGAGTCAAAATGACTCAACTCGCTTTATAGTCCACCAATAGAAGGTTAACCAATCAGAAGCCGCAGAACATTGTATCTGTCGTGTATAAAGGCGGCCATCTTTGCTTACCCTAACGGAAAGACCAGTGCCAACTTGACAGGCGAAGATGATAGAAGGAAGAACTACGCTCTGCTACTTTGCTACGATATCCACTGCGAACCTGAACTACGCTTTCCTACTGTCTCCGAAATATTCACTGCCAACCTCTGGATTCTATACTCGAAGACGACCGTCAAAATGTCTAACAAAAATAGCCACAGTCAGTCAGTCAGGGATGTCTGAAGTAGAGGAGGGTAGAGGAACAGGGTGGAGGAACAGAGTGGAAAGTACATTGACACTGTGATTGAATTGACGTTAGAAGTCAGTTACAAGGACGCCCGACTCAAAGGAAGTTTACTTCGAGACTGTATATAGCGATCTTTGATTAATACTAACCGGCGTTCCTGGATTTTGCTAACAGCATTACCTTTTGTATTTTGTGTAAATGCATTTAATTTCTTAGCTTAGATACTTGCGTTTGCCATTTATTGGAGACCGATTTTTCACGCGGAATCCACAACAGATACATAATGGGGAAGGAGGGCCTGGAGAATCCGATACTCACGGGTCGAATTGAGGGAAAGAGAGACAAGGGAAAGCTACGCGTGGCATTCCTGGCGGACGGAATTAAGCAAGTGGATGACAGAACGTGGTCTGGGGAAGAAAGCAGAGAGAAGGAACTTGTTGGGAGCTGCAAGAGATAGAGGGAGGTAGAGAGCCATGATCACCTACGTCCTGAAAGGATATGGCATATAAAAAGAAAGAAAAGACAGAACCATCCTTATGATCAGGACGCTGTCATCACTCACAAGGCATCTATTGGGATAGGGAAGTGAAGACTTGGCATATATATGCCCATATATGGTAGGAGTATTCTGTGTGTGGCTTCATTTGATTCTTGTAAAGGTAGAAAAAAGCAAGAGGAACTGGGTACTTACGGGAGAAGTACAGGAAAATAAATCTTTACAGATTAAACCAATTTTCGATACCTTGGTTTAGAATGAATTTTTATAAATAAAAAAAAGCTTTCTTGTTGCTTTTATTTTAGCTTTAATTGAAAGCTAAAGGATTAAATTTACTATTTCCATTAACCAAAATACTCTGGAGCATTTAAAATGGAAATAATATTGATTGGAATCGATTTTTAATCTTTTTTTTCTAAAATAGCTGATTAGCGCTCTTTTTAATCGTATTTCATCGCAATGTAAATCTCTTTATTAAAAAAAAACTTTCAAAAATAAAATATACTTTTCAGAATCTTTATTTGAGGAATATTAGCTGATTTAAAGTATTAATAATCTGACTTGAAAAAAATTATTTACTTTGAGATTAAAATAACAGAGAAATGGATTTTTAAATTAAACAGTAATCGACAACAGCCATTCTTAGGTAATTAACGAGCGGTGACAAGGGATGATAAGGTGTTAACAGTTTTATCGTTGTTCTTCTGAGACTTTATCTGTTAAAACATAATTTAAGAAAATGACGCCTAAGCCCCTTTTTTATATAATTTTTAAGTACTCAGCAATCTTAAAAATGTTGGAAAATATTCTCCGTAATCTTATTTTAGGAATGTTGACTTGAAATTTACTATAGTTATCGCTCTTGTTTTCTGATAATGTTGTATATGGTCGACAATACCTTAAAAAATGAGAACGATGCATATTTTATATATATAAAAAATAAAATAAAAATTATTTTACCTCTTGGTGCAAAAGGATTTCTATAAATCTTTTCAATTTTTGATTAGTAAATATAGTTTTCACCTATATACCAATACATCACTTATATACCAATATCATCTAACCAGTTGAAAGTAATGCAGAATTTCAAAAAGATTTATATATTATAAATTATTACAATGCCAATTAAATAAAAAATAATTCTTGTAAAAATCAATTATTCAGCGAATTTTTTTCTTGAGACAATACTGTCTTTAATAAATCTTTAATATTTATAGAAGCAATTAAAAGCTTTTCTAATTAAATTATTCCATAGTTTTATTGGATTTTAATTTTACGATTCGGAGCACATTTTCTGGAAATGAGTGGTTGAAAAATAAAATAAAATTATTATATACATTCTCCAAGATGTTCTGCTTTTAATTAATAAAAAAAGGAAAATTTCTGATGAAAATTTAATTTCTCGAA
This sequence comes from Acanthosepion lycidas, assembly GCA_963932145.1. Lineage (NCBI taxonomy): Eukaryota > Metazoa > Mollusca > Cephalopoda > Sepiida > Sepiidae > Acanthosepion > Acanthosepion lycidas. Next base: position 26,258,493 of record OZ010596.1, read on the forward strand.
ATATCATGAAATTAAGTAAGTGGGGGTAACATTATGCAAAACAAAATATTTTATTAAAATTTTCTAAAACAGAATATAAAACATAAATTTCATTTATTTGGGAATAAGTCCTGAACGTTTTATTGAAATCAAACAAATAATTGATTTTTGAAAGAATTTCCAAATCAATGTGTTTTAACCTGAAAAAAGGTGTTAAAACATTAATCTAAATATTATGTCAACAGCTAACGCAAAAAAAAAAAAAATTAACCAAAATTTCGAGTGTACTAAAAGGAATTAAATTTTTTTTTATAAAAATACTTTGCTATTTCCTCTTAATCATGACATAAACATGATCATTATAAAATTTAGTTTTTTATTAAGTTTCGGGCCTTTTTTCATCATGCTATAGTGTTTTGGTTTCAGCGAAAACGTGGAGATAATTAGATTAAATTGTATATTTCTTGCAATCAATCCATGATTCTCCATCCTTCGTACTCACGTTTTCTCCATCAATATCTTTCTCCCTTAAACTCACTTTATTTCTCATTATCTTTCTCTTAATCTCTGTCAAGTTTTCTGACACGATCACAAAAACCATCTCCATGGTCATGACAAAGTGAAAAGAACCATGTATTACTCATCAGCAAGTCGCAAGAACCATCTCCATGGATATCACAGTCACAAGAACCATCTATTGGTCATTAGCATGTCGGAAGAACAATCTCCATGTTCATCACACAGACATAAGCACCATCACCATGGTCATCACACAGTCATAACAATCATCTCCAAGGATATCAAAGTCTCAAGAATCATCTCCATAGTCAACACAGACACAAGAATCGTCTCCATCGTCATCACATAGTCTCAAGAATCATCTCCATGGTCAGCACAGCAACAAGAATCGTCTACATGGTCATCACACAGTCACAAGAATCACCTGCATGGTCATCGCCCAGTCACAAGACAACATCACCGTGGTCATCACACTGTCACAAGAAACATCTCCATGGTCAACAGAATCACAAGAATCGTCACCATGGTCATCACAAAGACGCAAGAATCATCTACATAATCATTACGCAGTCGCAAGAATAATCTCCATGTTCATCACACACTCACAAGACTCATCTCCATGGTCATCTCACAGTCACAAGAATCATCTCTATGGTCATCACACAGTCGCAAGAATCATCTCCATGGTCATCACACAATAACAAGAATCACCTCCATGGTGATCACACATTCACAAGTATCATCTCCATGGTCATCACACAGTCACAAGAATCATCACCATGGTCATCATACAGTCACAAGAATCATCTCAATGGTCATCACACAGTCACAAGGACCATCTGCATGGTCATCACACCGTCACAAGTAGCATCAGCATGGTCATCACACAGTCAAAAGAATCATCTCATGGTCAAAACAGTCACAACAATCGGCTCGATGGTCACAGTCACAAGAATCACCTCCATGATCATCACACAGTCACAAGAATCATATTCATGGTCATCACACAGTCACAAGAAACACCTCCATGGTCATTACACAGTCAAAGGGATCACCTCTCTGGTCATCACACAGTCACAGGAATCACCTCTCTGGTCAAAATAGTCAGAAGAATCGTCTCCATGGTCATTACACTGTCACAAGAATCATCTACATGGTCATCACACAGACACAAGAATCGCCTCCATAGTCATCACACACTCACAAGAATCACCTTCATGGTCACCACACAGTCACAAGAATCATCTACATGATCATCACACAGTCACAAGAATCATCTCCATGGTCAAAATAGTCACAAGAATCGGCTTGATGGTCATAACACAAGAATCACCTCCATGATCATCACACAGTCACAAGAATCATATCCATGGTCGTCACACAGTCAAAAGAATCATCTCAATGGTCATCACATAGTCAGAAGAACCATCATCTTGGTCATCACACACTCATAACAATCATCTATATGGTCAGCACACAGTCACAAGAATCATCTCCATGGTCAAAACAGTCACAAGGATCATCTAAATGATCATCAGTCACAGGAACCATCTCCATGGTCATCAGACAGTTACAAGAATCATCTAAATGGTCATCACAGAGTCAGAAGAACCATCACCATGGTCACCACAAAGTCACAACTATCATCTCAATGGTCATCCCACAGTTAGAAGAACCATCTTCTTGGTCGTCACATAGTCAAAAGAATCATCTCCATGGTCATAAAACAGTCACAAGAATCATCTACATGATCATCACACAGTCACAAGATTCATCTCCATGGTCATCACGTAGTCGCATGAATGAGTTCACTGGTCATCACAGTCACAAGAATCATTTCCATGGTATTCACACAGTCACAAATATCATCTCAATGGTCATCACACAGTCAGATGAACCATCTCCTTGGACGTCACACAGTCAAAAGAATCATCTACATGGTCATCTCACAGACACAAGAATCATCTCCATGATCAAAACAGTCACAAGAATCATCTATATGATCATCACACAGACGCAAGCACCATCTCCATCGTCATCACACAGTCACAAGATTCATCTCCATGGTCATCACACAGTCACAAGAATCATCTCCATGGTCACCACACAGTCACAAGAATCATCTACATGATCATCACACAGTCACAAGAATTATTTCCATGGTCATCATGCAGTTACAACAGTTATCTCCATGGTTATCGCACTGTCACTAGAATCATCTCCACGGTTATCACACAGTCAAAAGAACCATCTCCATGGTCGTCACCCTTTCAAAAAAAATATCTCCATTGTCATCGCGCAGTCACAAAAACCATCTCCATTGTCATCGCACAGTCACAAATACCATCTCCATCGTCATCACGCAGTCACAAGAATCGTTTCCATGGTCATTACACAGTCACAAAATTCATCTCCATTGTCATTACACAGTCGCATGAACCATCTCCATGGGCATCACACCGTCACAAGAACCATCTTCTTGGTCATCACCCAGTCACAAGAATCATCTCCATGGTCATCACACAGTCACAAGAATCACCTCCATGGTCATCACCCAGTCACAAAAATCATATCCATGGCCTACACAGTCACAAGAATCATCGCAAGAACTATCCTCCTGATTACCACCCCGTTACAAGAAACGTCACCATGATTAACAACCTATTTTGCGACATGAACCACAACCACGATAAAATTGTCCGCTCGAACATTCCCTATTGATCCTACCACTAAAACTGACACCGAGACCAACACTTTACCGAAAGACCTGCGGTCACGATCCCTACTTTGCCGCATAGGTTATACAATCTTTCAAAGCCATCCGCTAAAGTGTTGTCTATCTACGAAGATGTGTTTCGCTTTCTGTGCACCCAATGCTAATGTAATTCCTGTCCACTTTTTAATCTTTCGCTTCCAAGTCACGCTGAGGCTCTACGCACCGCAGCCAAGTGGATCTCGTGTTCAGCATTGAGTCTCCTCAATTTTCCTTTCCCTAATTCTTCGTGGTGTTGAAACTAAAGTCAAGGACTATACTGGTCTGATTCTCTTCTTTGAAAAGTATTGATTTAAAAAAAAAAATTAAAAGTAGAAAAACAGGAATGGGAGAAAATATTTCTCATTTTTTGGCTGTTAAGATTTCCTAGCCGTAAAAACATGGAAATGACTTTTAAAATATCTCATATACGTAAACGGATTTCTCGTGTTGGTTAAGTAAACGTTCTATCTGTAAATTCCCCAGCTATATAAATATTTACATTGACATTTCTGTCTTCACAGATTTGGGTAAAGTTTTTTATTTACATTTTTGGTGGACACTATTGAATGATTTATATGCTTGCAGACTCACACTCTCCACCTGCCTCGCTCTCCTACATTAGTTTATAATTATATTGATTAAAATCGACTATATTCATGGGAAGTAGAAAGAATACTGACTATCAGAGGAGAGTGCATGCAGCTATAAACAATATGAAGATACATATCAACACTGCATGGTGACACTGAGTTTCACGTGTTGAGTGATCATCAGACAATTTGGCACTCCTCTTTATGTAGCACGATATATATATATATATATAGTGTAACCCGGATATAAGAGAGTCGTCGGGACCGGCGGAAAGTCTCTCATATCCGTGTTTCTCTTATATCTGGGTTTGGTCTATTTTGTTTAGGTAAGTATGGCTCTAATTTGGGACCCTAGAAAAATCTCTCTTATATCCGGGTTACACTGTATATGCAATTTTATATATATATATATTATATGCGCGGTACTTATTGGAAAGCGGTCCATATCAGTGGTAGAGCTAACATATAATAACGTATAAACAGAATATATATATATATATATATATATATATATATGCTGTTTATACGTTAGATACAGAGAGAGAGAGAAAGAGTAATTGAGATAGGTAAATAGATCACTATATGCTATTCAACTTGATCATCGACGCACTTCTTGGCCAAGAAGTCGAAAGCAAGTCGGAGCTAACGACTTTTTCCACTGCCCAAGGAGACGCAGTTTCGAATCCTACAGAAGGGCGCGTATCTTTCTCTAATAAGATTTCTCGAACATTCCGGCCAGTATTAAAAAATAAATAAATTTACGGTTTAATATGTAAATAGTGAATCTACTCAAATATGTGTATACACGAAAAATAACGTTTAACTAATAAAATAATTCAATATGGAATTATGACAAGTTGATAGGAAAGTCTTTGTTGACCCCTTTTTTTTGTTTAGTGCTAATGATATTGCTTATAACCCAGACCTTGCGATTTTAATTTTCTTTTTATATTTTTTTATTTTATCTTCTATATTTTATTTTGATTCATCTTATTAATGTTATTTTTATTTTATTTTTTTATATCGGTACACTTTCTTTGAGTCTAAGGTATTTTATTTGATTTAAATAAAGTTTCTTACTTTTGGGTTATCTGTTATTAGACGTTTAGTTTTTGGAGTCGTGATGTGGTTGCATGAGGCGTAATTGGACTTTTCATTTAGTGTTTGTATTTGGATATTAACTCTGACCTTTTGTTGATGAATTCATATTGCTTGCAGATGGTGATGAGGAAATAAAACGTACATTCCTTTGACCCTTGTTGTAAGCTGCTGATTGTTTTTATTCCCTCCTCCTACTTTTCTGACAATATACTTAATTGCATAGGAAATATATATATATATATATATATATATATATATATATATATATATTGTGAATTTAGGCAGCAAGACTTCATTTATGCAATGTTTCATTAAAAATGACAGACAAGCCACTACAATTAAGCTTTTTATTTAATTTTTCTTGCGTTCGAAAAAGAGCTTTCTTTTTTTACACAGACTGTGAAACTGCCCGAATGTTCTAAAATTCCGAGTGCTTTCGGCTATACTTTTAGCCATTATCAAGGATGATTTTATTTTTTCAGTTTAATTGAGTCTGCGCGTTGTGTGTATGTTTTTAGTGTTATAGAGATGTTTTATTTTCTGAACACGGTTAGCACATTGTGGCCGTGTTCGTAGTTAATATTGTTAAGGGTTGGCTATTTTTTTTATTATTAAGGCTTCCATTATTTTTCGCCTTTGTTTTTTTTTTTTTTTAAAAAAAAAAAAAAAAAAAAAAAAAAAACACACACGTGAAAGAGGTTATTATGGTTGTATTTTCTACTGGTATGTTTCGAATTGTAAGTGTGTGTTTGTTTAAATGTGTTCTAATAGAGCTGTAGTCGGATAAGCGTAACGTAAGGCGTCTCGATAGGCATGTAGTTGTGTGACCAATGTAATTATTTATGAATTCGGTTTCATCAGGAACACAGTTCCTTAAAGGGGCATTTGAAGTCATAGATAATGTTCGTTCGTTGTAATTTTGATTTTGCTGGTGCGTTGTTATTTTTGAGGACAAGATTACCTATTTTAAATTTTGGAAGTAGATAATTTGATTTTTTTTATTCAGGTTATTTGGGGTAATGTATTTCTATATGATATTTCTAAGTAAAGAATCATCTTATTTGCAGTTAATGTGCATTTGGTTTTTGTAGAAAATATGTAATTTTCGCCTGCATATTCACTTTCATTGTTATTTACTTTGAGGGGAAATAGTCTAATTTGGTGGTCTATAACTTGGTTAAGGAAGCCATTGTTAATTAGGGTCTATTTTTCATTGAGTTATTAAGGAAGGATAGTCGAGAGGATGAATTCTGGTGTGCTCTTTTTAGGAAGTTTTTTATTACTGCTATTTTATATCTGAGTGGGTATTCACTTTTAAAGTTAAGGTGGCAAGAGTTTCTGCTAGTGGGTTTTTCATATAATGAGGTGATAAAAGTGTTGTTACTATATTCTACGAGAACATTTAAGTTCGTAGGTAAAGTTAAGTACAGTTTTTTTCAAATGTGATTTTAATAGTATCTTTCTTTTGTGTTATTTGCTAAAATAAAAATATTGTCTACGTAGCGGACATATATATATATATCAGGCTTACAGACCTGTTTAAATATATTTTCTACATGGGACATGTAATAATTGAAAAGGTATGGACCGTGTGGATTTCTCATACGAACACCATTATTTTGGGTGTAAATGTTGCCATTATGGTCATAGAATGGGACTTTGGTTGTGCATGCGTGTAGTAATATTTTATTACAAATGGTTTCTAATTTTGAATACAGTGTGTAGAAATTGCCCAAATGTTCTATAATTCCGAGCGCTTTCGGCTATACTTTTAGACATTATGAAGGATGATTTTATTTTTTCAGTTTAAGTGAGTGTGTGCGTTGTGTGTATGCGTTTAGTGTTACAGAGATGTTTTATTTTCTGAACAGAATTAGCACATTGTGGCCATGTTCGTAGTTAATATTGTTAAGGGTTAGTATTTTCTTTTTTATCATTAGGGCTTGCATTATTTTAATTTTTTTTTTTTTTTTTTTTTTTTTACACACACCGTGTCCAAAAAAGAAAGCACTTGTTAGAACCCAAGAAAAATTAAATAAAAAGCTTAAAGAAATAAATAACTTTCATCGGCTCTTCTTTTTGGTTATTCATATCGTCGAAGTAACTTTCTCTTATCTGGCTATGATGTCTCTTGACCGTCTTTTATGGGTCTCCCGATGCATGCATCCATGGTATAGGATTTTGTAATTGTGTTTTTCTGACTTCTTTTTTTTTTCCTTGTCGAATACCGATTTTATTTTACTCGCGAACATTAATTCTGCCCTTGTCAAGCCCGAATTTGTACTTGGGTATCGTGTCACCCGATACAGTCTTAAGAACTGTAGTATCTCGTCAAAGGATTCCTTTTCCGTCTGACTTTTCCAATGTTCGCATGAAAGTATCTACAAATATTTCTGTTTGGGCATTCGGTCATGGGTGATATGGTGCGGTATTCAGGTGTACAATTGAAAAATATTACAAAAATCGTTGAACTCTTTTGCCGTGAATTTAATGTCATTGCCCGACGTAGGATTTTTAAATTTCGTCACCTGTGGCCATTTCGAAAAACTGTCAGCCCCAATCAAATAGTATTACCCCTTTATTGGACCTGCAAAATCTATACGCAGCCTTTGTCAAGGTGTGTGTCTTTGGCCAAGGGCTAAATTTCACCGGTGGTGTCTTTGATGCTATCGCACAACCTCTGCTTTTTTTTTTTTTTTTTTTTTTTTTTTTATTCGGTCAAAAAACATAGATTCTCAAAGCTTTCATCGGTATACCAGGTGTCTGTTATAAAAATCTTCATTCTTTTTTAGCGCTTCCAATATTAACACACATACATACATACATATATACATTCGTCGTACATGAATATTCCATCACAGACAGAAAAAAAAAAGTTTCACCATCATTCTTTTTGTAATGTTGGCTACTAATCTGCTTCTTTTACTCTGTGATATACTTGTCTATTTTCTTCTTTGATTCTGATTCCATCGAGCTTCACAGGTAATTCCAGTATGGTGCTGCATAGTACGCTTTTCATTTCTATTCTTATTATAATTTAATAATATTGCTCCCCATCTCTGAAGTCGATTTGCTCTATGTGTAAGAATCCCTTTCTTGGAACCAATAATAGACAACATCGTTCGGTGATCCGTTTGAAGCGTAAAAATCCTTCCATGTATGAATCTATGGAACAAATTACTGCAAAAATTATCCCTAAAGCTTTTTCAATTTGGCTGTAGGATCATTAACGCATGTGCAATCGCTTTTACTCGGCCGTTGCTTTCTTTGTGTAATATTACAGCTACGAAGTACAAATTACTAGCGTCACTTGCAGCAATATCTTTATTTAGATCGTAATGCGCCAGACTAAAGTCGGATGTTAATATTGTTTTAATTTACTCAAAAGCACACTAACATTCTGTACTCCAGTACCATTTGAAATCTTTTGTAACAATTTGTTTAGAGGAACTCTCAATGCGTGCATATTATTTGAAATAAAATTACTTAAAGTAATTTGCTAGACCCAAGAATGCTTGTATCAACACATTTGTTGGGGGCGGCATATTTCTTATCGCACCCGATCTCGATGGTTTTCTGTCTTTCGCATCTATAACTTGTCCCAAATTCTTAATGCTAAATAAAACATTCACATTTATCAAAACTAATTTTTAAGCTGTATTGTTTTATTCTTTCAAAAACTTCACTTTCAATTGTCAAAATAAGCTATTGCGAAGTCCACGTCATTCAATAATGCATCCATGATGTTTTGGAAAATGGCTGGTGCGACTATTATCGTGAATGGCAGTCTGTTGAATCTATACAGACCCTTATGCGTATTTATAGTTACATACTTTCATTGTTCGTCGACAGGCATCTGGAGGTACGCGTCAGACAAATCCAGTTTTGAGAACACTGCCACCATTCAATGTTGCTAATATGCCTTCCGGACTCAGAAGAGGGTAATTGTATGTCTCCAAACAATCATTCAGTCCGTAGAAATATCTGCGCAGGCCCCAATTTTATTATTTTTATTTTTCACGTAAACGGTAGAGCTTGCCAACTTACTTTATTCCGTTTGGCATAACACGCCAATTTTTTCTAAACGGTCCAACTCCTTACTAATGGAAGCTTCCATTGCAAGGGGTACTTTTCTTTTTGGTTTAAATATAGGCGTCACATTATCTTTCAGTTTGAATGTCGCTTTAGCACTGGTGCACCTGCCAAGAACCTCAGATAAAATTTCAAATTTTTATCGTTAATTCATTTTTTTTAATTACCCCTCTATTTTGAATTAACACTGACACTAAAGCAGAACGAATTAATTGGTTGCTTGAGAAGGCCCAATGATTCAATCCTATCCATAACCAATCCTTTTAATTTTATAGTTTTGCGCATAAATATCACATTTGTGTGAAATTCTTTCAAAATTTCGTTTATTTCTTGCTATGCTATGAGCAATTCTTTACGTGATCAATAAAGTTGGTCAGCCTTTTTTTTCCAAGTTTTCTCATTTATCAATGTCAGATCTGAACTGGTATCCAATTGGAATTTAACATTTGTCTTGTTCATCTGTACATTCACAAACTTATTTTCATTCCTTTCTTTTCCATTGAAGTTGAGTTAACAATCTTTTCCACTTTTGTCCCCTTTTTAATTTTGCGTATGCTTGTGCCCATTTTTAACCACAATTAAAGCATTTTTTTCTAAATAGACATTCCTTTTAATAATGAATCTGTCCACAGCTGTAACAAGGATTTATTTTCCGGACAATATTCTCTTTGTGTTATCTTTGCTTAACTCTCTGAATATTTAACACATCGCGTTCCTCTATTTTTGCTGTGTCGTGTTGAAGATTTTCTGATCGTTCGCATTCTTCTGCCACCAGTTGCAGACTGATTTTTTGATTTTGTTGTAATTTAGAAAAAAATCTTTCTGACCTCGGCATCCTCTGGAGCAGTCAGTCCTTGTACAAAAATCAAGCACTTAAACATATGAGGAGTAAGTTCTTTTAGCTTAAACCTCTTACACTGTATTGACAGTCCCAGAAAAATTCGAGTAATCTTCCACAATTTTATTTTTAAGGTTTAAACATAAACATCTTGTGTTGAAAGAACTTTCCGCCACCAATTTTTTTTTCCAGAGTTAAGACAGCTTCCTCGAAATACACTTCCACGGACTTTCCAGGAAGTATGTAATTCTCATACTTTTCGTGTTCACTTGGACCAAATTTTCCGAACAACAGATGTATTTTCTTTTTGTCCGACCATGTAGTGCAACCTTTTTGAAATACCTCTTCATAACGACGATAATACGCCACAAAAATTGTGTCCTCCTCAGAACTGTACTTAAATTCGCCAATTTGATTTATAACCTAATCCCGAGAGAAAGAATTTGCATTGCATCGCTCTTTTTCCTTTTTAAATCCTAACAATTCGAACCTTTTTTTCGAACCGTTGGTTTTGTTTCTCAGAGCGTTCCTGTTCCAAACGTCGTCGTGCCGCCAACCGTTCATGTTTGTTTCTGCTGGATTTTCATGAATTCCAACGTTGCTTCTTTAAAATCCTCCATGTTTCTTTATAGAGACAAAGTTTAACTGGGCAACCAGACAAAATTCTTACTTGTTTTTACACGTCAAACTTGTAATTAGTCCGAGGTTGAGTAGTCGCCAAATAATTTCTTGATATATGTCGAAAATTTTACACTCCAATCCTCGGTCTGTGTTGGTATGAACATTCGAATTTTTGATTGTCAAATATTGGTATCGAAACCCTCGTCGCCAAATGTTGTATTGTGAAATGAATTAGTCGATACACATATAAAAAGTAATAGTAATTTACTGCGAAGAAGAATACCCTACTAACAGCCGAGAACTCGGTCTACAGGAATAACAGTTAATCTTGAACATCACCTCAGTACCCAAGTCCTCTACACAAGGCGGAATGTAGTACAAGGCCGTTTTTTTTAACGTAGGTTCGGGCAAAAATATCCCTTAGTCATTGTATACACGGAGTTGGGTTTATCTACCTACCGAAACGCGACTCTGACCATTGACAGACTCGTCTGGGTTACTCCTTACCCAAAGGCAGAGAAATCGAAAAGACAGACCCGAGCCTGGCAGAGAACTACCTGTTCAGTTTTCTTCAACTTCGGTATTTACCCGAAGCCTCCCTACAAGGTGGAATGTGGCACAAGGTCGGTTTTTAACGTGAGGCATTCCGAGCGCGTACACTCGTGAAAAAATTTGCCCGTAGAACCCGCATAAACTGCGTCGGGTGGTTGTCTACCTCCCCCAGATGAGACTTTGGCCTTTCGCCAGAGCCTCGTCTGAGTTCCTCTGCCAGGAGGCAGAGAGGTCGGCAAGAAGTTCTGTTCTAATTCGGTATTTGTCCGGTCTCCCCACAAGGCGGGATGTGGCAAAGGACAGGTGTTTTTTTTAACGTGGGGAGTTCTGACCCCCGTAGTCTCGTGCACAAATGCCCCGTAGACCCTGCATACAGAGAGTCGTGTTTGTATACCTCACCAGATGAGACTCTACCCTTCGGCATAGTCTCGTCTGGGTTCCTCTGCCCGGAGGGAGAGTGGTCGGCTAGAAGTTCTGTTCAACTTCAGTATTTACCCGAAGCCACCCCAGAAGGCGGGATATGACACAAGGCTGATTTTTTTAACGTGGGGCGTTCCGAGCCCGTATTCTCCAGCAAAAATTCCTCGTATACCCTGTATACACGGGGTCAGGTTTGTATGCTTCACCAAATGAGAGTGCGCTTCAGCATAGACTCGTCTAGGTTCCTCTCCGCCCGGATGCAGAGAGATGGACAAGAAATTCTGTTCAACTTCCACTCTCTCAGTAAGAGAGCGTACTATTTATCTTTTTAGATCAGTCCATCTTACCGAGGTGCTCCGGTACTCAACAACAATATATGTTCACATATGTGGGTGTGTGTGTGTAATAATTGAGGAAAAGTGTGCAAAATAACGATGACCCACCTGCCCAAATTCAAGTTATATTTGTTTTTGAAAAGAAAAAGAACTTAAGATAAATAAGAATTATTGGAGACAGACATGAGTAACGAGCAACATTAGTCATGTTGAATATTTGTTTAATGAATTTAACAGCATTTTATTTAAATTAATTTGTCGTGTCCACTAACAGATTTAATAAAATATTTCAGTAAAATATTGAGCAGACGTAGTAGAAGGCATATCACGCAGCTTTTGTAAGGCCAATTACGAATAAATAAATATGTTTCTGGAGTCGATGTTCTTACGAAGAATACATAAAAGTCCTGCTTTAAGCATGAGACTCACAGAAGTCAGAAAGGTCCACGTCACACAAGCTGCTTATCTCCAAGACCCCACATTCACATAGAAAAAGCTACCGCGCTGACGAATTAGTGATTTTCCAAGCGTAGCTTAGATGTGGCACAAGGCCGAAATGCATGGGGTACCCTGTGAGAATCGAACTCTCTATTCAGTCGTAATTGATCTAACGAGACAAGCTCGCTAACCATTACACCGCCTTCGGGCGTCCAACCGCGCCGACGAATTACAAAAGAGACCAATGCAAATTAAGGCGATATAGTTCACGGTAAGAATTAAATTGTAACTATTTCTTGTTTCCGCCGTTACGACTAAGAACCAACACACATACTGACTCTTTTCACATAAACACACAGATAACATTTCACTGTTTCGCACATATGTACATAAATTGTTTATTTGTTGATACAACTTGTTTTTTCTATTGGATTTTGGTCTTGCAATGAAAATCGTGCGATTATTCTAAAGGGCTGAATAACCAGCAGTCCCGTAATAGTATTTTATAGTTTTATATTATTGTATAACATCCCGACACTCCGAATTTTGACATTTAAAGCCCGAGTAGAAGGATTCCTACAAATTTTTGAAAAAATAAGTCTCGCTACAGTTTTTGCAGTTTAGACGAAAATTAATCCTTCTTTATACACTTTTAATTACGGATATTTTTCCTGAGGTGTTTATAAACTGTACACTATTTAATTATTAATGTTAACAAAGAACTATTTTAAATTACAAAATTGTACTTGGATTAAACGAAAATTACAAAACAATACATATTCTTTATAATACATTCCTTCTTACCGGCAATTTTGACAGCATGGGTATCTCTCTCTCTCTCTCTCTCTCTATATATATATATATATATATATATATATATATATATATATATATATATATATATATTGTCATCCACAACCAGACTGTTCCACTGTATCACAGCTCATCAGTGTGGATAGTCGTCCGGTTGCCTCTAGGATCGAAAACCGACTATATTGGCGTCAGTCGGGGATTCTACCACTAAGCTGTTGATACATGGCAGGGATGAAGGTGAATTTAAGCGTATTTATTTTTAGATAAACATACAGTGACTGAGAGAACTTGATTCGATTTACCGAAGAGTCTTGCATTATTAGCCGTAATAGTCACTATTTACAAATCCACTCTTCCTCCCCAGAGAACTCAACCGAAATAAATTTTTCAGGTGTATTTATATTGTCATCCACACACACACACACACACACACACACATATATATATATATATATATATATATATATATATATATATGCGTGTGTGTCTGTGTGTTTGCGTGTGTGTAAAAATTTCAGATAGAATATATCTATGAAAGGACAAGAAAAAAATTAACTTAATTATTTAATTAATTAAATTATTAATTAATCATTATGATATTTTTAGATTATCTTGGACAGTGGATGTTATGGAGTTAGCAGATAGTATTATGTATCAGTTTTTATCTAGTTTAATATTTAGGAGCGTTCCCACACCAGCAAATTTGGAAAGATCAATAACATTTTTGATGTAGTATATAAATCTTTTTTACAAAATAAATTGCTCGCATTCGCCTTGATAATGTCCCTCAGAAGACGAAACGTATCGGCTTATTACATAAGTCTTCCTTTTGGCATTATCCATATATATATATATATATATATATATATATATATATGTATAAGGCAGGATGTGTGTGTATGTCTGTAGCGAATGCACAGCCACAATTTTCAACGGATTTGCACCAAGATTCTATTGGCCAGCGTGAGAGCCAACAGTTGACTGACACGAATGTTAACTAGAATGCTAGCATGCAAAAAAAAAATCGATAGCTGCATTCGTCACAAGTAGGAAAAATTTAAATCTGCATGGCACTTTACTCCAATTGGCTCATTCTCTTGCTTAAACTCAACGTTGATTCTGATTCCGCAGAACTGTGTTAGGCGTGAAAAAGTATTTTTTGTTAACATTCTTTTTTCATTCGGTTTTTCCAGTTACGAGTCCTTTTTTAAAGCTGATCGTTTTGTGTTCATTTTGTTTAGTTCTTTTTTCATAACAGATTTAATGTTTAGTATAGAGCTTAGAAAAAATTTGCAGTGTGAGATAGGCAAGAAGTAAGGCATGTATTAACATCAGCACGGCAAAAGGCACTCTTTTAAAGGCAAGGAAGGGCAAAAATATTTTAAGTCAAGTGATAGCGATTGCTGTACGAGTCGTACGATTTTTGAATCAAGTACGGGCAACGCCGGGCCATGCTACTAGTGTATATATATATATATATATATATATATATATATATATATATATATAGATATTATTGAAAACAGACGACAAGGAAGATTTAACGAGGCTATGGTATCTCCTATGGGATTAGCAACTTTCAGGATGTGGGGGAAGTCACTAGTTGATGCTATGATGTAGTTGTCGGGTGTGTATGGAGAAATTGTGTTTGAGGGTTTTGCTAGTTGGTATACGGGTGTGGTTATTTGGGATATGATGGAACAGAGAGGAAAACTTGATTTATACTCCCAGTATCAATCTCATACTATATAGCAGAGGAGACGGTGTTAAAAGTGTTCTAAGAATAGAAGTCTTGCCCCTGTCAACTTGCCACGCATAGCACGGGAACGCCAAGAAGCTCGCTCGAAATCCCCACTGTAGAATTACTATGTAGCAGCTACACACAGAATTTCACCGTCCAAAACACATCCTTGATAATGGCTAGAGAAGTATCCGAAAGCGCTCGGAACAATCATAACTATGGACAATTACTATATTCTTTAACCCCTCAATAAAAGATATATATATATATATATATATATATATATATATATATATATATATATATATATTAGGTTGGTGCAAAAATAATGTCGTTTTCTCACATATGTTACTATGTGAGAAAACGACATTATTTTTGCACCAACATAATATATATATATATATATATATATATATATATATATATATATATATAGTGTTAAGTATGAAAAGCCGTTGATAGAAACGTGTTATCAACTATAAGCATTTAAGTATATTTATGGAGTTTATTTTGTTCGGGTTCAGTTTCAACTATTTTATGTAAATAGCTTCAAGAATTTTTAGTTTTTGTTTATTATTTTCATGTTTAAGTATAGTTGTATTTTCAACAAGGATTTCCGGAATTGTGTATGTGGCCAGTCATGTTGTTTTAAATTCCTAAATTTTGAAATTGTCATTCAAATGGAGAGTTAAGCGTCGTAAAAGCGAGTTTGTGGTGTGACCAACATAAGTATTATTTAATCCGTTGGAGATATGCTTGGCCACATATACAATTTTCTTCATTTTCACTCTCACGTGGTCATGTGTGATGTCATGAACCGCAATGCGATATTTGCTTCCTGCGTTCCATATGCACGAATTTATTGTTGCATAGCAATCTTCGATGCAAACAAAACAAACTATCATTGTTGCAATGTCCGGATAACCATTCTAAAACAAAAATTACCGTCTTTGTTATATAAATTATTATTTAATTTATTGTAATGTACTAGTAATCCCTGATGATGGCTTATGTAAGCCGAAAGCTTAGACATGAGTAACAATAAAAACATGTATCAACATGTTGATTTTCTTTCGTGTTTCATTTATAATGCTAAAAAGCTTATTCGACAATATGAAAGAAATTTATTTAAAATAAATAGACAAATTTTGTCTTTATTATTTAATGAAACATGCATTAATGAAAAGATGCTGTCTAAATACACTAATTTAAATATATGCATACAGTATACCTTCATTCAATCATGTTTCATTGAATAATATAGACATATTGTGTCTACTTATTTTTATACTGATCCTTTCCAGTTGTCTAATCAGTTTCTTGATGTTGAAATGAAATTCACCAAGGAAGTCGCCGTAAATAACTACAACGGATAAATTTTAAAATTCTAAAATAAACATAATAGAGCGCATTCATGCGTATTTATAAAAATCACCATCACAACACAATGCAGATTTTATCGCAGTTACAATATGTTTGTCTTTGTAATTCACCCCTGATGATGATATTAGAAAAGGTCGAAAGTACTTAAGTAAAAAAAAACAAAAAAAATATGCGGCGCTTTACATATTGAATTTCATCTTAACATCAGAAAAATGGAAAGGATTAGTATAAAAATAAGTAGACACAATATGTCTATATTATTGAACGAAACATATTTGAAAGAATATATGCTGTATATATATATATATATATATATATATATATAGTTAGGTAATGAAATGTTTGCTAATCCATATGGATCATCACAGGGAGGATGTAATCCAGAGAGCTCACTGTAAAAACAGAGCAAATATTAAATAAAATTAGAAAAAAAAAAAAACAAATTTAAGGGTCCATAGACTATATTTTATTTCCACCGGGAATGGGATTTTTTCTTGTTTCCTCAAATCACATTTCCAAGCATAAAAGAAATGTGATCTGAGGAAGGAGGAAAAAATCCGATTCCTGGGGAAATAAAATATAAACTATGGATCTTTAATGTTGTCTGTTTTTTAACTGAACTTATATATATATATATATATATATATATATATATATATATATATATATATATATATATATATATATATATATATATATATTGTGTGTATTTAGGCAGCATCTTTTCATTCATACACGTTTCATTAAATATTAGACAAGTGTTGTCTATTTATTTTATGTAAAATTTTTTCGTAACATCTGATAAGTTTAATAACATTATCGTTGAACGAAGAAAGAAATTCACAATATTGATCCATATATTTTTATTTTATTTTAATACACTCTAAGCTTTCGGCTTACTTAAGTCATTATCAAAAATGTCAATTACAATATATTAAACAATATACGGACAAGACATTGATGATAGTCTGTCAATGCTTACATAGAAGATTTCTAAGCAACGATAAACACGTGCATAAAGACGCTAGAAGGGAAAATCACACCGCATCTCATGACGTCACACAAGACCACACGACAGTGAATTGAGAAGTATAAAGTATGGTAAGCCGTTTGTATAAACCAATAGTTTCTGTTACCAATTATAGACATGTAAGAATATTTGTAGAGATGCAATAATTGATTTTGTTTAGGTTGGGTTTCAACTGTTTGATGTATAATGCTTCAAGGATTTTTAGTTTTTGTCTATTGTTTTCATGTCGAAATATAATTGTGTTTTCGACAAGTATTTTACGGAATTGTGTGTGCGGGAAAGCATGTTGTTTTAAATGCCTAAATATATATATATATATATATATATATATATATATATATATATAGAGAGAGAGAGAGAGAGAGATTGATAATATTAGTGATAAATATACACATACTTATGCAATCATATATCTAAAATATATAAATATATGTACATACATAAATACACATACATATATATTTGTATAAAAAATAATTCCAAGAGGATAGAATCCAGGTAGAACTCAATATATATATATATATATATATATATATATATATATATATATATATATATATAACGGGTGTAAAGGCAATATTGTCCGTTACAGCATAATTGCCCATCCCACAAAATGTTTGATATCTAAATATAAACACTAGACTAATTGGGTTTTTTTTCGAGGTTTTCAGATAAGACGTTTAGCTATCTTGACACCATTTATCCTAAGAATCACTGAAAAACACTTCGAGTTAGCCAGCTAATAGGAGAACAGGTTAAAACCGTTTTGTGTCAGCCAAACTGTTTTCACAAATGAGCAATGGTGAGAGGAAAAAGATTATTCAGGCCTTCAGTAATGTTACCAACATCTGCCTTCCATCTTCAAAGTCCATTCAAAAACCATCCAAACAAGAGTGAATAAGTTTAAAAAAAGAGGGAACAGTAGAGAGGAAAACTGGATCAGGAGGCAAAAACAGCAAGAAGGATAATCATTTCAACTTAGTTCTAAGGAGATCAATTAGAGAAGTTGCAACTCAATCCGTAAAACGTTTGGCATATGATTGAGGAGTTTCAGCTATGGAAGTCCAAAGAGCAGTGAAAAAACACTTGAAAATGACATCGTATGTGAAATGTGTGCAGCAACTTGTTATTCCAGGACAGAAAGTTAGAAGGTTAGAGAGAGCGAAGATCATCTTGAATAAGTTGGAAAATGAGCCTGGAATAATACATACATACATATATATATTTGAACTTTATTTCAATCTTTCATGAGCATCCGATCTTTAGTTATGATTAAATAATGATGAACATGCCATTTTCGTTCATGATCGACTTCATCATGTTTCTTCTGTTAAGCTTGGAGAGTAATTATGTATTCTTACTGCTCAAGGTAGAGTCCAGAAGTTTTATAAAATCCTCGAAGAATTCCAGTTATATATCTTTAATCATTTCTAACTTACAACGGTTCAAATCTTAATCTAACAATTGGACAATTTTGCTGTTTCACGATATGGACAATTGTGTTGTTATACTTGTCATATATATATATATATATATATATATATATACATATATATATATATATATATATATATATATATAAGTATGATAGTTTATTAAATGATATATCTAACTAGATGGATTATAGAGGACGTGAGAATTTACGAAAAATTAAACTTGTTTTCTGATTGGGAGAGCCCAACTTAAAAATCTTTAAAAACAAAATGGTAGCATAATAAAGAATTTTGTTTAGAGCTTTCTTGGAGATTACTGTATACAACATACACCCGAGAATGGTGCAGAATACAACAAGCGGGATATAGTTATCAAAGATGAGGACATTAGTCCGAATGATTAATGAAGTAAAGAAAGAAAGGTTTAACGAATTGAGAAAATAATTAAATAAAAAAATGGATTTACTTGGTTGAATAATTAAATTTGACCGACCAATCACGTTCAATGTATTCACAAATGTATACACGTCCGTGTACTTCATGAAATAAGAGAAACCTTTCCTCGTTCTAGATAATGATTTGAACTCTTTAATATAAATAATATTCAGTTTGAAAGTTTGAAATGCTGAAAATAACCTTTGATCTTACCGCTCCTGGACATGAAACTGTCTAGCATAAACCGATACGGAAAAATGATATGACCAAGAAAGCCCAATGGTCTGCCTATGAATCAGCATTTAATGCATTTCCAGTGCCGACAGATGAAAACTTGGCCCATTGTTAAGGGGCAAGGGTCATACGGATCTTTCAGAGGTACAGAATGGTTAAATGAACAGAACATAAATATTCAATTGAAGATTCTACGTGGTGACGTTCAATTCGACATATATATCAGTGACTATCTATAAAGTTTATGTTAAAGGCAAGCGTGTCTAACGAAGACATCGCAAGAGTTAAACAATTTGACAAAAAGGTATATAGGAGAAATGGATACGATATGTACTTTGATATTTGAAATGAGTCATAACCGTTCCAAAGATCATTTAGAATGATCTTTGGAACGAACCGAAGGCGAATAAGTGATTCATTGAAATGTTATAGACACTAAAACAACAGCAGCAACAACAACAACAACAACAACATCAGCAGCAACAACAACAAAAAACAACAAAAACAGTAGAATGGAATTAAGGGTATGAAATATTTTTTGAGTTAAAAATTCCGTAGTGTTTTTTCCACGCATAAAGAAAATAACTGTTTCTTATATATATATATATATATATATATATATATATATATATATATATATATATGTTATCGTGTTATTTTCACACAAAAATACACACAAACACTCAAATATATATATATATATATATATATATATATATATAATTATTTTATATATATGATTATTTTATTTTCCTATTTTCTATATATTTTCCCAAACACACACACACACACACACACATATGTAAAGTTGGAACGAAAGCTATCTCCGAGTTTTGAGGAGAAAATGTTTATGAAAGAATTTCTATTTTATGTTAATTCGTAATGCTATTATGTAGTAGCTTTTTCTTTCAGATTATAAAAATAAATATATATATATATATATATTTCGTAACTTGCCCCTATGTCGTCCCATCTAAAGAACATATTAGAAATCTTTTACTGTGTGATTTACATAAAGGTGTCAACGCAAATCCATCCAGCATGTACAGGGTCGATTCATTGAGTGAAAGATATTACATGAAGAGGTATTCCCGTTTCGAAACTGAGAAAGTTTGTATATGGAACTATCAAAGGAAGTTCGTCGAAAAGGACTCAATTCAGATGTTTTGGAAGTGTTACAGGAAATTCTGCCAACACGGCTAGGGAACTCAATGGGAAATTTAATGTTAGTCACGGGACAGTTCGACGCGAATTACAAACGTTTCAGTAGTTGGGAAATGGGTCGCGCACGATCTGTGTCCAGAGAATCGCCAACAACGGGTCGATTGGTGCGAGTCATTGCTTGCACCACAACTTCAAGTACCCTTTTTTGAAGGCTTGTTACTGGTGATGAAAAATGGATTCTTTACCACAATGTTAAGCGCCGTCGTCAATGGATCAGTCGAGGAAACACACCGGCTCAACAATCGAGAGTCGAACTTCATCTAAAAAACTGTCGGTATATTGAGAGAATCATCTATTACGAACGGTAAGAAAATAAACAAACAATCAACGCTGATATTTATTACCAACAACTTCGTCTTTTGAAAGAAGCTTTGGATACAGAACGTCTATCCTTAGTCAATAGTAAAGAAGTAAATTTCTATCAAGATAACGTCCTTCCACCCACTGCTCGATTGACAAAAGAGGAGCTTCATCGTTCATATCCTTCTGCATATTCTCAGCATTGGAAGCTCTCCTGGCTGTCATTTGATCTGGGTTTTCATTTGCACGGGACTTTCTTTTCCTTGCTGCAGTCTTGGATCTTTTGATTGCAATCTGGTCCTCTGTTGACGGAGATTTATTTTTGCAAGGCATACAGCTGCTATATGCGATAGGCAACAATAAACTACAGACGAACTCAAAATTGATCGCCGCATTTAAGTATTACAATAATATATAAGATCAACGATAATTCTTCTGCTGTTACTTAATGTAAAGACAATTTGATGTGCATAGGTCATTACTTTCTGTACAGACAATTATTTTTATTATATCTGTGACTTCCGCTGGATTTCGCAATTAATTTCGATTATACCCAAATTTATTCCCAAGTGAGGAAAAGTTATTTTTATACATAAAATTCGTCGCAAAAATCACTTAAAAAATCGCCGAAAACAACCACAGTTATAAAAACTTAAAATTCCAAAATTTATATAACATGAACTATTAAAAGTTAGAGTTGTGTCCCTTTAATTGAGAAAGTGTAACGCAATGACATACTGGCATTTGCATATATTATATAGATTAAATATTTCTATAATCTTTGGTTATAGGAATATTTCTGTTTCCTTATAAGGAAATATTCTGTATTCATTGACCGAGCAACCAGTACTGATGTCGATTGATATTTATAAAATATTTCCCTTAAAAATTTTTCATGGAGATAGTTTCCTCAAACAGTCACTCTTTCTCATGCTTTATAGCTGTTCTTTATACTCCTTAGTACATTTAGTCTTTTTATTATTCTCCCCTAATCCCTATTCTGTCATCCCCTGACACAAGCTTATTCGTTCGGTTATGTGCTATTTCCTTCAATCTGTCCTGTGAGTATTAAATTTTCCAAGCCCTCTTTTCTCATTATCTGCCCGAGTAATGTTAACTGTCTCTTTCTGACATCAAGTAGAAGTGTCCTTTTTGTCTCCATTTTCTCTAAAATTTCGTCGTTGCTCACATGTTATTCTCAGCATCCTTCTGTAGAACCTCATTGCTGTTGCTTCAAGATATTTCTTTATCTTTGAGAAGATTGTCCAGTACATTTTGTTTAGCTGCATAGCAAATTCTATGTGTTATTTAATGCCTAAATCTAAATGATTTTTTTTAATATATATATTGTTGATCATAAAATCTATTCTTGCTCATTTTATAAAAAAATTGTTATGGTCCGGTTCCTTGTATCACGGTGATAGTCCAAGGTAGAACCAATAAAGAAGAACTCGAAGGCGGATATGGAAAAACACAGATATATTACAAACAGGAATATATACAGAGAGGTAGAAAAGTGTTAGTACGAACAATCAGGTTTAGTAGTAATTGTCTGAAAGCGACTTTGTTTCGGACTGCCTCTGACTCGACTGACTGACTCGCTCACTCTGACTGACAAAACTCCTGACGGACTTCACTCCAGACTTCAGACTGAACTCAGTCTTCAGATGGAACAGTATTTAGTCACCCCCCCACGAGGGCATCATGTGGCACAAGGCCGGTTTAACGTGGGATCTCCGAGCCCGTGGGATCTCCGAGCCCGTGGGATCTCCGAGCCCGTGGGCTCGGCCAAAAACGTGCCCTTTGAATCCGTATAAACGGGTTCAGGGTCGGTTTACCTCCCCGAAAGAGACTCCGCCCTTCGGCGTAGCCTCGTTCGGGTCCTTCCCTGCCCGAAGGTAGAGAGTTCAACCGATCAGTTGTTCAGCCGGTTGCCCGACTTTAGGCTGAACTCCCTGCTTCCTCTTGAGGCGCAGTATTTATTACGTATGGAATAGTCCATTATGTTATTATGGGTAAGGTCCCATAACAAAAATGTACTGTTGATTTTCGTTTGGGAGCTCACTATTTAACCATAGCTGGGACCCTGCGTGACCTGGGAACAGCAGCAATTAATAGGTGGTTTCGAGCTTCTTAAAACCTTTAGTCTCCCAATCAAAGGCCTTGCTGCCAGATGTATAGAATGGTCCGAAAAATTGTCACCCCTGCCCCCTGTCAAAAAGTAATGAAAACAATAAAACAAGTAATACAGTAATACTGTAATACAAAGGACTTGTACTGGATTCAGTTTATTCACTTTTGTTGACACTGTCACACATCGAAAAGGTCAGTAGGAGCTCGTGTCAGCCATTTGAAATAGAAAATTATATTATGTATGGGTGACAAGACATTCGGACCACTCTGTAGTTTTCATCATACTAAGAACGATTCTGCCATATAGAAGGGCTGATATTACGCAACAGTTTCGTACGCTTTACCTTGTTTCTAACGAAAATTTCCCGATTCTCTATACTTATCTTTTGGAAGGCATCTTTCGCTATCCCAGTTATCCTTCTGTTTTTGGTGCTGTGCATTGTGTCCTCTTGAGACAAACCAAGTTCGTAATTCTTCAAATCAAAACCGGATTTTTTTTTTTTTTTTTTTTTTTTATGATAGAAATTACACTTTTGCTTAAAGGTTAGCGTAAGATAATAAAAAAATGAAATAACTCCAAGAAAATTACGTTCAATGACACGCTTGGGTCAATATGAAGGCTAACAGTACGTCAATCGATAAGCTCCTTAACAAGGTAGAACGATAGTTTTAATCACTTTAAATCGGCAAGTGTATCCGGTTACAATCTTCGTTCGGATGGAAAGGTCTGTACGGACAAAGCTCTCATAGGAAATAGTTTGTCTTTCAGGCTGTATTGGAGATTGTCCACTCGCAAACGAGGCGGCGAAAATCAAATTCGTAATTAGACGAAACTTTCCTCCGGCATCTCAAACCGTGAACTGGATAGCCGTCAAGTGACAATAGAGATGCTAGCAAGAAATTAACGTAGGAAATTACTTCCTCATCTTTCAAACTATTGACATATTTTTGCTTTCATCAATTTAGAGCAAAAGCGATGGCTTTGGAAACTTATGATAGATGCTTGCACTGATGGTTATTCGTCTTGACGTCTACCTAATTGCCAATCAATGGGTAATTTCTAGGCATAGATTGCAAATTATTTCCCATAGGTAAGATAAATCAAAGTATCTGTCTAAAAATGATAATGGTAACTAGCTAAATCCCTTAATAATCATTTTAAAATAATTCAGCAGGCGATATTATTTTATTTATGGTAACTAGATTTTTGTCGATTGCCTTATTCAGTTTCCGGCGTTTGATACTGTGCATCTGAAAAATTAGCCTTTTTTTCGTGGTCGCTTACGTATCGGCATTGCGCATGCGTTCAAAATGTAGTATCTGCACCCAGGTATATAAATTATATATCTTCTCTGAATTGAGTCTTTGTCTTCGGACAGAGCGTATCACTTGTGTCTCAGTCTGCGGACAGAGCGTAACTAAAACTATTATATAGATGTGCCCTATCCCGGAGAACAGCTACCCGCGGAAGTAGCTCCCTCATTGCAGTGAAGAGGGGAGATCGGTAGCAATACAGATGCCAGCACAAGTGACGCTTTTGTGAGCTGGATTATTTTTGGACCAGGCCCAAGCGCACACTCCTCGGGATCCCCAAATTAAACTGACCTCATGTCACATCCTGCTAGTGTGGGGCGCCAAGAAAAGAGTATTAAATTTTTCTTGGTCTTTTGGATGGGATAAAAGTACAGCATCTTCTCCCGGGCGGATAAGTATATGTTCTTATCAACTCAATTTGATTCTCTCTCTCTCTCACTCTCTCTCTCTCTCTCTCTCTCTCTCTCTCTCCCTCTCTCTATCTATCTATCTATCTATCTATGTCTCCACTTCTATCTTATCTTCTCTCGTTCTGTATTTTTTCTTCTTTCTTTATTTTCTTTCTTTCATTTTTTACAGTAGTAATTTTGCCTCTCTTTCCGCGCGATCAAAACAGAATAGTCCATTATTATTAGGTATTTGCCGGGCGTAACGGTTGTGCTAACGAACGAAGGGAGAAGATTGCACAATTATAATAGGATAACAATCCTGGATTACATACACAGAAAATACCATCATTTACAAAATTACTTAAAGATATCAGTCAGTTTTGACAGTTCCTGTAAGGCTGAGTATAGATAATTTTGTGCGAAAAATGCTATGACGTAACTCATAACTCACAAGAAAGGTGAATTTCACAATTACAGAACTGGCTCCCAAAGAAATAGAATCAGTTTTCTGGTTTGAAATCATTTGTTTTTATTTCTGTTTTAAGTGGTTACATAATGTAACCGGATTCACAAACCCGACATAAAGAAAAATCCAATTATACGTCTTTCGGCTTCTTGTCCGCTTCTCTACCACTGAGCAGTAACTGCGTCGCAAATAACCAGATGAATGATTTATTGGTCATGTATGTTCAATGCAATTTTGAGAGAATGCCACATTATTAACCTTAATTTCATTTGTATATTCCACACACGCAAAAAGTATAATTGGCTTGGAGCGTTTTCTATATATCTATTGCTGGCACGTGGTAAGGCGGCAGCTGAGGATGCGTCAAAAAATTATGTATTCATTTCCATTACGGAATTAATTATTACAACTTAGCGACTCAGTTAAAAGCGATACGTCAAATACATTTTCCATAATTAAACTTAATTGAACGAAACAATCGTCGCTTGCATTTAAGTACATGCTTTCTACAATTTACAAAAAAATGCCATGACCCGCCAGGATATAAGCGCTCATGGGTGTTTACAGCTTCCTTCTTAAACATTTGTGAATCGACATGGCTTCATAGAAAAGATGGTGGAATGATTTCCTGTTGGCTTATCCACAGTTTTGAATTTGGATTAGTTCTTCTCCTTGACTGGCTGTCACTAAACGCGCGTGAGTCCAGTCTACCTGTTATTTAATCCATAGATGTGAGGAGAAACTTAAAATACACATATTTAAAATGTTTGTACGATAATTCACATATTCAAATTTCAAAGAAAGAAGAAATTAAGGCTGTTCAGATACAGATATAGTGTGGACATAGGTATCAAAAATATTAGGATATAGATACAATGAACTCGTGAATCAACACTGCATGGTATCTCTCAGCTGCAAACTTCAATGTGATCTTCAGATCAAGATGCCCACACAGACTATATTCAGAAAAGGTCTATTTCCAACACTGAGAAAAATTTCCCTATAAATATAACAGCTTCTAAAGTATCCACACACGCGCTCATATATATCATCAGCGTCACGAAAACTGAAGTTATTCATCAACCTTGCCCGACACCGAGGTGCAAAACAGAGGTGTAAAACATAGCCGCCCCCTGTTCGTAAATTTCCTAAGGTCCCTTTACAAGTTGATGGAAAGAATCTCAAGTATGTGGAATCTTTCAAATACTTCGGGATCATAGTAAATTCAAGTGCATCACTTGATGGTGTGATTGTTAATCGCATTGCAAAAGTCAGCGCTTCCATTGATTCGCTGCGTCATAGGTTGTGGGACGAAAGAGGAATAAAGCTTTGCACTAAAATCCAAGTGTACAAACCTTTTGTTTTGTCAACTCTTTTGTATGGCTCTGTGTTGACCATGTTCACCATAGTCTATGAATATAGAATACAGCGCAGTACGTAATCTGTTCAATGAAACAACGTTAAAGATTAACACTCACGAGTCAGACACTCTACTGAATCTGACTATATCGCCAATACACTAGCAGCTGTTCCGTAATTCTTCAGTCTTCGATATCATAGGCTGGCAGTGCATATTCGGGGAAAGCATGGCCGCCTTTATACACGTCGCATTGAATATTTTGAGCCTTCTGATTGGTTAACCCTTGTATTGGTGAACTATAAAATGAGTCAGCTCATTTTGGCTGGCTCAGTAGTACACCAGGGTACCCAAAAATTCCAACACTCTGTAATTTGGACGCCTTATAGATGGCACATTAATCGATTAGATGTCTTCCATAAAGGCCGTCTCCGTACAATCTGTGGCCTAATATTTGATGATTGAGTGTCAAATGCCGATATTCTTGAGAAATGCAAGATTAGCACCATCGAGACCTTCATAATGCAATCACAACTATGTTGGGCTGAACATGTAGCAAGGATGAGTGATGATCGCATACCAAAAGTTCTTTTCTACAGTGAACTCCATAGTGGTCATAGAAATGTTGGTAGACCTTGGCTCAGGTGTAAATATAAACTGAAGTGCAACCTTTCTTACATTGACGAGGTAGATATGAAGAGATCAGAGTATCGTTCTAGCTGCCATACAGGAATAATGCACCATCAAGAAGTATGCATCATTCGACTACATGAAAGACGAAAGCAAAATAAGACAGCCAAGACTGTTTCTGATACACTTGGATACAATACATTCTCCTGTACTGTTTGTGGTCTTTTGTGCAATACTTGAGCCGATCTCAAATATCATGCCCGTCATAGGCATGCAGATAATTAGTTCGTGGTCATCGGAACCTCATACCTCGAACTCGACGGGAGAAGCGATCATGCACACACACAACCCTGGTGTGACTGCAAAATTGTCCAAATCGTGTTACAGCATAATTATTAATCCATAAAGTGTTTGATATCTAAAACATCACTAAATTAATTGAGTTTTTCCTAGGTTTTCTAGACTTTTAGCCATTTTGACACCATTTTTCCTAAGAATCACTGAAAGACGATTCGAGTTATTCAGCTAAAAAAAGAACAGTTTAAAATCATTTTTGTCAGACCAACTCTATTCACAAATGAACAATGGTGAGAGGAAAAAAATCATTCAGGCCTTCAGTAATGGTACCAACATTCATACTCTCGCTTCCATCTTCAAAGTCATTTCAAGAACCATCAAGAGAACGGTGAGAGTAGAGTGGAAAACTGGATCAGGGGGTCACAACAGCAAGAAGGGTCATCATTTCAACTAAATAGAGCTAAATAGACCAATTAGAAAAGATCCAACTCAATTCATAAGATGTTTGGTACGTGAGAAAGAAGTTTCAGCTATGACAGTCCAAATAGCAGTGAAAAATGACTTGAAAATGAAATCGTACGTGGAAGTAGTGAGACACCTTGTTACTCCAGGACAGAAAGTTAGATGGTTATAGAAGGCGAAGATCATCTTGAATCTGTTGGAAAATGATCCTGAAATAATACATATATATTTGAGCTTTATTTCAATCTTTCATGAGCTTCTGATCCTTACCTATGTTTAATTAATGATGAACATGTCATTTTCGTATATGATCGATTTCATAATGATTCTTCTGTCAAACTTGGAGAGTAATGATGCATTCTTATTACCCAAAGTCCAAAAGTTATAAATCATCGCAGAATTCCAACAAGATAACTTTAATCATTTCTAAGCTACAACGGTTCAAAGCTTAATCTAAGTGGACATTGAGGTTAACACACATCGGTGACAGTCTGTTTCATGCTTAAACCCAATCGTCATGAGTGTGATGTGTTTTGACTCGACTATTTATATATATTGACCAGTGATGCATTATGGATCGGTCTATTATATCATTCTAAAGGTCATTGGGTGGGGGGAGAAAAGGTTATGTTTCGAATTATCTAGCCGTTATTGGGTGGAAATAATTGAGGATCCGAATGCAGTTTTGTGGGTATTTTATAGTGTTGTTAACTTTATTATTGATTGATTTGTTATTTTTTGTTGATTGTTATTATTACGTACACTTGTGTTTATACATGTATCCATGGTTTGTTAATTTGTTTATTATTTATTTATTTATTTGGATTAATTTATTATATATATTTATTATTTTATTTTATTTTACTTTACTTTTTATTTTTTTTTTTTTCTTCAGCTTTGAAGAACATTACAGAAAAAAAATTTAAAAAATGCATGCAGGCTAAAGAGGAATGGCTCAACGAAAAATGTGCAGAAATAGAATAAACATCACAAAAAAGCAGACATGCATAAAAAATACGACAACTAATAGGACACAAGACATGATCATAAAAAGGATGCAGAAAGTCCAAGAACGGAACGCTGATATTAGAGAATGGCAAATTCTTCAGAGATGGAACGAATATATGATGAAACGATGAATGAGAATAACCGGCAATATAGAGATATATCGACAGACCGGAAAAATTAAAATCTGAAGTAGTAGCAGCAATGGCCTAACTAAACAGAAATAAACGGCAGAGCCAGACGGAATTGTAATAGAGATGCTGGAATCTTTAAACGATTTCGGCACAGACAAGATCACAGAAATGAAAGCTATAACAGTGGTGATATACTGGAAGACTTAACTAGATCTATTTTCATAGCCCTGCCTAAAACTCCAAGCGGAAACGAATGCGTACGCCATCTGACAATTAGATTAATGAGCCTTATAACGAAACTTATCATCCGAATGAATAGAGCCCATTGCAGAGTCCAACCCGAAATAGGACAAAGAATAGTGCGTGTTCGTCAAAGACACTGGATCAAGGAAAGCGATATTCATGCTCAGAATGTTATCAGAAAGAGCAATACAAATGCAGAAGGACGTTTACCTGTTTTTTATAGATTGCGCAAAAGCATTCGATAAAGTACGTCATGAAGATCTATTAGAACCTATATAGATACTTGGGAAATATATTAGAATAATCAATAAACTATACTGACACTAATCGGAGTGCCTGTATTCAGTAAATATACAAAAATAGAAAAGGGTGTAAGACAAGGATGAGTCTTCTCACCGGACCTCTTCAACCTATAAAGTGAGGCAATTCTGAGAGAACTAAAAGTCTTACTAGGATGCATTATTACCGACCACAATTTTAATAACATGACGTATGCCGATGACACAGTGTTGATAGCAGACACATAAAGAAAGCTAACAAAACTCCTACAGAAGGTAGAGAAGGAAAGCGAGAAGAAAGGACTAAACATCAACTGAAAGAAGACAGAATACATGGTTGTTAGCAAAAGGATGAGCCCAAACTGAAAATTACAAATCGGAGTTACCAAAATCAAACAAATGCGGAAATTTAAATGTCTAATGAGTGTTTTAACAGAGGACGGAAAGTGTGCGTATTGGGAAAGTCAATGAAGCATTTCAAAAGATAATCAGAGTACTAAAAAATAGGAACATTTCACTAGAAGCAAGGGAAAATGTACTGAACTATGTGATATCTGTCCTCCTGTATGACTATGAGTACTGAACGATATCCTCAAGGATGAAGAGGAGACTTGAAGCAACAGAAATGTGGTTCTACAGAGGGATGCTGAGGATACCGTGGACCAAACATGTGAGTAATAACGAAGTTTTTGAGAAAATGGAAACGAAAACTCGTACTTAAACTATTCAGGTTGCGGCTCAAAAAGCAACGCTTCAATCTACATTTCTTATGCAATATCGTTTTGAAATTCTAGAACCTTAAACCTCAGTTAGGTGATGGGTCTATAAGACTTCCCTAAATCAAATAGTGTAATTTCGTTTAGGTGATCTCTCTTATTTCATCAGAGGCTCTGAGTTGGTATTTATCTCGATGCTAAGGCTACTGAGCAGGTTATAAGTGCATGACGGGTGTACTGATTCTCTCAGTCGTCTTATAGTCCAGAAAATAACAGAGAGAGTATAATAACATGATGAGCAAGATGTGCATGCTGGTACAATTACCAGTCATTTTTTTTTTTAACAAGAGTAGAAGTTCATCCCTTTTTCTCCCTATTTAGGATAAGATTTCCGGTTCCTTCTAAAGTCTTTTTTATTCTCTTTCACTTTCAGTAGCGCCTTTAATTCTAAGTTGCATTATCACCTTGCTTGGGGTGAATTGATTATATATATATATATATATATATATATATATATATATATATATATATATATTAAAGTGAATATAGACGTCAACACTTAGAGCCGACAGTCTGTTTTATGCTAGATGCAATCGTCAGGCCTGACGATTGCATCTAGCATGAAAAAGACTGTCGCCTCTAAGTGTTGACTTCTATATTCACTTTTATATTTACACATGCTCTATCTCTGATATTGAGCACTTTATCCCATAAATATAGCGCATCTTAAGACTATATTTCTTCATACATATATATATATATATATATATTGATAGTATCTCATCTTAATAATTTAGGCAAAAGTTGAATGAACTGTCTAGCCACTAGAAGAGATCAACTAAAATAGCTCGTTACCCATTACCACATGCTGTGTACTTGTTTGCTTAAGTATTGTTGGCTATTTCGTGCCGTTTATTATTCGGATTTATTTGGTTATGGGCAAAAATAAGGCTATTGAGGACTCTATAGCCGTGGTTGTTAACCATTATAGGGAAAGAATAATTCGGAATTCAAATCCGTACATGACCCTAAAGGGGCACATAACTGAACTGTAACTCCTCTTAGTATAGTTATAATATAAACTACAGTTTGACTCCGTAGGTGTTGTAGAAACAAATTGGTCTGAGCAGATCGACATTTTCGGAAACGAGGCGCCATACTGAAGAGGAGAAACTGCAGATTTGCGGTGTACTTTCAAGACGAAACAGCATTGATGATATTGTTTTTTTTTATTCATCTCTGTTATTATTTGTTTTCATTTTTATTGAACGTGCTTGCCCCTAACATTTAAGGTCTCAGATGTTAATTATTGTTAATTCGAAAATGCAAGATCGAAAAGGTTTGGACAAATATTTTGTACAAATGATGGAAAGAGATTAAAAGAAAAAAAGAAGCAAAGACAAAAACAAAAGAAAAGTACTGAGTGACATTTAAGATTTCCAGCCTGTATAGTGTCGAGTATTCAAATCTATCATATAAGAAGACTTAACGATTGTTTTATTTTTTACGGCTTATCAACCCTTATTTAAGACCAAAGCATATTTCGGGTTGTAAGAGTTTCCTTAGAGAACCCAATTTCCCCAAGCGGCCTTTTATTTAAGTAATGAATGGGGTCGACACCGCTTACCTTCAATGATCGAACAAGAACCGGAGTTTTCAGCATTATTTTGTCGCAGCCTATACGGAGACTGTATTGCCATATGGATTTTATAAAATATATATCTTCTAATTTCATCTTTTATATAAATAAATCCGTTTAGATTGCTATCTATAATATCTGGCTGATCATTTTAAATGCGGATTATTTTTTTATAGATTGTATTATAATGTTTTATATAATATATGACGATAAATTATCCCAATTCCACTCTCTTACTTCCTCTCTACCTCCCTCCCTCCTTCCTTCTCTCACCCTCTCTCTCTCTCTCTCTCGCTCGCTCATTAAAATAAAGCTAATCCAAGTCTCAAAAGCAACTCAGTAGCTCAGGGTTGCTGAATGAGTGGGTGAATTTAATATGAGTGCCAGTAGAAGAAAATGAATATTATCAGAGTAAAGAGGATAGATAACGATTGATTTTGCAGTTATACCCGATATATATATGTATATGTGTGTGTGTGTGTGTGTGTGTGTGTGTGTGTGTGTGTGTGTGTGTGTGTGTGTGTGTGTGTGTGTATAAGTAAGTAAGTAAGTAAGAGGGATTTGCTAACCGCCCTGACCGACAGTTGTCCTTGGGAAACGAGTACTAGCCAGTCACATATTTTTAATCCGAGATCTTATTTTTGATGTGTCCTTTGTGTGGCTGGTGTAAGGCTCTGAACGAAAAATCAGAGAGCCAAGTCCGATTCATGACATTCGCTTACGGGCAAGTACTTTTGGGAAAGGTGTGAATCCATCTTTTCCCCCTAGCTATGAGTTAAATAGTAAGACTTGTATTTGAAATTCCTCCCCACAAATGTTAATGCAGTATTCATTCGCAAAAAAAAAAAAAACACACACATTCTTACAATGAAAGATATGTTTCTGCCTTAAATAATCCAAAAAGACTAGAAGAGCTTAAGATTGTAGTGTTCAGAAAAGCATGCACGTGGCTGTATGTTCCACAACATCGCAGTTCTATGGAAATGTCTGCATGAATAGGACTTCCTCTTTACAAATGAAATACGGAGGAAATATACATGATTCGACTCTGTGGACGTAGATTGGTGACTCCTCGTTATAAAGCTTTGAAATGGTGCAACAAAAGAATTGTCCAAATAGTGTAATAGCAAAATTGTCCAATTGTTATTAGGATGGTGCAAAAATAATGTCGTTTTCTCACATATGTTACTATGTGAGAAAACGACATTATGTTTGCACCAACCTAATATATAAAGCTTTCAAACTTTGCATCTTAGAAATTATTAAGGATATCTTACTGAAATTCTTGGGCAATTACTCCTGGGAAACGTATGAATCCATCTTCTCCCCTTAGCTATGGGTTAAATATTAGGTTGATGCAAAAATAATGACGTAATAATGTCGTTTTTCGACGTTAAAAAATACGTCAAAAAACGACATTATTACGTCATTATTTTTGCACCAACCTAATAGTATGACTTGTATCTGAAATTCCCCCCCCCAAATGTTAATGCAGTATTTATTAGCATAAAAAAAAGAAAAACAAAAAAAATAAACCAGTCAATGAATCACATTATTTTAATTCTGTGTGCATATTGATCTGCATACGCGATAATTTACCTTAATTAAGGTATATTACTTCTGCGTTTGATCATGATTTAATTGAAAGTAAATTTGAGTATTGCAAATTTTATTCTCCGTCAGCGTAGATTAATTAAGCTAAATTAGTTTATCAAACCGTCATATGTCTACCGATGATGCAGTAGAGTTAAAAGAAGTCTAGGAAATGCAGTCGATTGTAGGAATTCGCACGATAAGACTGGCGGATTTAAAGATATCACTTCAAGTCAAACTTATTCCAATGTTGGTCGATTTTATTTTAAACTGAAATAATATTTTAACTTTGCGTAGATTGACATCATTAGAAAACACCCTATTTTGTACCATCGTTCCAAGTCAACGATTCAGATTATTAATATTCTCTAGTTAAACCAGTTCAGACATTCACAACTCGGAAACGACACAATAGTTCCAAGGAGTCAAATCACCTTTATTTCCCCTTTGTTCCATATCTAACAAAAATAAAATCCACTGATAGAAACTCCGATGGTGAGTGCTTCCCTGAGCATAATCTCTTCAAAATCAAAGTTCAGTGGATATATTTCCTATCTATCCTCATAATCTTAATCCCTACCATAATCCATACCTAATTTATTATTTTCATTTCGATTTTAATCCTGTCCTTTGAGTTGCAGGGTTGAGTCTGGGTGAAATTTAGTAAAAAGAAATTATTTGTTTTGATTGTTTCGTCTTGTACGGCCTACGAAACGTTTGCAGGTTATTTAAAGCCAGTAAATATTTTTAGATTGTAAGAATATTTTTTTAGATAGTAATTGTTTAGTGATGTAAATCTTGTCAATTCAACCTTAGTTGGGAGGAGAAGAGATGGCGTCATACCTTTTCTAAGGATATTTGCGCGTAAGTGAATATAACGAACCCAAAGGGATTGAAACCTGGTTCTCCATTTAACAATTTTGAACCATTTCGATTTTAATCCTCTCCTTTAAGTGGCAGGGTTGAATCTTCGATTGGGTGAAATTTAGTAAAAAGAAATTATTTGTTTTGATTGTTTCCTTTTTTTCCTATCAAACCTTTGCATGTTATTTAAAGCCAGAAAATATTTTTAGATTGTTATAATTTTTTTTTTTTTTTAGATAGAAATGGTTTAGTTATACGAATCTTAGTAATTAACCCATAGATGTGTGAGGTGTCTTCATACTTTTCTCAAGTTATTTGCGCGTAACTGACTATAACGAACCCAACGGGAATTGGAACTCGACTCTCCGATTAACAATCTCAAACTATTAACCATTACACCACTTGTACATCGAAGCTTAGAGCACCTGGAATCACCGAACGGTCACCTATCTAGATACTGACCGGGTCTAATATTGCTTAACTTCTCTTTCACTGATGCTTCCCTGAACATAATCTTGATCTCTTCAAAATCAATCGATCTCTTTTCTATCTATCCTCATAATCTTCACTCCCTATTATAATCCACAACTCATTTATCATTATCATTTCGACATTAGCCATCTATTTTGAGTGGTAAAGTTGAGTCTTGTTAAGGGTGTTTCATTGAGACGGATTATATATAAGGATGTTTCATTAAGATGGATCAAAGTCAGCAGTAAATAAATCAGTGTTATTTGTGAAAATTTATTTATTTCATGATTGGATCATGTGATTTAAGTGATGGCAGTTATGCGTGGAAATAATATTGCCCAAATGTCCGCCAAATCTGAAAGAAATAGAAAAAAAACATTAGACGCTTAATAATTAATTTACATTAAAATCGGCCCAAGTTATTGAAACACGCTTTATTTGGTGAAAAGAAAGCATTTGTCTTGATTGTTTCATTCTGTAATTTTTTTAGATAATAATAGTTTTGTGATATAAATCTTATTAATTAACCCATAGCTGGAAGGAGAAAAGGTGGATTCATACCTTTACTAAAGGTATTTGCACGTAAGGGAATATAACGAATCCATGATTGGAATCGGAACTCAGGAAATGATATCTGCAGCCTCGGATGAATGTGATTGGAGTGATTAGGTTCACCCAACAATTTCGGACCGATGTTGTGAATGCTGAAAAATATATAAACAGTGTAACCTGGATATAAGAGACCCGGACATAAGAGAAACTTGGATATAAGAGAAACCCGGATATAAGCGAGATTTTATCTGGTCCCAAATTAGCCATTACTTACCTAAACAAAATAGACCAAACCCTGATATAAGAGAAACCCGAATATAAAAGACTTCTTCTCCGGTCCCGACAACTCTCTTATATCCGGGTTACACTGTATAAACAAAGTCGTTTTTCTTTGTAGAGAGTTACCTTATGTTGGTGCGTAATCTGCCGTAGGCGAAGCTAATAGAAATTTTTAAAAATAATTAAAATATAATTTTTAAAAAAGTGATGAAAATCTTTTAACAGATTAGAACTGGGTGTTGTTTATCGAGCTTCGAATCTTTTTTAATTTATTCATAATTTAAGGCAATTAAAAATGCGGTTCTTGAACACTATTTACATTATTCGGACTATTGTCCTCATCTTTGTTGTCATATTTATCACAACCTTTCGGCCCTTCAGTATCTGTGTATATTTCGGAGATGAGGTATTATGTACACTATTTGCATTATTCGGACTATTGTCCTCTTCATTGTCGCCATATTTATTACAACGTTTCGGCCTTTCAGTATCTGTCTATATCTCTGAGATGAGGTGCTATGTACACTATTTACATTATTCGAACAATTGTCCTCATCTTTGTCGCCATATTTATTACAACGTTTCAGCCCTTCAGTATCTGTCTATATTTCTGAGATCAGGTATTATGTACACTATTAACCTTATTCGGACTATTGTCTTCATCTTTGTCGCCATGTTTATCACAACGTTTCGGCCGTTGTTACGCTCCGGCCTTCTTCAGGTATTTGGATAAATATGGCGACAAAGATGAGGACAATAGTCGGAATAATGTAAATAGTGTACATAACACCTCATCTCAGAAATATAGACAGATGCGATTCTTGAAGTCTCTAAGGATATTAAAGTGGGACGTTTGCGATATAAAGGCCCCTAAGAGGCTTAGGAAAATAAAGAGAAATATAAGAAATCTCTTTTTCTAAAAGACATTACCGTTACTTAAATTTCTGATCTTTGCAGTCACCATTTTTTGTTTCAGATATAATTTATAAATAACTAGCAATATAACCCGTCTTCGCCCGGGTCTTTCATTAATGGGAATTTTTGCCGTTCAGTTGGAGCAGTTTAAGTTTAAATTCAGTCCACCCAAAAATGAATATTACTAACAACAATTGGGTTCAACTGAGGCACATCCCTAATTGGGAGGTTAACAATTTGAATGGCGCGGTGACCCTGAAAAGGGCCGTTTTTGCGTTCTCAATCTTGCAAGAAAGGAACCTGTTTCATGTAATGTCATAATAATATACGATAATTTTTATTTATAATATAATTTTTTTCTAATTCTAATAATCTATTAATAATAATAATTCTATTAGATTTCATCTCTCAAAATGGATTGGACGCTGTTTTTTTTACTGACATTAAATTTTGATTTTGATTTTTGCGCAAAGTGTAAAAAATGAGTTTTTCGAATTTTCACCTTCAAGATTTTAATTTTTTTCAGACAAATTAAACTCAAAACATTGAAGAATTATCTATCAAACAAAAATAAATCTATCGGAATCGGATGAAAACTGTGGAAACGCATAAACAACACCCGATAACATACATACATACACACACATTTTTAGAATTATAGATATAGATTTATAAGTACTTCATAAAAGAAGGAATTAATGGATATTTAATCCATTATTTTTTATTTAATTAAAAATTAAATTTATTAAGATTCTATCTTTCAGTAGATATCTCATTTTTCTTTAATCGAAAGTTAATGGTGAAAGATATATTTTCTTTATGGATCGATCAAAAAATGAAATAATTCATGAGATCCGAACGATTTAATCAAAACTGTGTTAATCAATCAATCAATCAATCAATCAGCGCACGAATGTAATTTATCAGAAAACAATGATTTTTTAGACACTACTATTTCTGGCAAGAGTTAACTGGTTTTAATTTTCGATGGCACGGTTATTATTTTACAAATAATTTTCCCTGCGACAGGACTATCTTGCTCCAGTTTATTAAACTTATATAAAAATTACAGGCAAACCTTTCTTTGAAGCGCTGAAAATCGGCTGACATAAAATGGAAAACACTACATTGAATCCATTAATCAGTCAGCTGCTAAGAAAGTTGGTTCACTGTGTCGTGCAGGGTATATAAAGCCGGGAATATTTTAGATTGTATGAATTTTTTTATATGATAATGGTTTAGTGATACACGTCTTACTAATTAACCCATAGCTTGGAGAAAAGAGGTGGATCCAGCCCTTTCCTAAGATATTTGCAAGTAATTGAATATAGATAAGCCAATGTGAATTTGAATTTGGGCGAAGATTGAGTTAAAGCATGAAACAGATGCTCGTCGTTGGTTGTTGACCTCATAGTTCACTTTTAAATTTCTATTGACATGAGCTCAATCCCTGAGGCTGAACACTTTAACCCATAAATACACCATACCTTAAAACTATATTTTTATCACATGCGTATATATATATATATATATATATATATATATATATATATGTAAGCAAATATATGGATATAGATCTGACAGTATGAAGACAAATATACGGAAAAAACAAACAAAAATCCTAATATGCAATTATGCAGTTTTAATGTTAATATAATGTCAACGTGGGACGTTTTGGTCTAGTAGACCATCTTCAGGACATATTCATATGTCCATCGTCTTTTCATGTTGAATTAAATATAGTCTAATGTTAATTATGTTTTATGAATATGTCATGAAGATGGTCTACTAGACCGAAACGTTCGCTGTTGACATTATATTAACATTAAAACAGCATATTTGCATATTAGGATTTTTGTTTGTTTTTTCCGTATATTTTTCTTATATATATATATATATATATATATATATATATATATATATATATAAAGGCTTAAACACTAATATTCCATGGTCATAATTTATTCCATTGGAATTGTAATTACAATCCAATTCATCAGACCGTCAAATTAAAAAAGAAAACAGAAAAAACAACGTTCGTTTTTCTTTTTTGATGAAAATTTTTTTTTCTGATGAATTGTATCGTATTTACGATTCCAGTGGAATAAATTGTGACCATGGAATATTAGTGTTTAAGCCTTTTTATTTTATCCTTACTCTGTCCTGGACATTGAGTTCTACCCGGATTCTATCCTCTTGGAATTATTTTTTATAAAAATATATATGTATGTGTATGTATGTTTGAATATATATTTATATAATTTAGATATATTATTGCATATGCATGTGTATATTTATCACTAATATTATCAATATTTCTTTCTCTCTCTCTCTCTCTCTCTATATATATATATATATATATATATATATATATATATATATATATATATATATATATATATTCATTCGCCCATACTTAGGATATTGTTGCCATATATAGTTTGGTGTTCCTTCTGTTTATTTAGATATTCTTGATAAAATCCAAGGAAGAATCTACAAGATTTTTTGTTCTGTTCTAACATCTCGTCTTCAGCCCCTTCTCACCACGTTAAAGCTGCTTCCCTGTGCCTTTTTTAATAAATACTTTCAAACGCAGTACCAGATTGGAAACAAGGTCTCATCAATTTACAGATGAATTGGCTAGATGTAACTGTAAGTTTTATGCGAACAGTTTCGTGTCTTGCACTTCTCGCTTGTGAAATTCTCTTCCGGTTCCAAGCTTTCTGGCCAACTTTGATCTTCAAAAATTCAAATGCAATTTCTATCGTTATCTACTGTCTACCTGATTACTCTTCTATTGTTCTTGCTGCTTCTTAATGTTTTCTAATTCTTTCGCACCCAGTAACCTTGTGTGTCTTATTGGCTTCACTACTTTCGATTAAAAGTATTTCATTGGAATTATTCTCCACGCACTTGTATTTGGGACAAAAGAGTAACGTTTATATTAGCACACAATTAGTACTGCGATGCATTGTCACAGCGTTGTTATTGTAGGGCTTTCAAATACCTCATTTACAAATAATACAGTTATATATATATCATTTAGTTCTTAATTTTCTTATATATTTTTCAATCATTTCACCTCAAGTACGACAGTCAAGCCACTAAGATGCAATAGGTTACTGATTGTTAGAGAATATGAGAAAAATACTATTAAGGAGAGAGGACAATAAAAAAAATAAGAAGACAGAAGGTAGAAGATAACGATGACATTGCATTTAAACAAATATTAACTTGAAATATTATGTTGATCGTACTTTCTAATTTGTATAGGATAAATAAAAATGTAAAAACAAGGTTTTATCTTAAAAAAATAAATTAGCAGGCCAATAATTAGACAATAATAGACCAATATTAAAAGTATATCGAATTAATAGGCAAATATTAAAGTAATTTTTTTTAAAAATTCGAATTGAATAGGCAATATTAAAAATGTTTTTATTGTTTCTTCCTTTCTTTGTAAATAAACGTAAGAAAATGAAATTTATCGAAAAGTACAAGTTGTTTACAAACGTAACTACTTGAAATTATTCTTGGTTATTATTGTAAAATTAAACCAATTTAAAAGGCGTGTCTCAAAATCAAAAAGAAAAATAGAATTCACGCCGTTAGTACAACGCGACAATATTTTAATTAGATTTCTTTGTTTAGTAGTGTGAACTTTGACACTACTAAACAACGAAAACTAATTAAAATATTATGACTAAAACTAGAAACTCCTTGTATTTATTTGACAGGGTGATTCAGAAATCTATTCGACTAATGATGAAAATGTGACTTGCCTCTTGCTATATATTAAGGAAAATGTTTTTCAAACATCCTACAGAGGGTTAATAATAATAATCAATAAAAAGAAAGAAAGAAAGAAAGAAAGAAAAAGAAAGAAAGATCTATTTTAGTAAAAAAAAGTTAATCTAGACCAATTAAAATAAATTTCTTCTTCTGTGACATGTAACGTTGCCGATCATGGGTCTTCACAACTTCCTACCCTTTATAGCTCTTAATAAAGTTTATCATTATGTTATCTCTCCTAAACCCTGTTCTGCGATCCATTTACTCAAGCCCGCTAGGTAGGCTATGCGTTGTTTTCATCTGTTCCTCTTGCTTTCAATTGATCCTGAGAGTATCAGCTTCGCCAACCCTCTTTCCTCATTATAAAGAAATTCCAGCTGTCTCTTTCTGATATTATATCAGAAAGAGACAAGTATGTGTCCTTTTTGTTTACATTTCTCATAAGACTTCGTCGTTGCTCATATGTCTAGTTCGTGGTATTCTCACCATCCTACTGTAGAACAACATTTATGTTGTTTCGTCTCTTCTTAATCTGTGAGGAGATTATCCAACATTCACTGACATATAGGGATACTGATATTACGTAACTGTTCAATACACTTTTACTTGTTTCTAACGAAATGTTACTGTTTCCTTATACTTTGCTTAGCTTTTGGAAGGTACCTTTCGCGGCCTCGGTTTTCAGTGTCACACTTTCCGTCCCCTCTTAAATATAGATATATAAATTATTATACTTGTTTGATTTTGATATCACCAATTTGTAATTTGGATGTTGGGCTCTTCCCTTTTGCTGGCAACCACGCAGTTTATCTTCTTGCAGTTGATGATTAGTCCTTTTTTTCTTTATGTCCTCTGCTTATATTATGTTCTTAAAATTGTGGCCGTCAATAATGAATCCTGGTAGGAATTCTAATTCTCTTAGAAACGCCTCATTGTATAGATTGAACTGTATTAGTCATCCAAAATAAGAAAAGAAATACTTTCAGCTGGCGGACGTCAGTTGATTTTGAAGATCAAAGATTGCAGCAGAAAGATAATAAAATGTTAAATAAAAAGAAATATATTTCGATCTTGTCAGATCAACAAGGAAATCGTCCAATCTGAAGGTGACAGTTGGGACAAACACTTTCATCGTTCTTAGTACAGATCCGCGGAGTTTGGTAGAAAAAAAAAATGGAGGAAATAGTAATTCGGGCAAAAATCAAAACTTTCCAGACACCATTATTGGAATCGGCAAGAATGACGAGGAAAAGAATAGAATATTGAAAAGACTTGCGTCCATTTTATTTGATCTCCGACGAAATCTAACAAACACTAATATTTTGGATTTTTTTTTTCCACTCAGATTTTCATAATAGTGATAACTGGTGATTTTTCACTTGATTTAAACCAATTTAAAAGGCGTGTCTCAAAATCTAAAAGAAAAACAGAAAACATACCATTAGTACCACGCAATACTTTCACAGTCCTAAACAAAGAAAACTAATTAAAATATTACGACTAAAACTAGAAACTCCTTGTATTTATTTGACAGGGTGATTCAGAAATCTATTCGACTAATGATGAAAATGTGACTTGCCTCTTGCTATATATTAAGGAAAATGTTTTTCAAACATCCCACAGAGGGTTAATAATAATAATCAATAAAAAGAAAGAAAGAAAGAAAGAAAAAGAAAGATCTATTTTTGAAAAAAATTTAACCTAGACCAAATAAAATAGATTTCTTTTTCTATGCCATGTACCTTCAGAACGTTGCCGATCATGGGTCTTCACAACTTCCTATCCTTTGTAGCTCTTAATAACGTTTATCTTTATGTTATCTCTCTTAAACCCTGTTCTGCCATTCATTTACTCAAGCCCGCTAGGTAGGTTATGCGTTGTTTTCATCTGTTCCTCTTGCCTTCAATCGATCCTGAGAGCATCAGCTTCGCCAACCCTCTTTCCTCATTATAGAGAAATTCCAAATGTCTCTTTCTGATATTATATCATAATATAAGTATGTCTTTTTTGCAAGTCTCTACAATATTCCAGGACTCTCCTCAATATTCCAGCTGTGTTTAGTAGCACTTCTGTCTGCTTGGTCTTCTTCATAATCTCTAGTTCTTCTGATCTTTTCCATAGGCTATTTGGAACTGTTCTCATTGAACCGATAACAATAGGTACGACTTTATAATTTCAACAGGTGCCAAGCAGTGTCAAGCTATTTATCCGGCCTCTTCAATACTCCAGGACACTCCTCAATATTCTAGTCGAAATAAGTAACAATTCTTCCAATGTACTATAAGTTCTCTCATTTTTTACCAGGCTGTTTGGTGCAGTTTAATTAACACGAATGTCGATTTCACATTCTATAATTTCCTCAGCTCTCTGTCAAAGACACAAATGTTTCATGTTTTTCACTGTAGGCATTCGGGAACTGTGAAATCCAGTGTTTCATACATTATTTTCCAAATGTTTATAATGATTAAGTCAGGTCTTCGAAACTGGATTAGTTGCTGCGTTTGAACCTCAAAGTCCCACTGGATTTTATGTTCGGTTCTCTAAGATATATTCTGATCCCTGGATATTCTATTGTTTCGTTCCAAATGAATCAGTTTCCACTGGCTAATGTCATTCAGAATGCCACTGTTGATGCCATAATGACACTGTAGAAAGACACAATGGTTTTCAGCTGATAGCGAAGAATTCAATCATTAGAAATGAGATTCTACCGAATTCTCCAAGTCATCTTCTACGTAGTGATTTTCTAAGCCCAACTTAGATGTGCCACAAGGCCGAAAGTATGGGGCACCCAGTGAGGATTGAACTCACTACTCAGTCGTAATTGATCTAGCAAGACAAGCTTTCTAACCATTACACCACGTCGAGATGCCCAAAGGCATCTCCTACATATATCGCATCCGTAATGACGCGGTGCAAAACACCATCAAATGAGACACGCTGGATGACCTTATAACTACTGTCAAGAAGAAGAGATTGAAATGTGTTGCCTTCTGTGTTGTCTCTGGATCCCCACGCTACTACTACGTATCAAAGAAAAGGACGATTTCTTTTTGTTATTCGTTTTATTAAAAGAGAGTGGCAGCTTGGATTCTAAGAGGCATGACGTCACGTGAACGCATGTCGCACGTTAGTTCAGCGCCCCTCCGCGGGTGGTCTTAGTCCGTCGCTAATCAGGTTGTGGGAGGCGTATCGACGTTTCAAATTCATGCGGCCCTCCGTTGAATTCCCGCCGTTTTTGGACTTTTATCCAAAACCCAGACAAACGTAATCCATCACTGTCAGAATAGCACGCCCACGTGGCACTCCAGCCAATCACTGACCACTATGGCCTTGGCCTTCGTATTCAGTAACATATGTTATGGACAGGTCATAAAAGCCAGCTATCTTTCCACTGCCATCCTACAAGTTAACACCCAAAAGAACAAGAATACTAAGAGACACTTGACTAACAACATCATTAAGTGGACTGGAAGATTTTTCACTGTGGCAATGCAAAAATATGGAGAGAGCCGCCCAATTAAGCGGCTTAATAGGGTCCATATGCTCATACTGTTCAAGAGAGAGATGATGAAGATGAAAATGATGGTAGAAGAACCGGATTTATTTTTATATTGTTGACGGTGTTATGCAAAAAAGCAGCACTTACGAACCACTTCTTCCGGATATAAGAGAAACCCGGATATAAGATACTTCTTCTCCGGTCCTGACAACTCTCTTATACCCGGGTTACACTGTACCTCAATTATGTACTTCGGACTTTTGGGTTACAAAGTCAAATGGACTAAACTCTCTAAATCGGACAGTTTGAATGACTATTGCATTGTGTATCAAAAGTAGCTAGAGGAATCTGTCCGTATGTATAGGCAGACAAAACAGAGTTCACGTACTTTAATCAAGTTTTCATAAACTCTCTCTGTCAGACTAGCCATTAAAATGGTCAACCAGTTATCGATCTTGTAAGATCTCTTCCAGTAAAAGCGACACTTCCAATTGGTAAATAGTGGGCTGCAGTGGACAAACTCAGTAATTTAGAATCTGCTTTACCAGATAGAAATGAAGCAAGACTTCTTCGAAGCAATGTTTGTCATTCTTCTATGACTGGAAATGTTAGGTTTACTATATGATTAAAAAATTGAACATATAAAAAAAACAACTATATGTTTTACTATATGAATGAACTAAAAATATTAACTAACATATAATTCCACAGTCTTCAAATTTTCA
Organism: Acanthosepion lycidas; assembly: GCA_963932145.1. Lineage (NCBI taxonomy): Eukaryota > Metazoa > Mollusca > Cephalopoda > Sepiida > Sepiidae > Acanthosepion > Acanthosepion lycidas. Next base: position 26,303,082 of record OZ010596.1, read on the forward strand.
ACGCGAGGTGATTATTCTCTTTAAGAAAGAACATCCAAATTGGCGACTGAAAAAATTCTAAGAAATTTTGGCAGAATTCTTTAGTTTCAACACCACATCTAACATTTGTGTTTTTGTTCTGTTATAAGCTACTAAATTTCTATCCTTTGCTTTTGTTTCAAATAACTGTAACAAAAATTCCAACAATTAAATTAAACTGTACTAAATTTCCTGTTTTTTGTGGGGCCCCCTGTACATTAACTAAACGATTGGAAAAAGAAGCTAGATATGTGCATACAAAGATTCTTCGTGTTGTTTTGAATTTATGCTGGAAACATTACCCTATAGAAAAGCAGCCCCGGCACATCTCACAAGTAATTAAGGAAATAAGAAAAAGATCTCCGGGAGAGTATAGAATAAGTAAGGATTAGTTTATTCATGAAGCTCTACTGTGGACGCAAAACATAGAAACACTAGGATTGGTCGCCCATTCAAAACATGCATTCAGCACATATGCGAAGAGAGATTACCAATACGGTGGATAATCGAGGGAACTTGAGAGAAGGACTTAGGAAAATCCGTGCAATCGGTACGCCATGATGATTTTGATGATGATAATGATGATGATGATGAATATTCTTGCTTCCTTTCTAGACTAATTTTTCTAAATTCGCTCTATTAGGACTGTGCAATCACTACACCCAGATAATGCTGATGATGAATATTATTTTGTATGGTCAAAATGTAATCGCTTGAACAATTCTCTGTTGGTCACCTTTCCTGCCCAGTCATGTTATTCTTGTCGTCTTTCTAGACTAATGTTTTTACATTCCTTGATTGAGCACTGTGCAATCAGTACGCCATGATGATGATGATGACTATAATTCCATATGGTCAAAATGTAGTCGCTTGTACAGTTCTCAGTTGATCACCTTTCCTGCCCAATCATGTTTATTCTTGACTTCTTTCTAGACTAATTATGAAGACCCGTCCAATCGGCAGGAATCCTAAAAGACAGCAAAATTTAAAATACCCGACCTTTGTGATGAAAAACATTGAGAAATAAGATAAAAATGAATAAAATCAGTGTAATTAGTTCTGGGGAATGTGAGCGTAGCGTAGCGAGTACCAGTGCACAAAATGAAAATAACGCTCGATTTCTACCTGAGGACTTTCCCTTTCGCATAATTTACCTTGGAAACATATGAATCTAGTTAATAAAAGGGAAGACTGGTATCACCATCTTTGGTTTACAACTAGTTTAGGTGAAAGACAAATCTAAATTAAAAAACGGTTGGCCGTGACATTTCAGAACGTAAGCAATCATGGCTCTCCACTCCCCTCTATCCCTTACAGCTCTCAACAAGTTCCTCCCCTCTGCCACCTCCCCCAGACAACGTTCTGTCATCCATTTGCTTAAAGCCGTTAGGTATGTCATGCATTGTTTTCCCTTGTCTCTCTTTCCCTCTATTCGACCCGTGAGTATCAGATTCTCTAGGCCCTCCTTCCTCATTATGTGTCCCAGAAACTTCAGCTGCCTCTTCCTAATGTTAAGTATAAGCCTCTTCCTTGTTTGCAACCTCTCTAAGATCTCATCGTTCCTCACATACTTGGTCCGTGATATCCTTAGCATCCTTCTGTAAAACCACATCTCCGTCGCCTCGAGTCTCTTCTTCATCTTTGAGGAAATCGTTCAAAATTCGCTGCCATAAAGAAGGACAGATGTCACGTGACAGATCAGTATTCTTTTCTTCGTTACCAAAGAAATCCTTCTGTCTCGCAATACTCTGCCCAGCTTTTGGAATGTGTCATTGTCCATGTAAATACGTCTATAGATCTCAGTACCGCATTTACCGTCCTCTGTCAGAACGCTTCCCAAATATTTAAACTGCCGATTCTAGTGTCCCCGACATCGCATTTCAGTCTCTTCCTCTTACTGATGACCCTGCATTCTGTCTTCTTGTAGTCTACGCTTAGTCCCTTCTTCTCACTCTTCGTCGCTATCTTCTTTTAGGAGATTTTGTAATTTCATTTCCGTGTCATCTGCGTATCTTATGTTGTTAAGTTTATGGACGCCAATGCTAAATCCCGGTAGGATTTCCAGATTAACAACCGTACAAAAACTATTTCCGCCTATTTCCGAACTACAGAAGCATAAAGAAGAATAATGAGGTTGTGTCCCTTTGCTCGACAGGGGAGACTCTATAGGCTTAACGTAAAACACATAATTTAAATGGGTTACTGAGTCAATTATAGCACTTATTAATTACTAGCAGTAGAGCCCGGCGTTGCCCGGGGATGTAACAGTAAGAGATTGATCAAGTATCGACCATCATAAAGACTGAAAAATAAAATTGACAAAGATTATTTGTTTAAGGTTGACGGACACGCATGTCTTAATTAGTTTTTTTTTTGTTTTTTTTTACGAATTGGTCAAACAGAAACTCAAACATTGTTTTCAATCGTTATGAGTCTATCGATTGAATAGAATTTTATTATAAACAATTGTCTTGTAAATGGAATTTTTTATTTTAAAGCATTCTGAATGTAAAAATAAAGAAAAAAGTGTGCAAGACAATAAGAAACACTACCTGCCAAAAAAATGTGAAGTTTTGTTGAAATCGGCTGAAAAATGTAGAAAATCCGATCCCATATATAAACGAACACACACACACACACAAACAACCTGGGTTTTAACCCGATGTGAGTTGTTCCCCTTTCATTAATGCCTCTTAATCGTGTTTTCAAATTGATTTCGTGCAAAAACAATTGTGTTTTTCCAATTTTGGGCGCTGTTAGAACCACCGCAAAGTAATTTTACGTAGTCCTGTGAAGTTTCGTTGAAATCAGTTGAAAAATATAGGAAATCCGATCCAATATATAAACGTTACACACATACACACACACATACACACACACACACACACACGCCCGGGCACACATACAATCTGCGTTTTATAATAAGTAAGATTCCAGCTGTGAATAAATATATTACACGTTTTAATAATAAAATTTAGATATTGAATTTCTTCCATTATTTATAGATATTTTCATGGACTATTTACAGCTTGTAACAGCTGAAGTACGTTTTCGACATCCCATAATGTGGCTATCACAGTGATTAATTGATCCAACTGCGCATTAAAATAAACATTTTTGAATATTGTATTTCTGCCATTACTATTTATATATAGATTTATAGATATTTTCATGGTTATCACAATGATTAACTGGCCTAACTGCGTATTAAGATATTAAACATTTTTTAATATTGTATTCCTTCCATTACATCGACATCCCATAATATGGCTATCCGAACGGAGATAACATTTCAAATACATAATTAATATCCATTTCAAATATATTCTGTTCTGCGCAAAAGTAAGTGATCCCCTAAGATAAAATTTAAATTTTTTTCTCTTTTTTTCCAGATAATCAACAAATCTATATGTTAATCATTTCATATCAAAGGTAAGATACTAAAACGGAAAGGGATCACTCGGAGTGAAAGCGAATGAGAAATGCGAACATTTTAGAAAGTACCGGAAACACTAAAGAAGAAATAAGGAATAAAACTCTACCCCTGTTCAAAATCACGGGGAGGAGTTTGAACTGGACGATAGGTGAATCTATCTATTCCCATTAAAAGAAATAAGCTAATAAATACATTTTCAGGGTTTAAGCGAAGACATCAGAAATATAGAGTTGAAGTAGACTCTAGAAAGAACTGTAAACCCAATCCTAAACAGGAAACAAGGGATAAACCTCTACACTCTGAACCGGACGATAAACAAACCTATTTAATCCTACTGAGGCAAATAATTAAATAAAATAAATAAACAGTAAATAAATTTCCGAGTTTATGCTTCTTCGTAGATCTAGAATCTGAACTAAAATAAAATTTCCGAGTTTATGTGTGTTCGTAGGATCTGAACAAAAATGGAGAAATCGGACAAAGTGGAAAAACATTTTTTATTGACAACGCGTTGTGTCCTAGTTATGTAGTTTGGTAGGCGTTTTCAGGACAGAATTTCTCACAGAATTTGTCAGAATCATTAATTTGTCTTTTATTGTCACAATAAAAGACAAATTAATGATTCTGACAAATTCTCAATTAGGTAATTAGGTAGGTCACCTACCTAATTACCTAATTGAGGTGAAACGCGTTATCAATAAAAAGGTTTTCCAAATTGTCGCTATATATATATATGAATAAAGGCAAAAGGAAAACTTATCTTAGCCGACGTGTTTCGTCCTCTGTGTAACTTTATCAAGGCAAATGCCACAGAGGATGAAACGTGTTTTCCTTACACTTTATTCATATTGTTTTTCTTACAGCAATACTCTATCTGAAATCTATACACAGACACACAAACACACATACACACACACACACACACACACACATATATATATATATATATATATATATATATATGCTCTACTGTGTATAACATATTTATGTTATAAATTCTTTTAAATAAATACTTATATATATATATATATATATATATATACGCATACACGTATATATATAATATATATATATATATATACGCATACACGTATATATATATATATATATATATATATATACGCATACACGTATATATATATATATATATATATATATACGCATACACGTATATATATATATATATATATATATATATATATATTACTTAAAAGATACTTTTAGTGCATACTAGTAGACACTCCGTTTATTTTTTACATAGTATACGCATTTATTTTTGTCTGACCTAAATATTGAAGAAATTTTATTAAAGAAAAATTTGAGCTCTCCAGCAGAATTCTAACTAGTGTCCCCGATAGAGAAGTCTTCAGATCCGATGTGCTTTAAACCCCTTGGGCACTAAGTGAATCGTTGATCAGGTCAGGTTGAATACTGCTTTTAAACACTGATCTTTCTCTGACTCTCTATAGTCATATCTGCTCCGTTCTGTATCCTAACGTAAATTTCTAAATAAAGGGATGGATTTTAATTATAAAAATGTCATTCTTAATATCATTCACAGTGCTATTTCTTTTGGTGGGATTCTAAAAAAAAATCTGATTTTCCATAAGAAAAGACAGTGTCCTCATTTGCCAACAACTTTCATCCTTGCCTTACTCAGTGAAGCTCCAATAACAATAATCAATAGATGTCCCATATCAGTCAATCAATTGACACCTGATGATGACCAGAGGTTACATGATCGAAACGTTGTGTCTATTATAAAACCTATATTAATGAAGATAAGAATAATAGTTCGAAATAATATGAGGACATTCATAAGTTTTACTTAATAGTTACCCCAAAGTTCAACAGTAGGTGTATGCCCTTGAATGCAGAACTGATAAAGTCGGTAGAGGGCGTGACATTGGCTGACATTGTTACAACTATTCACAATGAACAGGGCTGGTGCGTACTCCCCACGAAACCCCGCCTGTGGGAGATGTCAGATTTGATTGGGAGCTCCGGAAAGTCCTCTATGTCCTTCACTAAATATGCTATTTTTAGAAAGGTTATAATCTCCTCTTTTGAAAACAGAAAAGACTTAATTTGGAACGCCTGGGGAAATTTAGTTATGGGGGATAATTTACAAAACCGATTTGAAATAACGCACCTGAAATAAAACGTAGCCGTATTTCACTAATACTAGTTGGCCTATATTAGTCGTCATGTATATAACAGTGAAACAGTAGATAAAATTAAAAAAACTAACACATAACAAAGACCTATCAGATCTATGAGCTTCTTAGTGAATGAAATACTGACCAAACAACCATAATTTACAGACCAGTAATTGGTCTGTCAAATTGAATTTGATACATGGAACAGTCTGCAGAAAGAGATAGAAAGGGAGAGGTAACAAACAAATAATTTTAGAATACTACCGATCAACCGATATGTTGCTCTCTGACTTTGCGCTGACAGTGTGGAGATTTCAAGATGGTCACGTGATATCCGTATATTTTGCAGACCAGACAACAAAGAAAGGAGCTTTTATTTCTCAGGAACCACTGATGCCGAAAACATGAAATTTTGCCTGGTTCTAAGTGTTGTTAATAGAGACAAATTGGCAGCATAATTTTATCTTCAATTGGACCTCTTCCTTTTTGGCAGTCTGGTGAGTAAAACATTGGACCTATTCAAAGAAGACATGGCGGCCTTGTGTGCTACAAGCAAGGTATTACTAAAGAACGAAGAAAACAAATACAGAACTAACGTATTGCATATTATAATCTCCTTCTTTGAAAAAAATGAAAAGTCCTCATTTGGACAACACGGGAAATTTAGTTATGGGAGATAATTTACAAACACGATTTGAAATAATGAATCTGAAATAAAACTTAGCTGTATTTCGCCATTACCAGCCGTCATGTATATAGCAGTGAAACAGTAGATAACGTAAAAAACTGACATAACAAAGACCTATCAGTTCTATGTGCTTCTAAGTGAATGAAATACTGATCAAACAACCACAATTTACAGGCCGATAATTGGTCTGTGAAAATGAATTTGGCAAATAAATCATTGCGCACGGAGAGAATTTGAAATCTTTCATTCAAACACGATCGCAAAAATACTAGGCCCAGAAAATTGAAAATTGAAAAGTTCTCATTTGGGAAATAAAACAGTTTTAACGGGAGGATTAAAATGGCTTTAAGTGAATGAATCCTCTAAGTCAAAGAAGTGAACACTTCATCAGATCTTATTGACCGGAGATACAAAATCACAAAGAACTTTACCAAATAACAAAAACAAGATCAATTGGACACTTCCAGCAGCAAAAACAACTAAAATCAATAACACATATAGTTAGTAGGGAAAATAATGATATAATCAAAATTTTGACTTTCCACACTACCTTAAATAAAAGGTTAGGAAGGAAACTCCTATCATAGTCTGGTCAATGTTCACCGGGGAAAATATTACCAAGCTAAAGATGGTATTTTAAGAAAGGTTACGGTGTCCTCTTATGAAAAGTCTATAATTTCCAAACCAGATCTGAAATAATGAACTTGAATTAAAATGTAGCCGTACTTTAACAATACCAGTTGGTATATATCGGTAGCCATGTATATACCAATGAAACAGTAGAAAACATAAAAAAACTAAGACATCACAAAGACCTATCAGTTCTATGTGCTTCTAAGTGAATGAAATACTGATCAAACACCCACAATTTACAGACCAGTAATTGGTCTATCAAATTGAATTTGATAAATAAAACAATCTGCAGGGAAAGATATAAAGAGAGAGATGGCGGACAAATATTTTAAAATACTTCCGATCACCCCATATGTTGCTCTCAGACCTTGCTCTCACAAGATGGTCACGTCATATCTGTATATTTTGCAGACCCGACAAAAAACTAAGGAAGTTTTATATCTCAGGAATCTTTGATGTCGAGAATATGAAATTTTGACCGGTTCTAAGTGTTGTTAGTAGAGACAAATTGGCAACATAATTTTATTCCTACTTTGACTTTTTCGTTTTTGGCAGTCTGGTCAGTAAGGTATAGGACCTATTTGAAGAAGACGGTCTTATGTGCTACAAGCAAGGTGTAACTAAAGAATGAAGATACATGTACATAGAAATAACTCATTGCATCAAGCAACCGACTAAGCAACTTGAGGCCTGAAAGACCTGTTTTGCTATGCAAACTGATAGCTCACTCCGACAATGGAGGTGCTAATTAAAAAAGTGGATATATCTTTCATATCTGCCAAAAATGTGATCCTTGGTGCAAAAAACTAAAAATTATAGAATTTGAAATCTTTGATTCAAGCACTATCGCAAAAATATTAGGTCCAAAAAATAACACTCCATCAAAAAAGATTATAAGATCCCACAAACGAATATTGAAATGTTTCAAACTCTACTACCAAATACAGCAAGCAGAACAATGTAAATGGCCTGATATAACTCAAAATAAACGTTCAAGTAAATTATCTTCGTCTTCTCACTCGTCCTCTTCTTGTAGAGCCAGACTAATGTTGTATTGCAATCGGTGACCCTGCAATCACTGCATTCTGTCACGCACGTGAGACCATGTAGAGTAGCAAGAGTAGATATTTGTACTGCAAGGACTCCTAGACAAAATGTTACACTTACAACGCACAAACTTCAGTAGTTATTCAACTGCAGAATCTAGATGGGTATGAACTGGGACTAAAATACCGTTTTTCATTTCCCAAACCCAGCTGCAAGGATCAAGTCGGCAAAAACCTAAAAACTTCCAAATCATTGCTTGAAGATAGACACGGAGAATGTGGAACAAACAGATCGTTCAGTTGGAGGCATTTATTCAAGCTGTAATTTCTTCGTCGTTGCTTCGGCATACTCCTAATACTCGATGTACCTGAGGGGGTCCAATTTATCCTCTGGTTTTCCTCCATATATACTGACCAAAATCAGTGATCCCGCAGATGCAACTTAGGCAGGAGAAGCAGTTGTATAAGCTATAGTAGGGCAACAAGAATGGGTCTCCTTTGACTTACGAATAAGCCTGATTAACACACCTTTCCCATGCCCAAATACAGGTGACGTTGATTCAGATCTACCCCCAGGGGTGGATGACTGGGAAGCTTTGTAGTAAATACAAGTTTGTCTTCTCTTTGATTTCACGGATGCTGAGAAGCTGCTTCATCTTTCTCCGAGACTTCTTTCTCTCGTCATCCATATCAGGGGAAAAGTAGAAAAGTAAAAGAACAATGATGTCTGCGTTATCAGATATTGCAGTCACTAAATTTCCTTCGGTAGCTAATTTGAGCGTTTCAGAAACAATTTCCGTGTCTGGGCTCCCTCACTTTGGACCACCCGATGACCGTCTGCTTCCAAGGACGACATAATATCTTGACAGACTGATCTTTGTCCTTCTAGTTTGAGAGGAACAGCGCTTGAAGAGCAGTAACTTGCACTCCATCTTCGATTTTTATGTTAGTACAGGTCCAATCTGCCATTTGTCTTTTATGGACGGGTCTGGATTGTAACCATCAAAATGATGCTTGATGGCCCGTACTTCATCTTCACATAGCTCACATACTGTGTAGCCACGTCGCTGTATGTCACCTTAGGCAACCACTTCACTCAGTGGAGGAGAACACCTCCATCTAAAACAAACATTAGGGTTTTGTCCATTTGCTCAAGAGGCTTAACATAAAACACATATAATTTAAGTGGGTTATTGAGTCAATTATAACACTGATTAACCATTCCAGCTATGAATTAATATATTAAACGTTTTAATAATAAAATTTAGATATTGAATTTCTTCCATTATTTAGAGATATTTTCATTGTAACAGCTGAAGTACCTTTTCGATATCCCATAATGATTTTCGATATCCCATAATGATCCAACTGCGCATTAAGATATTAAACATTTTTTTTTAATATTGTATTTCTTCCATTATTATTTATATAAAAATTTATAGACATTTTCATGGATGTTTTACAGATTGTAACAGCTGAAGTAATTTTTCGATATCCCATAATACGGCTATCCGAACGGGGATAACATTTCAAATAGATAATTAATATACATTTCAAATGTATACTGTTCTGCGCAAAAGTAAGTGACCCCTAAGATAATATTTTTTTAAAATTGTCTCTTTGTTTTCCAAACCGAATGAGAAATGAGAAAATTTTAGAAAGTACCGGAAACCCTAAAGAGGAAATAAGGAATAAAACTCTACTCCTGTTCAAATCACGGGGAGGAGTGCGAACTGGACATTAGTTGAATCTATCTATTTTCATTAAAAGAAAAAAGATAGTAAATACATTTTCAGGGTTTAAGCGAAGACATCAGAAGTATAGAGTTAAAGTAGACTTTAAAAAGAACCGGAAATCCTAAAGAGAACACCTCCATCTAAAACAAAGATTGTATCAGTTGCTGACTGAGATTCAGGTACGTCAGTGGTCAGATTATGTTTCAACACAGCTTCGTTTGTCTTCCTCATTTAGAAATCCTTATAAACTGATGTTAGAAATGGAGTGAGTTCGAACTTGAAGGACGGATTCACATCTTCGCACCAGCCTTGAAAGCAGAAACTTAGTGTCAGCATGAACATTTCGACCATCAATCTTTGTACATTTGTACTGCCACAAGATGCATATTCCATTCCTTTGTTCTTTCGGTGCGAATAAACAGCTTAAGCGTGTCGATGTACTCAATGGAGGCCAACCATAACAGTTTTCTATTCTTGACTTACTCCTGAGTTCATGCATCAGAGTATTGAGCACTCCTTGCAGCTTCCCGAGGGATGAAGATTTGCCAGTGTCATCAGTACTGATCTCATGAGCTTGGGGTTTATTGTACTAATCGTTTATTTTATCCACATCAGACTGCAAATAAATTTAGCATCCGCCCCCACTGCCACAAGATGCAAATGCCAATCCTTTGTTCTTTCGGTACGAATAAACAGCTTAAGCGTGTCGATGTACTCAATTTAGGCCAACCATAACTTTGCTGAGCTTGAGTTATTCCTGAGTTCATGCATCAGGGTACTGAGCACTCTTTGCAGCTTCAAATCTTTTATTTTATCCATATCAGACTGTTCTAGTTTCTCAGCCAAATGCAAATTATCTTGAAACGCATCAGACGTGCTGCTCTCAAGAGTCAATATCTAACAGTTCAACTTCAATGGCCACAGATGCAAACTTCTCTTCCGTTTTAAGTCCATAGAGGTGAATTACTTACAGATGACAAAATAAAGAACTTCTTTCCATTTCCATCAAGTCCATGTGAAACTACACAATGTCTCGGATGTAGCGTCCTCTTAAATTCCTAGCAAGAACCCAGCGATTAGGAACACACGATCAATAGGGATATTCAGATTTCTTAGATTTGTATCGCAGAACAGATATTCCCCTTAGAACCCGAACAACACAAAACAAATATGTCGGTAGCATAAATAAGACATGTATCATTTTTATCCAGAGCATTCAAAAAGAAAAGTTAAAATACAACCAGTAAACAAAATTCCTTACCATTCACTTTTGGTTGTTCATTCTTGGTTGTTTTTTCACTTCACTGATCCAGAACAGTACAAATAAATTCCACGTTCAAATAAGTATATATTTTGAATGTTATCTATTAGCTAATATAATCAGATCTATAAGAATATGAAATAGTTACAGATTATATTACACAATCAGGAAATATAAGCTCAACTACTAAACATTAGAAATTGACATCATAATGATCGAGTAACTCATAAGAATCATTTGAAATGGACTGTGCATGAAAACCGCGTGTAAACTACTCAAAGAACCATGTTTCACTTTATACCACCTGTTTTTTTCTTTGTATTTTTTGGGGGGAGGTGCAAAGAAAGTGGTGCTCAGAAAAACGATCGTAAAAAAAATCCTCAAAATGGATGAAAGATGAGTTTGTATTTTCTTGCAGGATATAAAATTCAGCTTCCAAATAGTATAAACAATGTCTGGGTAACATTTTTGTCCGGGTACACATATATTCCCTCTAAATCGACCACACTATACCCCAAAAGGACTATAAAAGGATGAAGCATTTTTGCGGATGTTGACATTCTGGGGACTTTTTTATTTTGGGGGTCTAAATCCGTGAATAACTTTTTCTCATGCTAAGTCTCGAAAAAACACTAAATAAAATTCACGATTTTTAATCCATAATGTTGAATGTGTTAAAATTCTTCAACTTTTGAACAAGAGAAATTTAAATATGCATGGCACTTTATTCCAAATGGCTCATTCGCTTTCTTAAACTCAACGTTGATTTTGATTCCGCAGAACTGAGTTATTTGTTGTTAACATTCTTTTTTAATTCGGTTTTTCCAGTTACGAGTCCTTTTTTAAAACTGATCGTTTTGTGTTCATTTTGTTTAGTTCTTTTTTCGTAACAGATTTAATGTTTAGTATAGAGCTTAGAAAAAATTCGCAGTGTGAGATAGGCAAGAAATAAGGTATGTAGCAACATCAGCACGGCAAAGGGCACTCCTTTAAAGGCAAGGAAGGGCAAAAATATTTTAAGTCAAGTGATAGCGATTGGTGTATAAGCCGTACGATTTTTGAATCAAGCACGGGCAACGCCGGGCCATGTTGCTTGTTCTTTAATATTTGCTGGTATTTGTCTCCTGTTGAGCTTATTAAAGAGGTGTAAGAGTGGCGTAAACGTTATCAACGGAGAAAATGGAATCTGTAGCTATCGGTAAAATAGTAGGCAGTATTGGTTGTTTTTGCTTTAGGAAAGTATATTTCTGATTCCAAAAACCATGGAGACGGCAACTTGGAAACAATGCGGTTCTACTACTCCCACATAATATTTCCCCACCCCCTATTATGAAGAAAAAGTACTCGTAAAACTCTACAATGACGACCCAGTTATTGGTAAGGAGCCTATGCTTCATAGAATAGACACAAGTATTGATAGGATACTATTCAAAGAGATACTCGAAATACGAGAAGAGGTTGATTTCAACAGGAAAGATATTCCTGTAAGTCAATTTGATCTTCAAAAATTTAAATGCAGTGTCAATCGCTATTATCTGTCAGTTTAATTCAACTTCTCTTATTTTCTGTCTCCTCAGTAATTATCTTTTTCTCATATTTACACTCAGTAAACATCAGCGTCTTAGTAGCTTTTTCCCTTGCTTCGGGTGAAATGGTTATAAAAAATATAGATAGATAGATAGATAGATAGATAGATAGATAGATAGATAGATAGATAGAAAGAGACTGTGCATAGATAGATAGATAGATAGATAGATAGATAGATAGATAGATAGATAGATAGATAGATAACGACTGTGCATAGATAGACAGACAAAAAGAGACTGTGCATAGATAGATAGATAGATAGATAGATAGATAGATAGATAGATATTAATGCACTGAGATAGATAGATAGATAGGAAAAGAGCTTGAAAAATTTCTATGAGCACATAGATAGATAGAGAGAGAGAGAGAGACAAAGAGATAGGAAAAGACACTGAAAAAATGTATGAGCGCATAGATAGATAGATAGATAGATAGATAGATAGATAACGACTGTGCATAGATAGACAGATAAAAAGAGACTGTGCATATATATATATATATATATATATATATATATATATAGATAGATAGATAGATAGATAGATAGATAGATAGGAAAAGACCTTGAAAAATTTGTATGAGCACATAGATAGATAGATAGATAGATAGAGAGAGAGAGAGAGAGAGAGAGACAAAGAGATAGGAAAAGACGTTGAAAAATGTATGAGAGCATAGATAGATAGATAGATAGATAGATAGATAGATAGATAATGTGCTTGTTTGTGCGTAGATATATGAATGCAAATGTGAGTATAATTACTTTGTGGCTAACCTATTAGACACGAAATATTGAATATTTGTACTACAAAGAGGTACCTACATTTACTGCCATTAAATGTCCTTAGAGAAATTCTAATCTTGTATTTCGATCGGGCCAGCCTGAAGCGGCCAACCTGAAGCAGCAAATCACTAACCCTCTTGTCTCCTGGGGATTTCCACATGTGTTAGTCGGTTGTGAATAGCTCACACTCATCGTACCAAGCTATATCCTCCAGTCGCAAACGAAGTACAGAATTCTCCCGTATTACTCTCGACAAGTTCCGAGCGAAAATTATTTCATCGACGTGTTGTTCCTAATGCTTCCGCTGCTGCGGACACACTTAAACGTTTTAGGCGAAAGTGCATCGCATGTTGTCGACGTATATATACGTTTTCAATGCACTAGGAATTATTAGGTTGGTGCAAAAATAGTATCGTTTTTTGACGTATTTTTTAACGTCAAAAAACGATATTATTTTTGCACCAACTTTATAACTTTACGTAACGTTTTTTGCTATGAACTAAAAAGCGCTTAATGTCATTTCCAAATCAATAGAGATATATAATAATGTACAATACGGTCGGTTTTGTGAAATATTCTTTTTTTATTTTATTTTATTTTGTCCCGAGTGTCTCTTTAGGCTTAATCTACACTTTATGTCATGCAAACGAAACCAAACGTACATCGACCAGGAAAAAAAATCTCCCATTGCGTCTTTATAGTCATTTATTTGCAATAAATGGAAATTTCATATTTTCCCAGAACCGGCCAACGTAACCTGGCAACAATTCTATAACAATCCAAAAGTGAAAATGTTAATAAGTTGCAAGACCCACTCGAGGTAAAGAGCTACAGAGTAATAGGTAAGACGTATAGATTATGGAGATATGCGGGGAAGATAACGGTTAATCCCACACTTGAACAGATTAAGGCCCTTATTGATCGGTGAAGCATCCTCTTGGGAGTCGGTTCTACTATGTAGAGGCTCTTAAGAAGAAGCTGTTCAAATGGAAATTACATCTGACCAATGAAATGCGAAGGTAATGAAGCTGGTTCTCTACCATGTGCGTGTTATGGTGGGTCTTAGCCGCGAAGACTGGAATTGGTGGATCTAAAGAATGTAGTTCATCTGATCACTTTGCATGGAAATAGCAATAGAGCACCGAGAAGCTAGCGACGTTTTGTCTGTGAGAAAGGAGTTGTGGGGTTGGAAATAATTCATCATCCAAAAGGACGCTTTTAGTCTCTTTCTAGATTAGAAAGTGAGGACTAGGTAGCTCCTGCCGAAATATGACAGTAGTATTCCATTTTTGGCCTGATCTAGCTCTTGTAAAAGATAGCAGTAGGAGTCAGGTACTTACTGGTGTGGTACAGGGAACCGATCATTTTTCCAGCATCTTTAGCGATGGATCGTATGTACTAGTTCCACTTCATGTGTGAGTTTAGCTTAAATCCTAATAGGCGAGAGGGGTCCCTTTCATCTTGATAGGTTAAAATTCAGGGTTCGCTTTGTAATGATGGAACGTCACTAGTTTTTTTCAGAGTTTAATATGACAGTCAGTTTTCCCCCACTGAGCTATTAGAGCAAGGTCAGAGGAGAGATCAGCTCCCTATCAGGCTCTAAGCCTCTAGAGTTTTGGAGGTGCACCCATGCACCGTTGTTTTCTCAGCATACATGTGGAGCCCACATTATACACGATGGACGTTGATGTTATAATAAGGATGTGTCTAGCCCTCCTTCCTCATCAGAAAAAACCTGGTGGAGGAACCGGTTTAGTAACCGATGACCCAAATATGCGTCAGATAGTACTGCATTATATGGTGCCAGTAACACTCGCAGAATGATCACTTAGTAATAACCTGATTATATATAATAGTAGTAAGAGCCATCTAACATTTTAAAGCTCTTGTCCTGTTGGGTGTCTATCCACCCTCTTCCCGAGCAAAATCTGGCGGTGGGAATTGGTGTAGTCATCGCTGACCCAAACATACGGAAGATAGTACTAGATTAGATGATACCAGTAACAGTCGTCGAGTAACAAAAAAAAAAACAAAAAAAAGAGAAAAAAGAGAAAAAAATTAAAAAAATGATTTTAAAATCGTTACGTTCATAGCCGTTCTTGCTGACTAGATAAGAGGAAGATTTTGAAAATTTACACGTTTCAAGGATGGAAACAGGAATAAGGTATCATAAATTTTCAAAAAGGGAAAAAGTTTCCATTTGAGCATAAAAAAGTCTTTTACATTGAGGTCATAAACTTTTTCAAATGTTTTGAGCAAAATTCAATCCCAACAACGCTTTTTTTTTGTATGAGAATAGCATTTTGTTCGAACTACTTTTCTTAAACATACCTTCATCATCATCAACACCTTGACTTTTGTAATCGTGGGGCAGATCTCAATGCAGAAGCCACACTAACTCTTTTAAACAACGGTGTATTAACGGGCGACCATCTGGAATTCTAGTAAAGTCATACTTGTCTATTTTTTGACATTGTCGAGCCAGTTTTTGCGTTGGTGTCCTCTCCTAAGTCCACCTTCAACGGTACCTTGCACAGGGTGTTGTGCCTTGTAATGTGTACAAACCACGCCATTTTTCTCCGTTTGACAGTGGCGCGAAGAGATTCCCGGTGTCCCACAAAACTTTCAACCATTTCCCACAAAAACTCATTGTTTTTTTTATTCCCAATAGAAAATGCCAAGGAGTTTTCTCATGCATTTGTTTTCAATCGCTTGGATCCTTCTCACTGTATCTGCCAACAGTGTCCACGTTTCAAATTCATATAGGAAAATGGACACTACCAGCGATTTATAGAGTCAGTAATTTGTTTGAAAGCTGATTTTGCTCCTCCATATTTTTGTCAATTTGGTTATGGCTGTCATGGCTGCAACAACCCGTGTGAGAATTTCCAAGTTGCAGGTACCATCTTTAGACAAGATTGCTCCTAAGTACTTAAAACTAGACACTTCCTCCAGTGAATTCCCATTAAATATACCTTCCTGGTTATTAATTGGATTGCAATTTAGAGTTTTTGCAAGCCAATCTACAATCATGAAGCACTTAAATCGAAACAATTACTCAGTGGCACCGTTTATAGCCCCGCTATCCTCCTGAAATGTAAACTTTTTATTGGCTGTTGGCACAACGGAGAAGACACATCTTAAACAGTTTTATTTAAAACTGAGCGTTTTGTTTTTCTTACATAAACACAAATTCAATTATATCAGTAATTGGAAAGAATTATCAGGGATTCTCCATCAAAAAGACTTTCCAGAAAAAAAAAGAAACTTGCTCGTCTTTTTGAAGATCATGTATTCAAACTGAACATTCTAAACAAATCATCTCCTCATAGAGGACCACACTTTTCCAATATCTAATATCCCAGTTACTTTTTTCTTTTAGTTCAATCAATGCGCTATTTCCTGTTCTAAGAGTAAAATTCACTTTTTATGCATCCAGAAGACGGTGTAAACGGTGGTCACTTTACATGATTTTCGTTACTGGGTGTCATACATCGGCGCGTTTCAATTATGTATAATACCGCTATGAATTATGAAACAACTTACTCAGGCAGAATCAATACTGAATGCTACGAAACTGCATTTACAAATAATTCATCATCTCTTCTATTAGTGTGTTCGTAAATTAATTATATATTTCACCGCTATGAATTATGAAACAACTAACCAACGTTGAAGGGTAGGAAACTTTTGTTTTTTAATCATTTCACCTAAAGCAAGGCAACAGACTCACTGAGATTGAAAACATCTGAGAAAAACATCATTGAGAGGACAATGAAAGAAAACGGTTCAAGGAGTTAGAAGATGAAGATTGACGTTCTAATTAATTTTTTGAAGATTGCAGCTGACAGGAAAGGAAGCAGCTGGAAGAGAGTTCCAGGATCGTGAAGTGCGAGGAAAGAAATTATGAGAAAAGAACTTAGGATTGCATCTAACAATTTCAACAGTAAAAAAAATGAGACCTATCTACCAATTTAGTACCGTGTATCAATTCGTTCAGTCGAGGTACCATACTGGAAAGGTCATCAAAGAAATTATCATGATTCTATTTGTAGAAAATGCACCGATAAGTTACGTTGCAATGGTTGCAAAATGACTGAAAACGAGATGTCAGGACATGACCTATAACATTTCAGATTTTTCTTTGAATTCATGAATGATCACTAAACACGTAGTAGAAGTCCTAGATCATACATGGCATCAATTTTTAATGCACAGACAAATGGTACACTTTGGAATTTTGTCTCCTTATGAGTTTTCGCTTGAGTTTTCCACCATCTGCAGAGCGTCTTGTTTATAACGATAAACTACATCTGGCAGCAAGGCCTCTGACCGGGTGGTTTTGAAGAGCGTAGAATCACCTCTTGCTGTTTTTCCCAGGTCCACCCCGAACCGTGGTGGTAGCACCTGTTAGGGTCCCAGCGATGGACAAATAGTAAACGCCCAAACTGAGGTCAATGCATGAAAGATATAAAAATACATTAGAAATACATTTTCGTAGTAAAAAATTTCCCAGCAATACATTATTAGTAAAAAAAAAAAAATAAAAAAAAAGAAAATACCATCTATATATTCTTGGAAAAAATTATCAAAGCTCACAACAAAGTAAAATTCCTAAATAATGATTTGCTACGCCGTTAAACAAAAAAAAAAACAAAAAACTATCTACAGTAGTTTGTTAACCAGCAAATAATAATCCTGCATCGTGTTTTTACAGATGATGAAAAATCGTTTTTGCATATCAGCAGAAAAAACCGGAGATTATCACAAAATGAAGTAATAAAAAATTATGACGGATTAAACTTAAATCCATTAAAGATAAAGACATTATTTACATTATTCGGACTATTGTCCTCATCTTTGTCGCCATATTTATCACAACATTTCAGCCTTTGTACACTCCAGCCTTCTTCAGGTGGTTGGAATGTCGAACTGAACCCTTTATTTCGCTCACTGGGGTAGACTGTTCTAGTTCCACGTGTCATGTTTAATGAATGTCAGCTATCAGTTATCTCCTGTTAATTTTCCCTCTGAAAGTTCTCCGCTGCCTTAACCGGGTATTGAACTCACACTCTTTGGGTATTGTCACTGGATCTAACCAACGCCTTTATCCACTGTGCCATGTGTCCTTGAGGACACATGGCACAGTGGATAAAGGCGTTAGTTAGATCCATCAAACATGGCGTTGGTTAGATCCATCAAACATGGCACGTGGAACTAGAACAGTCTACCACAGTGAGCGAAATAAAGGGTTCAGTTCGACATTCCAACCACCTGAAGAAGGCCGGAGCGTACAACAGCAGAAACGTTGTGATAAATATGGCGACAAAAATAAGGACAATAGTCCGAATAATGTAAATAATGTGCATAATACCTCATCTAAGAAATATAGAGAGATACTGAAGGGCCGAAACGTTGTGATAAATATGGCGACAAAGATGAGGACAATAGTCCGAATAATGTAAATAATGTACATAATACCTCATCTCAGAAATATAGACAGACTCTAGAGATAAAGAAGATAAACGGTGCAGTAATGGATAGCGACTCGGATTGAGGAATCGGAGAGCCGAGTTCGTATTCCAGTATTACGTTCTAATACATTTGGGAGAGGTATGAATCCTCTTCTTCTTCTTCCCCCAGTTTTGTGTAAATAGCAGCACAGACCGGGTTTTATAGTCTTGGATGGTAACTGGTCTACCGCAGAAAGAAATGGCAACCAACTGGAGAAAAAAAAATCTGCCTCGTCAGTCATGTATCGAAAAATACATGATCGCCTAAGCGTTTATCACTCATGGCACATAACTGACTGACTAGTAACTGTGTTAATCTATTCATCTCAGTTTATCTATCTATCTATCTATCTATCTATCTATCTATCTATCTATCTATCTATCTATCTATCTCTATGTCTGACTGTGTGTGCGTCTGTATAGAAAAAGAAGTATAAAATTGAGAAAAAACTTATTTAACCATCAGAAAATACATGAGAGTATAAGTGCCGCTATATTTTTTGTCTTTTCCGAAATTGAATAAACTTCCCTTTAGTGACCCCGAACAATAAGTGAACCTTATATTTTGTTGATCATGTGCGTAACACGAAAACATACAATGAACATATTGTAGTCTTTACGAAGCAAATTATTAGGTTGGTGCAAAAATAACGACGTAATAATGTCGTTTTTTGACGTTAATAAATACGTCAGAAAACGACATTATTACGTCATTGTTTTTGCACCAACCTAATATTTCAAGCAAGAAGATCCACAGCTATTCTTCCTGAGAATTTGTCTGTATAGTATCTGATATGTGCCAAACATTGCCCGACATTTTATTTACAGTTCAGTAGCAAGCAAACAATAAACGAAAAGTTGAGCGGTACGCGTTCGTGCATACACATTCGCTCACGACTCTCTATTGGATAATGCTGAATGAGATCGTCGAGGCGACCATAAATATTGAGTAGTGAGTTCAACCGTTACTGAAGGTTCTACAAGTGTGGTATTGTGTCAGAATAAGATTACAGATATGATAAATGTTATAGTGGAAGACCTAATTAGATCTATTTTCATAGCCCTACCTAAGAAGACAAGATGCAAACGAATGTGAATTCCATCTGTCAAACAGCTGAATGTGCCATATAACAAAACTTGTCATCCGAATTCTGATTAATAGAGCGCGCACCAGAATCAGACCGAATATTGGACAAGAACAGTACAAGTCTGTTAAAAACACTGAGAAAAGCTACGATATTTAGGTTTGAATATTAGAAAGAATAATAGAAATGTATTAGGTTCGGCGCAAAAATAATGACGTAATAATGTCGTTTTTTGACGTATATTTAACGTCAAAAAACGACATTATTACGTCATTATTTTTGCACCAACCTAATAAAAGGATATGAACCTTTGTTTTATAGATTATTCAAGAACTTATAATAAAGAACATCACAAAAATCTGAAGACGCATTGAGATAGCAAAAGATGTTCATTTTAACGAAACATTCGTTATGTGAGATTTTAAGGTATTTTAAACATGCTGCACATAGAGTAAACAGAGCTATGTAGCTTTGGTTGGCACTCTGTCAAACCAAAGATCACTCTGATTTTTAAACCGAGGTAGATGCTGCTCCTTGATTAAAACCCTTCAAGAAGCCAATGGCTTCGTCCATATGTTAAGAGCAGATCAGCTACAGTTAATGGAAAGAGGAAATCCGAAACGATCCAACGTAACTTTTTGCCGCGTCTCTTTTTAAGAAAAATGGATGTGCGGGTGGTGTAATAGATAGCGGTTCAGATTAAGAAAGCAGATAGCAGAGTTCGAATTAAAATTCACTTCGTTTCATTCGCATCCGCGAAAATACCCATGGCAAAAAAATAACACCATCTCCGCGCCACCAAGCAGATTGTGCCCTCTAGCTCCAGTTGGCAACCAACCTAGGAGAAGGACCACTCTAAGTTTAAATCCGTAATGTCCATGATCCCCGATTCTCACCAGGATGAGGATAAGGAAAATCTAAGCAGAAACGTTTTATAATATTAAAAAGTTTGCTTTGGTTTGGTTATTTAACGGCATATCAACACATTATGGGTCATTTAATGACTAAAGTTTATTTTCATGTAACATTTGGTATATTTTTCTACTTTTTTATTACTAGCAATTTAAAAAATTTTTTTACTATGAAAATGTATTGCTGGAAATTTTTCCAAATATATTTTTATATTTTCATGTTTTGATCCCAGTTTATGGGTTCACTATTTTCCCATGGACGGACACTAACAGGTGATACCACCCTGTGTCTGGGTGGACGTGGTAACAACAGCAATTAAGAGGTAATATTAAATAGTAGGACGAATGATCGCGTCTGTCTAAACAGTACAGGCTTAAAAATCATTAAAAACGCCACATATTGAAAGTTCATCAAAATATGAACCTAACAACTAGAGGAGGAGGTGGCCAACGTTGCCACATCTGCGCAAAACAATTAACCACATAGGAGGTGACCAACTTTAGCACATCTGCGCAAAATAATTAACCACGCAGGAGGTGACCAACGTTGCCACATCTGCGCAAAAGTATTAACAACGTAGGAGGTGGTCAATGTTGCCACATCTGCGCAAAAGAATTAACCACGCAGGAGTTGGCCAATGTTGACACAGCTGCGCAAAAGAATTAACCACGCAGGAGGTGGCCAACGTTGCCACATCTGCGTAAAAGTATTAACAACGTAGGTGGTGGTCAATGTTGCCACATCTGCGCAAAAGAATTAACCACGCAGGAGTTGGCCAACGTTGACACAGCTGCGCAAAAGAATTAACCACGCAGGAGGTGGTCAACTATGCTACATCTGCGCAAAATAATTAACCACACCTGCCACACCTAAGCTACGGTTGAAATATCTCCATTATATATGCTAGTATGAATGTACGCCCTTGTGAAAATTAATTGAAACAACTGTTTTAGTTTACTTTCTTTTATACCATGCGGTTAGTTTTAGACCCATTGGCGTGTCAGGGTGTCAGCGATTTCTTTTTTTTTCATAAGAGTAGCTGTGCAGTACTGTGCAGTAATCTATTTTCGGGGTGTATGATGAAATTTGTTTGACCTTGAAAAATATTGCATCATCCGTAATTGCATCAAATCTTTATCATGCCCAGACACTGTTGTCTCGACTGCTGATTAGTTGTCCTACGGCCATTGTCTGCGATGGGCGTTACTCCAATGAATCATATGATAATTGTAACACTGCAGGGAATGACTTCATGGAATAGACATATAAAGTACTAACATGTGCACTGGGTCATGTTTCATTGGAAAAATACGAAACAAAGTAAATAATAACGGAATTATTCGTTTTACTCCAATTAATTTGCACAAGCGTACCCATGACTTTTTTTATATTTATGACTAATCTTTATTTTTAATATTTGCTATTTTATTTTTGGTTTGGCACTTCAGACTGCATAAATTGTGTGAGAGTGGAAGTAGAAACATTGTGTAGTGCCTCTCTTCGAAAATGGAAAAGAATTGGTTGATAAGAAAAATCAACGTTCTAATTCCTGGTTTCGTAATTAGGTCTCGTGTACCGACCACTGGTAATAGCGATGAAAACACAACTTTCTCAGTTTCTACGTAGCACTATTTGTCCTTTTTTTAAAAATATCTTTACAATTACATAATAGAAACCCCTGTCTATATTTCTGAGATTATATATTGTAATTATTTACATTATTTACAGCAGTGTGAAGTAATATGAATCTATTTTCGTCGATTTTTATCACGCCCAGACACTATTGTCTTGACTATCGATTAGTTGTCTTACAGCTATTGTCTGAAATGAACGTTACTCCAAAGAAGGGTACGGAAATTGTAACGCTGCACGAATAAAACGGCAGGTTTTACCAGTGAGTAAAACAAAGTACTATCGATTGGTAAACACTCCTGATTTAACTCCAATCGAGATTCTATGGTCAATCTGCAAGGAATGACTTCTTTGAATGGACATACGAATTACTAACATGCACACTGGGTTATGATTCATTGAAAAATACGAAAAAATGTAAATAATAACGGAATTATTCATTTTGTTTTTAATTAATTTGCTCAAGGCTGTATATTTGTATTGGTTAGACCGTCATCGTTCGGACTATGAAACCCTGGCTCGAATCTCACCATTGTCGATTTGTGACTTCTTTTGGGAAGTTCCTGAAAGACGATACTAAAGCCTTGTATTTGAAATTGTATATTTTTTGGTTCAACCTTCACGGCTTAAACCCACCATGTCACACGCATTGTAGCGATCAATGCTCATTTCCTTTCGTATTCCATTATTGAAATCTAAATTCCACTCGAACAGCTTCTTCCCATGAACTGTTATTTTTTTGAACCAACTGCCTGGAGGATGCTCCCCAGATCAAGTAAGTCTAGGGTTAACCGTTATCTCCCCCATATTTCCTCATAATCTGTGGCTCATCTGATTTGTCGTTTGAGAGTACCGCCCATGTTCAGTTACTGGTCACGCCGGATTGTTTAGAAACTGGTCCGTCCAGTATAGGTATAGTATTATACCCAATACAAATGTGTAGGAGCATGCGTCTGCAGCAAGGATTATCTATCCACCCGAACTGATGTATAGCGATTTTCCAAGCGTGGCTTAGATGTGGCACAAGGCCGAAAGTATGGGGCACCCAGTGAGGATCGAACTCAATACTCAGTCGTAATTGTTCTAGCGAGACAAGCTTGCTAAACATTACACCGCCTCAAGGCGTCCAAAACAGATATTCCAAGCATAGCTTAGATATGGCACAGGGCCGAAGGTATCGGGCACCCAGTGAGGATCGAACTCACTATTCAGTCTTAATTGTTCTATCGAGACAAGCTTGCTAACCCTTACACCGCCTCGAGGCGTCCAAAACAGATTTTCCAAGAGTAGCTTAGATGTGGCACAAGGCGGAATGTAGGGGGTACCCAATGAGGATCGAACTCACAACTCAGTCGTAATTGTTCTAGCGTAATAAGCTTGCTAACCATTACACTGCTTTGAGGTGCCCACCCGAGCTGATATATATATTCGGAATTGCGTAGCCAATCATTATGCATGAATATATAGGGAAAAGCATAGTATCTATTGAGTTTGGTACTATCGAGCAATCCGTGGTTTCAGGCATGTTATGGGACCTTGGAACATATCCCTGCGGAACTATTATATTTTGATAGTATTCTTATGAAAGACAATTTGCGTCGATATTTACGCAGTTTAGTTTAATACATCAGAAGCCCAAGTAGCGAGAGAATAAAAATAAGAAAACTGGATTCTGTCAATGTTACGAGTGGTGGAGGGTGTGTCTGACTTTGAAATCAACATTGGCATTCTAACTAGCCCCACTGACTACGTAAGGCCCCGAAGATTCTGAAGGGAAATATATAACTGTCTCGGCAATAAGTCATCCCACGAGTAGAGATTTATTGTAGACCAATTTCTTCGGACAGAAAAATCGAACGTTTGCGTCATTCTACACAGAAGTTCTTACTGTTTAAATAACAAAGTCTTGGATATCTTCATTTTATATTTTGTTTTTTGTTTCTAAGCAAAAGAAAATCATTAAAAACCATCCGCTGCTGTCCCTGAGAAACAAAAAATAAGGAATATATTTTAAAGGTGTGATATATATATATATATATATATATATATATATATATATATATATATATATATATATGTGTGTGTGTGTGTGTGCGTGTGTGTGTGTGTGTGTGTTTGTGTGTGTATCGCTTGCTCTCTCTCTGTATATACACACACACACACACATATATATATATATATATATATATATATATATATATATATATATATATATATATATATATATATATAATTATTTATTTAAAAATTATAACATAAATATGTTATAAAATCAATACAAAAATAGCCATTTTGTTTCAACACCTCCGGTGTCTTATCAAGTGATGATGTTGAATAAAAGGTTTTTATCTTATCAAGTGTTTTAAAAAGGTTTTAAAAGTTTCAAATTAATTAACGATCCTTCGCAGGGGGAAAACGCTGTTACAAAAGCTAGAATGACCAATCAAAGCACAAGAATAGGAGAATTCAAAAAACTTGACAGCAAAGTAAGGTCATAATAGCTATTAAGTTGGGGTTATATTAAAATAGAATTTATTCTAACCAATACGTATTAATTTATATGAGAAAATTTGATATTAAAATTAAAGTAAAAAATTACCAATTTTAAAATCTAAATTTAATCTCTATTAAGTTTAAAATTATAAAATTACTGAGGAGAAAAGAAAAAATTTATTTCCTCATTGAAATTACATTAGAATAGACGCTAATATCGGCTGGTCTACCAGACAAAATGTATACATTTTAATACCAAGTGTGTGAGTGGGATGCTAACCTCTCGCGTAAAACATATATATATATATATATATGTATATATATATATATATATATATATATATATATATATATATATATATGCACATACCGGTTGTAATAGCAAAATTGTCCAAATCGTGTAACAAGCGTAATTGTCCATCCCACAAAATGTTTAATATCTAAAAAAAAGTAAGTGACTTTCTTTTTCCCAAGTTTTCAGATAAGACGTTTAGCTATCTTGACACAATTTGTCGCAAGAATCACCGAAAAAAAACTTTGAGTTATTCAGTTAGAAAGAGAACAGGTTGCGTCTTCACAAATGAGCAATAGGGAGAGGGAAAAGATCATTCAGCCCTTCAGTAATGGTACCAACATACTTTGTACCAACATACTCTGGCTTCCAACATCAAAGCTCCTTAAAGAACCATTAAGTGAATGATGAATAAGTTTAAAAAAGAGGGAACAGTAGAGAGGAGTAATGGGTCAGAAGATCACAACAGGAATAGAGATCATCATTTAAATTTAGGGCGAAGGAAATCAATTAGAAAAGATCCAACTCAATCCTTATGACATTTGGCACGAGAGAGAGAGAGAGAGAGGAGTTTCAGCGATGACAGTTCAAAGAGGAATGAAAAAAGACTTGAAAATGAATTCGTACGTGAAACGTGTGAGGTTCTTTGTTACTCCAGGACAGAAAGAAAGTTATAGAGGGTGAATAATATGGGAAATGAATCTGGAATTATACACACACACACAGACACGCACACACACACACACACACAAACACACACACACATATATTATATATATATATATATATATATATATATATATATATATATATATATATATATTATATATATGAACTTTATTTCAATCCTTCATGAATTTCCGATCCTTATCTGTGATTAATTAGATATTAATATGTCATTTTCGTTTATGATCGATTTCATCACGATTCTTCTATTAAGCTTAGAGAGTAAGTATACATTGCTCAACGTAGAGTCCAATAATAAAAACCTCGAAGAATTCCAGTAAGATATATTTAATCCTTTCTAAGATAAAACGGTTCAGAAATTAATCTAACAAAGGGCCAATTTTGCTTTTACACGATTTGGATTTTGACAATTTTGCTATTACAAATATATATATATATATATATATATATATATATATATATATATATATATATATATATATTGGTTTTCGGGTATTTCAATCTCGAAAGGATAGGTTGCCCTCCACCCCCGGAGAGATTGGTTGGCTCAGCATCTGGATTTGACTGATGGTATATTTTACAAACTACAGCCCGCTTGATGATTGTGTGAAAGGGAATGAAACTAGAAGTCATGTCGGTCACTGCCCACCTGGAATTTGACTTAAAGTATATATATATATATATATATTTATATATATATATATATATGTCTGATTGAATAAATTACAGACATTATGTTTGTTAATTTTTAACAAAATCCGTTCATAATCACGAATAACCTTCCGTGTATTGATATTAAAGGATGAGAGAAATTTGCTATAACTGTTTAAATTTCTTTTATTTTCATTTCCCAAATACTTTCGATCTTCTTCCAAGATCATCTTCAGTGGAGCAAGTAGTACAAACCTATATGTTTTTTTTTTAACTTTTAAATGCAAACGGTTGACAATGTGCTGAGCGTTCCTTAGAACGTGAAAATATTATCCGTTATGGAATTTTTTTCCCTCTATGTTAAATTCAAGCTGCATATCTTAAAAGCAACTTAACATTTTTTAAAAAGTCAAAGCAGGCAGTGAACAGAATTAACTATGAATACTACAGTAATGTTCTGAAATGCTTAGAAAGGAACTGACCAAGACATTATAACACAGCCGGCTTTAATTTTTTAGTATAAATTGCTTCTAAGTCATGAAACTCTGAGTAAGCTAAGTAGTAGTAATATTCAATTAATTATATTATTATATTATATTTTGGCTCTGTCGACTTTGGCATTGAGCCTTCAATTTATTTTCTATTTTAAACTTTTAGCTTATTTTAAGTTCTAGCTTTTGTTTTTAATATATATATATATATATATATATATATATATATATATATATATATATATATATATATATATATATATTGAACAATAAAAAAATAAAAAAATTAAAATCTTCCTTCGTTTTTATTATTATTTCACTTAGTTTCGGCCAACATGGCCATCATCAGGAGAAAAATAATTTTCTGCTTGCTGGTAGCAGTGAACTACAGAAATGAATGTCTTGAAGAAAATGAACTTTTGTATGTAGTTTTTATTTTCAATATATATATTTATATCTATATCTATCTATCTATCTATCTATATATATATATATATATATAGTTTTCTTTTGCTCCCTCCCATTACTCTCCTGACTCATCCAGGGCGTGTAGGACGCGCTGTGGCGCAGTTGCAGCTCAATTTTCGTGGGAGGCATACGTAGTTTTGTCTTTTTCACTGTGTCCTGTCGCTTTCCCTATCTAAAGAATGTATATTTTCATGATTTATATTTTATATATCAGTCAATCAGTTATGTGCCATGAGTGATAGACGCTTAGGCGATCATGTATCTTTCGATACATGACTGACGAGGCAGATTTTCTCCTGCAGTAAGGTGTAATTTCTTCCTCCGGTAGACCAATTGCCATCCAAGGCTATAGAACCCGGTTTGTCCTGCTATTTACCCATAGGTTGGGGAGAAGAAGAGGCTTCATAGCTTTCCCAAGGGTAAGAGTATGTAAGTGAATGTAATGGATTTGACTGGAATTCGAACGCTACATAAGAGTTCTCATGTTTCCCAACGCTACATCAGAGTTCTCATGTTTCAAAACAAGAGTCGAAAACTTCAATATAATTATTTGAATTAAAATGAATTAAAGTACCAAGCTCTAATAATAATAATAATATATATATATATATATATATATATATATATATATATATATATATATATATATATATACATATATATATTATTATTATTATTATTATTATTATTATTATTATTATTATTACTCTTTTATTCCAGTAATTATGAGTTTAGCTATTGTAATATCTTTCTATTCATGAAAATATATTATGGGGGGCTATTTTTGATGAATAAAGCATTTCTCTTTTATTGTATTGGTGTGTTTCATCTACAATATGCAACTTATGTTTATGCAGCAAATTTATTATTATTTTTATTCCAGTGAATAATTATATCTTCATTTCAAGTTTTTATTTAATGTATATTGTAAAGAAGATTGCCTCTTATGTTATTTTTTCAGGCGTATAACAATATTTTATATAATTGTAAGACTATAAGCAATTTTGTACAGAAGTGTGTAAACTCATAAGGGTCTCTCCATTTTCTGAAATCCGAGGTGGTTAAGTAAGTAAATTGATTTTAAACCTGTAAACCAGATTAATTTCAGGTTCAAGAAATTAATCCCTCACTTATCAATTCTAACGTGAACGGTCATCTATGAAGTAATCCGATTATTATATAATTATAGTGTGATGCTAAAGTTCGTAAATCCTAGTGTGATATTATGCAGGAATGGGCTTGGCCTCACGTCAGTGGTGGAGATCAGCCAGGGTGGAGATCCGTAAATCACTTATTGTCAGTGGTGACATCAAGGGATCAACACTTGTTTGCCAGGCTGCGGGTGTGAAAAAAACCGTTGGATGGATGGATGTTTAAACAGCTGCACCAGAGAAGAGGGTGCAGTCTCTCACACATCATAGTCGGAGAATGTAAGGTCCATGTTTCGGACGAGAAAAATGGGAGCACACGCACACACACACAGACACAAGGACGCACACATGGTCGAGAGTGATTGACGAATGAAATCAGTGTGGCTATAATGCGAGAAAAGGAAAATGCTATAAAAACAACGCATTTCACCTCTTTAAGCGTTTTCAAGTCGGAATGAGAGAAACAAACAGGTGTAAGAATATTAAGTTGGAATTTTTAGGATTATACTTCTTCTATATGCCGTGTCCTTTCAAGACGTAGACGATTACGGCTCTCCACAATTTCATTTTTTATCTCTTACTAAATTTTGACTTTTTGTTATCTCTCCTAAAGCGTGTAACGCCATCCATTTACTGAAGCTGTCTAGATAGGTTATTCGTTTTTTTTCCTCCTGTCCTGTGAGTATTCAATTTTCTAAGCCCTCTTCCCTCATTATGTGCTCTAGAATTTTCAACTGGTGTTAAGTATGTGTCTTTTTTGTTTCTACTTTCTCTAAAACTCCGTCGTTGCTCATATATTTGGTCTATATTATCTTTAATCGTTTAAGCCGAAGCAAGACAATAATATTACAATAATGCAGGGGTGAGGGTTTACAGGAAGTGAGAAAGAATAAGAAAACTTTAGCGAAAAGAAAAGACAAAAAGGAATAGAATCCAAGAAGTCAGCAGATGACGATTGACATTGCATTTGCGTTTTTGAAGATTGCATTTATTAGGGAAACAAGAAATCTGAAAGATGTTCC
Source organism: Acanthosepion lycidas (assembly GCA_963932145.1). Lineage (NCBI taxonomy): Eukaryota > Metazoa > Mollusca > Cephalopoda > Sepiida > Sepiidae > Acanthosepion > Acanthosepion lycidas. The sequence continues at coordinate 26,332,824 of OZ010596.1, forward strand.
ACAGGCAAGGAGTGCGATAAAAGAAAATATTTAAATAGAACAAACGGCTGCATCTAGCTATTTCAATAGTGAGATGGTGAAATATAGTTGCCACTCTAGTAGCATACTTAAATTCCAATAATCGGAGCATTCGGGGTAAATAGCTCACCAGAGCAGTTGGCATTAAACAATTTTTTAGAAAAGACTGAGGGGGGCCACGTTACGTCGGTGATAGACTGAAGTCGAGATGCCAGATCAGGATCGATTACATTGCAGACACTTCTTTGAACTTTGAAGGAGAATCTTAAGATATATAGTAGGAGCACCAGGCCTGATATGGTAACAGAATTCAGTGCACGGACCAATGGTAGATTTATAAATATGCAAGATGGATATGGACGAGAGAAATTCTTTAGCACATTGAACTAACTTTCCTTGCACTAGACGTAGCAATGCTCAACATCCTTCTGCATAACCATATATCCTTTGTTTCAAGTTTCTTCCTCATCTGTGAGGAGCTTATACTAGGCCCCATTAACGCCTATATTCAAGTCACGCGTTATCATCAAATCATTAATTCTATCTTGAAATTTACACAATATTTCGTATTGCTTATGCGTGATATTCTGCAATAACGGTTTGTGAAAAATGATAATTTTATTTTTACATAATCTGGAAATGCATGTTGAATATGAAAACGTATATTCAATACACTTTACGCATCATATAATCGGAGATAATTAACACGGAATATAAGTAATGGATTAAGAGGCTTCTGGTAAAATAAGATGTATTAAGTTGGTGCAAAAATAATGACGTAATAATGTCGTTTTTTGACGTATTTTTAACCTCAAAAAACGACATTATTATGTCATTATTTTTGCACCAACCTAATAGGTATATGTTAGAAGCGGTTTGAAAATTAAAAGAGGAAAATGAATGGCGTATCTATACCAGCGTTTCTATACCGGTGCGCCCGAGTGCACTAATAGGGCCCTGAAAGGTAGCCAGTTGGGCCCCAATTTAACAGAATAATAATTTATGAAATATATTTATGCTCAAAAATATTTACTTTTAAAGAGCTAGAGACATCAAGCACATGTTTTCCACGCGTGAGTTAAGCTTTTGATATTCTAACCTGGATGCTAATTTCTTTAATCTTTAAGAAAGAGTGGATAATCCTTTTCTTTTTGCCTTCCTCGAGAGATTTAAATCAGCTATTATTGACCTCTCTAAAAATAAATAGCTGATTCATACTAAATTTCTTTAAATGAAAACTGTCCTATTAATCTTCTTTGGGAATGGTAAACCTAAATTTGATATTTTCCAATTAAAGGAGTAATTTTTCTTTATTAAAATTTAAAGCGAGCCTCAGAGTTTTTAGTTATTCTACAAGTGCGCCCTGGAGTAAAAATGGTTGAGAAAAACCTATCTATACAAAAGATGAAAAAGAAAAAATTATTTATACAAAAAATGATTAAGAAAAACTTATCTATACAAAAATGATTGAGAAAAACTTATTTATACAAAAATGATTGAGAAAAACTGATCTATGCAAAAAATGATTGAGAAAAACTTATCTATACAAAAATGATTGAGAAAAACTGATCTATGCAAAAAATGATTGAGAAAAACTTATCTATACAAAAATGATTGAGAAAAACTTATCTATACAAAAATGATTGAGAAAAATTTATCTATACAAAAATGATTGAGAAAAACTGATCTATACAAAAATGATTGAGAAAAACTTATCTATACAAAAAATCGAAAGGGATGAGAGACAAAGATGTGTCTTTATTCAACTTCTACAGCGGTTCTATCGTAAATAAACTGGAGTCGCCATCAGAATTCATTATCGCTGGTCTATATTTTTACAATGGCGTTCACCCCGTACAAAGCACAAGAGGCTACTGAGTTAGAGACACATTTTATGGGGATATGTCAAGAAGGTAACGGTTAATCCATAACTTGAACAGGTTAAGTTTGTATTGATCGGGGAAGCGTCTTCTTTGGATTCAGTTCGATAAGGCAGCGGATCGTGGGAAGAATTTGCTCGAGTAGAACTTACATCTCATCAATGATTCAAAGAAAATGAGGATGGCTTGCCACAATATGCATGGCATAGCGAGTCTTAGCAGTGAAGAAATGATGAAACTAATGAATGTAGGTCACCTGAACACTTTCCATGGAAGAATTAGCGATAGAGCAGTGAGTGGCTTGCGACCTTTTGTCTGTGCGAAAGGGATTGTGGTGTGGAAAATATTTCATCACCCACCAGGACGCTGAAAAGTTTCTGGACTAGGTCGAGACTGGAAAGTGAAGACTAGGCAGCTCCTGTTCATATATAACAGTAGAACTTCATTTTCTTCCTGATCTGGCTATTGTAAGCGTAGAGGATAGCATGAGAAGTCAGATACTTACTGGATCGATACAGGAAATCTTAACAATATAAAACATGTTGATGATGTTATTTTGAAGAACGAAAAAAAAAACTACAGGACATCCTAGACAGAGCGGTAGAAAGCGAGAAAAAAGGACTAACTATCAAAGCAAGAAGACATAAATTATGGTCGTCAGCAAGAGAAAAAGCTCAAGATACAAGTTACGAATTGGAGATAAAAACATCAAGCAGGTGAAATGTTTAAATATCTGAGGAGCGTTTTAACAGAGGACAGAAAATGTGACAACGAGATGCGGAAAGGTAATTGACTAGCGAAGGAGGCTAAGCAAGTTGCTGAGAAACACAAAAATTTCGTAAGAAACAAAGAAAAGTGTGTTGCATTGCTATGTGGTATCCATCTTCTTATATGGCAGTAAATGCTAGACAATCTCCCCGCGGAAGAGGAAAAAACACGTCGGAAATAATAAAGAATAGATTAACGTGAGTGGAGCGGGGATGTGGACCGGGGAGACCTAAAGCGCGAACACCTCATTCTCCACCGCTTTAGTAGCCCTCCATTTGGGTTGGCGGAAGAGGTGGGGGAAGAAGCATATTAATAAAATCCCTACACCTCATACACGAGAGCCACTTTGACCGACAATGAAACAAGTTGTTGTTATTGTTCCTATCTGTTATTACTGCGATTATCTGACTCTAGGGGAGATCACAAAGGAAGGACGTTTTCTTTTGTAACCCGGTCATTCATCAACTGGTCTTTCAGTCAAATTCATTTTCGACAAACTTGAAGCAGTAGAAATATGGTTCTACAGAAGGAGACTGAAAATTCCATGGGCAGGGCGAGTAAGAAGAAAGTCTGAGAGAAAATGGCAACAGAAAGAACACTTATACTCAGAAGCAGGGAAAGATAATGAAATTCATTGGCGCATATTGGGGAAGGAGAGCTTGGAAAACTTAACCATCACGGAACATATTAAGGGCAGGAGATATAGGGATAATCAGTGGGACACTTACCTGACGAGCTTGTGTGAATTGATGACGGGACGTGGAGTGGGAGCTTTAGCTACAGGAGAAAATTTCTAAGAGCAACACGAAATAGGAAGTGACACGGCCCAAAGAAAAGAAGAATCTTCCGCTATTCCTACGCACCTAAGAATGTTTTTGTCACACTTACCGTCGTCAGATCGCACTGATGTGTAACCCACATTTTTGGGTGTCGTTTTTTTATGAAGAGGTTATGAATAATTCTGGGCCCAATTGATTTTCCAAAATAAGTTCTCATTTTGGGAAGCTATTTGGACTGAGTTTTCAAAACCAGTTCGTACTCAGTATGCTTTTGGCACACTGCATGATTTTAAATCCCTAACTCGGCACATAGTCAGCAAAAGGTTGCCGATCCCCTAGTCTAGAGAATTCAAGAGTATTCACTAAAAATGCGTAAACGAAAACTTCAGAAATCCAATCGCCCCAATGCCGATAAAAAAAGAAATAAACAGTTACCTTAGATTTTTTTTAAACTTGTTTCTGCATTTTCTGTCTTGTACTTTAACTGAGTATAAACACCGGCTCCTTGCTTCGGTCGGAAAATACACATTAATATTAAAAAAACATAACATGGAGATGATTGAAAAGTACCTCGCAATTTTATGTATGAGTGACCAGACAGTAGTCTTGACTTAACACCCTGTGACATTTTTCTTTGGCGTTGGTTAAAGGAGCAAGTCTACTATACCAAACCAAGACTTTGGAAGAACTTGAAGAGCGAATACAAAAGGTTATGTCTTCCATGCCCCAAGAGTACTTGGTGAAATCTTTTTTGGATTGTGAGGAGTTGTTAACGTCTATGTCCTGAAGGGACACGGCACATCGACGAAGGAAGAAAACCTCCAGGACGAAGCACAAACTGAGTGAATTTGAAAATTTGTGAACTAGAACATTTGTGAAGAATGCAACACAAACAACTAAGGGCGATGAATTCGTTTGGGTGAGATATTGGAAAGAAAAGATATTTGTCTGGAAAAATATATCGATTTCCGATGTTAATGCATGGAATGCGGATTCGCAAGTTTCAAATGCGGACAATTCTGGGATGGGAACGTGCTTTTGAATTTCTCAAACCTGTCACTTGATGACTAACACATGTTTTGCTTCATGCAACACTCCTTGTCTGGTCAGCGCTTCCAGATATTTCAAGATAACGGTAATTTCCTGGATTCCATATTGGAGTAATTCATTTTGGATGACATAGACAATTTATCTGCAAAATTCCATAAGCGTCATAGAAATCCTCCAAGAGAAGACTTTGATATGTGAATAACAATCATTTGGATTTATATAAATATAATTTGTCAAGAAATGAAAAATTTCTTTGCAACAATCTAACAACTTACAACAAATCCACTTGTATATTTTTCCTTTAGTAGTTAGACTGTTGTTCTTTCTTCTTCTCTCTGCCGTGTCCCTTCAAAACGTAAACGATCAAGGCTCTTCACGACTTCCCTCCTTTGTAGTTCTAAAACGCTTGTCTTTTTGCTACCCATCCACTCTGTTCTACCAACTATTTACACTGATGTAGTTACTCGTTTTCTCTCTGTGTCCTTCTCGTTTTCAATATGCCTTGTGAGTGTCAAATTCTCCGATCCCTCTTTACACGTGATAGAAATTTCAGTTTTCTCTTTGTGATTCTAAGTTCAGTTTTTTTACCATTTTCTTACGGCTTTTCTCGTTGCTTGCATAATATATCCATAGAATTCTCAACATCATTCTGTAGCATCACATGTTTCTTTAAGTCACCTCCTTATCTGTGAGGAGATCGTCCTGTATTTACTGCCATACAGAAGGATTAAAAATATGACAACAATTCAGTATTTTTTTTTTTATATTTCTGAGATGAGATATTGTAACCATTTCCAGTTATTGTTCGGACAATAAAGATGAAGACAACAGTCCGGACAATGTAAATAGTGTAAATAATTCAGCACTCTTTTCTTTGTTTCACACAACAATCCATCGCTAAAATTGCAGGCAAAATCATCGGCTCTTTGTACAGCTTCACTAAGTATTTGGATCCTTATCCACTATCTTTATAAGAGGCAGATTAAACCGAAGATTACATTCTGTTGCCATATTTGGGCAGGAGCTGCCCAGACCTCTCTTTCTAGACATAATAGAGTCCAAAATCGGCTTGTCCTTGGTGGAGAAGAATTATTTTCCACACTCTAACCTCTTTCTTACAGGCAGGATGTGGCTAGTCTCTCACTGCCCTATCGTTACTTCCAGAGAAAGTGTTCAGACGAACTACATTCCTTGGTTCCGCCAGGCTTAACTTTGACGGCTAGGACCCGCCATGCTAATTACATCTCACAGGCAGGATGTGGCGAGTCTCTCACTGCTTTATCGTTACTTCCATAGAAAGTGCTCGGACGAATTGCATTTCTTTGTTCCGCCAGGCTTAACCTTCACGGCTAGGACCCCTCCATGCCACTTATATAGTAGCAAATCACCCACATTCCCTCCGTATTCAATTGGCAAAACGTTCCACTCGAACAGCTTTTTCCCCCGAACCACTGCTCCATGGAACAGACTCCCAAGAGGATGTTTCCTCAGTCACTACAATCTTAACTGGTAATTGATAATTGTTCAGATGGACTTTCCTTTGTGATACATAGACTTTATGAATTTAAGCGCAGTACTAGATTAGCAGCAAGGTCTCATCATTTTACAGTTGAAATGACTCGAAGTAACCATAAGTTCCATGCTAACAGGTTCTTCTCGTTTGTTGGGACTCTCTTTCGGCTTCTTGCTTCTCAGTCAACTTTGATCCTCAAAACTTTAAATGCAATGGCAATTGTCTTCTTCATTCCTGCTCTTCTATTGGTCTTACTCCTTAATAGTATTTTTTCTCGTATTCTCTAACACTCAGTAACCATTTATCTCTTAGTGGCTTTATTGCTTTGCTTGGGGTGAAATGATTAAAAAATGATATCAATAAAGATATAATAATATATATTTAGGTATTTTAAAAAGTTACCCCGCTTAATTATCTGTTTACTATATTTATTGTTTTCCTCTCGCTTTAGAATATTTTTCGGTTGTTTCTTGAAAAATGTGAGATCTTTAAAATGAAATGAGATGTGTCTGGAAGGGTTTGTTCCCTTATCCGCACGCTATCTCCATAAATGTCATTTTTATTGTAGGTTTATTTAAAGAGTTTAATATTTCAGATTGATTAAACCTTTTCAAATTAATGCATATATTGTCTAGAGCAATTTCCAACGGCACGCAGCCGCAGATGACATCACGAAGTCCGAACCAATAACTACTACAACGCAAAGAAGATATTTACATGTTTCAATTTTAATACATGCTAAATTATATATACTATATATTACTATATAAAATATAATGTAGAACAAAAGACGACTTATAGCATAACCACATAGTGTTTATCTGGAGTCGGCAACCTACGGCACGCGTGCAACACGTGGTGCGCCAAGCAATTTGCAATTGCACGCAGCGGTAAAATGACATCACAAAGTACGAACCAATAACTACTACAGCGCAAAGAATGTATTAGGTTGGTGCAAAAATAATTTCGTTTTTTAACATATGTTACTATGTGAGAAAACGAAATTATTTTTGCACCAAGCTAATATTTAGCTGTTTCAATTTTAATATATATTAAAGTATATATACTATATATTACTGTGTAAAATATATTGTAGAACAGGTATATTGGTCTTGACTAGTATAAAAATACGTATGCTGTTGACACACTGAATGATTTTAAAACACTAAGTCGGCGTATAGTCAGCAAAAAGTTGCCAACCCCTAGTCTAGATAATTCAACAGTATTCACTAAAAGTGCGTAAACGAAAACTAAAGAAAACTAATCGCCCCAAAGCCAATAAAAAAAAAAAGAAATAAACAGTTACCTTAGATTTTTTTTTAAACTTGTTTCTGCATTTTCTGTCTTGTACTTTAACTTAGTATAAACACCGGCTCCTTCCTTCGGTGGGAAATACACAATTAAGATTTTTAATAAAAATGACTAAGATAATTGAAAAGTAACGGTCTATTTTATGTAAGAGTGACCAGCCATTTGTCCTGACTTAACAACCGTTGACTTTTTTCTTTGGAATTGGTTAAAGGAGCAAGTTTACTCTACCAAACCAAGACTTTGGAAGAACTTGAAGGACAAATACAAGAAGTTATGTCTTCCATACTACAAGAGTTCTTGGTGAAATCAGCTGACATGATTCCTGGGCGGCTCGTGAAGCTGGTAGCGAAATATAGTTCTCCAATCGAATTTAACTAAAACCTTATGCGAAACGCTTTCCTCTCATTGTAAAAAAACGCTTCCTTTTCTTGTAAAAAATAATACTTAATAAATAAATTATAAGTATTTCAAAATGGGGAGCTACTTTTCAATCAACCTATATATCATATTTAACTTGGTTTGTAATATTTGAATTTCTTCGATGAAACAGGTTTAATTAATTTTTGACAAGAATTTCTCTCATTTTATTTCCTGTTGCTTTTAACGTACCTTACTTTTTTAAATATTTATAACTAATCTTCATTTTTGATATTTGCTATTTTGTTTTTGGTTCGACACTTCTGACTGCATAAATCTTGTGAGAGTGGATGTAGAAATATTGTGTAGTGCCTGTCTTCGGAAATGGAAAAGCCTTGGTTGATAAGAAAAATCAACGTTATAATTTCTGGTTTTGTAATTGGGTCTCGAAAATTGACCACTAATAGTAACGAAGAAAACACAGCTACCTAAGTCTCTACGCAGTACTATTTGCCTTTTTTAATATCTTGACAATTACATAAAAGAACCTCTGTCTATATTTCTAAGATGAGCTATTGCAATTATTTATATTATTTACATTGTTCAGGCTGTTGTCCTCATCTTTATTGCCATATTCACGGTCCAATGAATAAAAGCGTTGGCTGGAGACAGTAATTTGATCCAAAAAGTTGTGAGTTCAGTACAAACAAAACTTGGAGAGTTGAGTTAAAGGTACATAACTGAGATATCCGGAAGATGCATAGCATGTGGAACTAGAACAATCTACCCTGATGGGCGAATTTGGTAATAACGATAAGGACACAGTCCGAACAATGTATATAATGTAAATAATTACATTACCTCATCTCAGAAATAGAGACAGATCGTGAAGAAGGCCGGAACTTACAACAGCCGAAACGTCGTGAATATGGCAATAAAGATGAGTAAAACAGTCCGAACAATGTAAATAATGTAAATTCATAATCTCAGAAATATAGACAGATCCTGACGAAGGCCAGAGCTTACAAGGGCCGAAACATCGTGAATATGGCAAGAAAGATGAGGACAACAGCCTGAACAATGTAAATAATATAAATAATTACAATACCTCATCTCAGAAATATAGACAGATCCTGAAGAAGGCCGGAGCTTACAAGGGCCGGAACATCGTGAATATGGCAAGAAAGATGAGGACAACAGCCTGAACAATGTAAATAATATAAATAATTACAATACCTCATCTCAGAAATATAGACAGATCCTGAAGAAGGCCGGAGCTTACAAGGGCCGAAACGTCGTAAATATGGCAAGAAAGATGAGGACAACAGCCTGAACAATGTAAATAATATAAATAATTACAATACCTCATCTCAGAAATATAGACAGATCCTGAAGAAGGCCGGAGCTTACAAGGGCCGAAACGTCGTAAATATGGCAAGAAAGATGAGGACAACAGCCTGAACAATGTAAATAATATAAATAATTACAATACCTCATCTCAGAAATATAGACAGATCCTGAAGAAGGCCGGAGCTTACAAGGGCCGAAACGTCGTAAATATGGCAAGAAAGATGAGGACAACGGTCTGAACAATGTAAATAAAGTAAATAATAGAAACCTCTCAGGAAACAAAAAAATACGAAAATAGAACTCAAAAATTAAAAAAAGAGTTAAGTAAAACAAATAAAATAGACAGGTTAATACAGTATAAAAATTTTAAAAACTATATTAACAGTATTACGTTTTGGAGGTTTTTATTAATCAGCAGAGAAATGCTTGAGAGATCGTATGCGTTTTTGTAGCTTATTTTCAGGCTCTCTTTAAAATCTCTTTCGGCGGTCGAAGCTCTTCTTAACGTTTCGACCGTTGCTGATCACTTTCTCCTTTTCCATGCGTCTTAATTTATCGTAGTCGACAAATGACAGTCGTCAGTTTTTGATTTTTATTTCACGAGACGAGTCACAACCCTTGAAATGTTTAAACCCTTTTTAGCAGATTCTTTCATTTCCTCCCTCTTCCAGATATCTGTGAGCAGGTTCAGGGATTTTGAGGCCCTGTTTAAAATAACGCTTCAAATCTGCCTTTATAACATCTGAAACAAAAGGTACAGTTAAATGAGATTAATAACAATATATTGCATATAATAATAATAATAATAATAATAATAATAATAATAATAATAATAATAATAATAATAATACATCTCTCATCTATCCATAAAATTCTTGCAAAAACATTATCAACGCTTGTAAATAATCCTAATAAAATCCCGGAATGGATTACTGAAGTTATTACATACCTCATACCAAAAACAACTGAAACAGACGACCCGAAAAATTATAGACCGATAACATGTCTCTCCACAACGTATAAGTTGATCACGTCTGTACTGACGAACCGTACTTATTCCTTTTTCGAAACAAACAGCATTATTTCGCTGGAACAGAAGGGATGCAGAAGAGGTTCATATGGCTGCAAAGATCAACTACTGTTAAATAAAATGATCCTGGAAAATTGCAGGAGACGACGTAGAAATCTTAGCGCAGCGTGGATTGATTATCGTAAAGCCTTTGATAGTGTTCCACATTCTTGGATTTGGAAATGTACAAAGTCTCCCCTGTCGTATTAAATTTCCTTAAGCACAGCATGGGAATGTGGAACACCAAACTATACCTTAGTCACACCAAGGACACTGCCATATCCAACCGTCTAAATATCCGACGTGGAATCTTTCAAGGAGACTCTCTGTCACCCTTTCTGTTTTATTTGTCCTTAATCCCCCTTACGCATGAACTGAACAACAGTAGATATGGTTACAAAATAAATAAGAAAATATTCAATCACCTACTCTACATGGATGATCACAAACTCTTTGCCAAAGACGACAATGAGTTGAAGGGCTTCCTCAATATTGTAAAATACTTCAGTGACGACATAGGTATGGACTTCGGATTAGATAAATGTGCAAAAGTAACATTCAAGAAAGGTAGAATTACAGAAACATCCTTAATAGATTTAGATTTTGTCACAAAGATTAAGGAACTGGAGCATAATAAGGCTTATAAGTACCTAGGAATTAGCGAAGGAGATTGCATACAACACCCCCAAATGAAGGAAAAAATAAGAAAAGAGTACTACAGGCGTGTACGGCTGGTACTAAATACCGAGCTAAACTCAAAAAAAATATATCAGCCATAAACACATTGGCTGTCCCTGTGGTGCAATACAGCTTTCATGTCCTTAACTGGACCATAGCTGAAATTAAGCGAATGGACGCCAAAACGAGAAAGCTTCTCACTTGATACCGCATGCATCATCCCAAAGCTGGTGTTGATCGTCTGTATGTGACCAGATCCGAAGGAGGCAGAGGATTAGTTCAACTAGAACTGTCCTACAAAACTGCAACAATTGGCCTCCAAAGCTACTTGAAAACTACAGAAGACTGGATGATGGTATGCGTCAAGGAACATGAAAGTAGTAAGCGCCTTTACTCCGTAATAAAAGAATCCAACAAATTCAAAATGGAGTTTCAAATGGGCGCTGAAATGCAAGTACAGCACAATACACTGGCTGAAACTGCAAAATACTTTAAAAAAGACAGCAAAGACAAATGCAACCGACCAGATACGGAAACAATGGCAAGATAAACCGCTTCATGGCCAATACTCTGCCCGTACCAAACAAACTGACGTAGACAAAACCCGTACCCATCAGTGCCTACGTAGTGCAGGGTTGAAAGCTGAAACTGAAGGTTTTATCCTTGCTGCACGGGACTAATGCTTGCTAACTCGGAATTATCAAGCACATATACTAAAATATTGTGTTAGCCCAAAATGCAGATTCAGTGATAAATATCCAGAAACGATTGATCATCTTGTATCAGGTTGCACGATATTGGCACCAACTGAATATAAAACCCGGCATGACAGAGTGGACCAATATCTGCAACTTCTACGGGAAGAAAACTGAAAGAAAATGGTATGAACACCACCCAGACCCGGTTACGGAGATATGACCTGTTACAATTCTATGGGACTACACAATACACACTGACAGAACAATCAAAGTCAACCGCCCAGACATTGTTATTAAAGACAAAAAACAAAAAAAAGTGCCTCCTTATTGATATGGCAGTCCCTGCAGGCTGCAATGTATCTTTGAAGATATTCAAAAAGCTGTCAAAATACAAGGACCTTGAAATAGAAATCTCAAAAATGTGGCACATGGGAACATCAATAATCTCTGTTGTAGTTGGAGCCCTAGGACTGGTTGGAAAAGATTCCAGTAGACTAATTGAAGGGATTCCTGGAAGTCCATGCCTCAAAGGGATACCAAAATTTTTCTGACAAGTACAGCCCACACTTTACGAAGAGCTTTAGCTATGTATTTTTTTTTTTTTTTTTGTCAGTGGATAGTGTCATGATGGCATTTCTAACCTTAGGTCCCAGGGCGGGACCCGGAAAGAAATGTGTAAACACCAGAAATCAAAGAAAATAATAATAATAATAATAATAATAATAATAATAATATAGCTGAATCGGATCAGATGTATACTTGAATTGTATTGCAACAAAGGTTGGTAAGAAACGAAAATATTTCTGATACACCTGAATAATAATAATAATAATAATAATAATAATAATAATAATAATAATAATAATGGCTGGAGGGAAATCACTGATATTAGAAAAGAAAGAAAGAAAGAATGAATGAATGAAAAATAAGTAAACACCGAAGGAAAAGAAGGAGAAAAGAGAATGGCAGAAATGAGGAAAAGAGAGAATAAGAAGAGAATAGAGAAAGGAGGGAAAAAGAAATAAAGGGAGCAAAGAAGAAATGAAGGGGGAGAAGAGCAGTTACTAAGAAAGGAAAAGAGAAGAGAAGGGAAAGAAAGAAAGAAACAAACAAAAAAACAAAGAAAGAAAGAAAGAAAGAAAGAAAGAAAGAAAGAAAGAAAGAAAAGATAAATAAATATGTAAAGAAAATAAAGAACGCATCTGGAAAGAAAGAAAGAAAAAAGAAAGAAAGAAAGAATGAAAGAGAAAAAGAAAAGAAGAAAGAAGGAAAAAAGAAAAAAAGAAAAATCAAGAGAAAAGAAAATGCTAAATGAAGAAAGAAAATGCGAAAGACGCAAACAAGAAACAATGGGTGAGAAGATAGGTTTCTAGAGAAGTAAAAGAAAGAAAGAAAGAAAGAAAGAAAGAAAGAAAGAGAGACAAAGAAAATAGAGAACGCTTGTGGAAAGAATGAAAGAAAGAAAGCATATGGCAAAATAGAAAGATAGAAAGGAAAGTAGCAAGAAAGATAGAAATCGAGAAAAGAGATAAAGTGAGAAATGAAGGAAAGAATAAATAAAGGAAGCAAATCAGAAAGAAAAGATGAGAAAAGAAGTTACAAGAAGAGTAGATAGATAGATAAAACAAAGAACGCGTGTAGAAAAATGGAAGAAAGACAAGGGAGGGGTGAGAAATTAAGGATAAGTGAGATGAAGTCATAAAAATAAAGTCAAAGAAATTAAAGTCGGAATTTAGGAAAGCAGCAAAGTAGAGAGGACACCATTCGTCTTGTATTGCCATGCATCTGCCTCTGCAAATCCAGAGCTGATTTAAGTCATGATTCAGTCGCCATGAAGTAGGTTTCGTTTTACCGGACGTTACCTGAGCAAGAATATCGAAAGGGATGAGGTTCCCCAAGGCCGGATTAACTGACCGATACATAAACACAAGTGTTTTCTTCCATCCTGACCGTATAAAGATAGCAATGTTTACATAACCAAGATTTCTTTACTCAAAATATACGCAGTTAGTCGCTTGTTTACTAACTTCCGTTCGTCGCATGTTTACTTACTCTACTTTGCACTCCCAATATTCACTAGGATCAGTACAAAAAGTAATTTATAAAATCTCCAGTTCCCAAGATGATGCCAAAATATACACACCATCTTTATGTCGAAAACAAATTGTCTTATATTGTCTATCTCGTAATGTAATCCGATTTTAACCACCTGAGATCTGGATAGTTTGGGATGACATCATAGCACTGAAATATTTCTTCAGTCAATCCAGGATTTTACCTGTTTTCACGGGTTTTATCATTCGCTTCATTCAATTAGCGCATTTTGGACCGCTGTAGTCACCACTGCTCTCCATCTCACAATTGTGGTTCACGGTGACACTCAAGGCAGAATAGTGCAGTCGCATGCCCGTTCCTTTTACGCCAGGGATGTTGAAGCAACCGCGTCCATCTTCTCAGAGGTGAATTTACTTTTGAAGATAATCTAGCTTTTGTGTAAACATGCAGAACCGAAAGGTGGTTTCAATTAAGAGCTTCCTTCTCCTAGACTGGTTGCCCCCACTATTTTATCCTTAACTGGGGTACGAAGTGATGGATTCATACACAGAGAATAATTCATAATTCATAGGTATTAGCGAATTGAATTATAAGTGAATTTAATGAACTCGACTGGAATTCGAACTCCGTCGCCGCAATTCGAGACGCTAAATTATTAGTCCACTGTGCCTCCACTTGGTTTTATGCTTATATATAATTCAGGATAATTTTTCGTAGATCCTGGTTTCATCAGCAGCTACAGATTGTCCGTAATTATATTTATGCATAAAAAAGCAATTAAAAATTTTGTAGGCTCTTCACATCAAACGACGGCAATTCACTATCAATAAAATGTCTTTTATTCATGGTGTTTGAATCTGTTCGTGAACGTGTTAAAATGCCTTTAAGGTCATTTTAATCACACGACGCTATATCTATTCCATTGCCATATCATGTTAGCCTATGTCCATGGTAAACTCCGGACTCCGTACTATTTAATAGATCAGTCAGTTACGTGCCATGCGTGATACAGGCTTAGGCGATCATGTATCTTTCCATACATGACTAACGAGGCATAATTTTTTCCCGCAGTAGGTTGTCATTTCTTTTTGCGGTAGACCAGGTGCCATCCAAGGCTATAGAACCCGGTCTGTTCTGGGGGTGGGGGTAGAAGAGGAGGATTCATACCTTTCCCAAGGGTATTAACACATAAGTGAATCTAATGGATTCGACTGGACACACACACACACACACACACACACACACATACACACATATATATATATATATATATATATATATATATATATATATATATATATATAGAGAGAGAGAGAGAGAGAGAGAGGAAGAGACTTTTAATAGGCCGGTTAATAAGATTTGAAGAATAAAAAGCCAACAGAATGATACCAATATTGTCAATAAAATTCGTATTTATTATATATTAACCTTTTGACTGAATTGAAGCACGAAGAGTACACGCCTGTGTGGGACCTGTTCTTCCGAGGAATGTTGTTCGTTAGAGGTTTTCCTGTGAAACTATACATTCTGAGATAACCCAAATCCATGGGAAATCGCTCAGATTAGAGTTGAAATTTATTATATTTTATAATCAAATTTTTAATATATATATATATATATATATATATATATATATATATATATATATATATAAACACACACACACACACACACATATATATATATGAAGAAATATAGTCTTAAGATGTGCGATATTTACGGGATAAAGTGCTCAATATCAGAGATAGAGCGTGTGTAAATATAAAAGTTTTAATGCCGGAATTTATATATAGGTGAACATAGAAGTCAACACTTAGAGGCGATAGTCTGTTTCATGCTAGACGCAATCGTCGTGGCCTGACAATTGCATCTAGCATGAAAAAGACTGTCGCCTCTAAGTGTTGACTTCTATATTCACTTTTATATATATATATATATATATATATATATATATATATATATATATGTGTGTGTGTGTGTGTGTGTGTATATAACGAGAGAATGGGAACAGAATAAAAGAAAATGGTTTGGTCTATACCATTTGGTTGGTGCAAAAATAATGTCGTTTTTTCACATATGTTACTATGTGAGAAAACGACATTATTTTTGCACCAACCTAATAATATATGAACATATTAGTTACCCTGTTTTGTGCTTTATCGTATTAAGAACCGTACATTAACAACTTAAAGAACGTTAAATAAAAAATGGTAGTTGAACATCGAAGGAATCCAAATATAAAGATAAAATTATTTGAAAAAGATATGTAATCCAAGAACAACGTGTATATCTTAATAATACCATTAGGTTGACGTTAAAAATAATGTCGTTTTTTGACATTAAAAATGACGTCAAAAACCGACATTGTTTTTGCACCAACCTAATACATTTAACAGACATCGAGTCTTCGTTATGATTTGTTTCTAGCGTCTCAGCATGCAAAGAAATTAATCGTTCACAAAGGCGCATGCGCACACTGTTTCGATGGATAAAAAAAAACCTTGCTTTTCAAACATTTAAGTTAAAATTCATTTGAAAATGTAGTGGAATCTGTAATATGATACTGAAATGGACATACCCACATATATCATCGGAATAGTTTATATTTTAAATTCTCTCCAAAGCAGTTTCCAAAGATTTATTCTGCGAATAATTTACTTTGTATAGTCAACTTCGCATGCGCAAAATTATTATTTTTATATTTTTGTCCTTGGAAATTCACCGCATTTTCTTACTTTTTTCTGACTATTTCTGTTTTTTTTTTTAAATTTCACTTTTTTCTTGCATTTTTTTTTCATTATTTCTTTACCTTATTTCTTTTCTATCACTTTCCCGCCCTCTCCCCCTCTCTCTCTCTGTCACACTCTCTCTCTCTCTCTTTCTCTTTCCTACATTTCCCCTTTTTTCAAAATTTCCCCGTTCTCTATTTACTGCTTCTCTTTTTTTTTCCCCACGTCATTTTTCATTCTCTCCCCATCTCGTATACATGTTTTGCATATTTTCTCTCTCTTTCACCCCGTCTTTGACTTTCTGTCTTTCATCCACCTCTTTCTCTCAATCAACACACACACACACACACACACATATATATATATATATATATATATATATATATATATATATATATATATATATATATAGGGAAGAGACTCTAGTAGTTTCAGTGAGAAAAGTGTGTATATTAAAAAGAAGAGAGAAACCGCAAACGTTTTTGGTTGTAATGTGGATTTTTTTTTTAAATATATTATGCTTTATTTTCCATAATTTTGCTACACGCGTTTCCGGTCTGGCAACCTTCAGCGGACAAAGAGTGAATATTTCCACATATTATTAAAAGGAACTAATTTTCTTATGCTTTTCAATGTTAAATATTCTCGCTGTTAGACATTCTCTTTTTTTGTGTGTTAGTGACCCAAATGTCTTTCTTGAACTGTCAGTGAAAGAATTCTCTGTGAAGGGTAATAAAACAATTTAGACTGCTCCGAGAAAGGGTGAAGAAGATATCTTTATTCTTATCTTTTAATGACCGCTGTGTGTTCTTAGATCGATTTCCATTTTTTGTGTTTTTGTCAGCATGCGTACACATACGTATATTGAGAGGGAATATACGTATGTGTACGCATGCTAACAAAAACAAGAAAAAATGGAGAAAAATCTAAAAACACACATGGGTTATTAAAAGATAAGAATATAGATATCTTTCTCGCCTTTCTCGATCCAGTTTTATAATTTTATTGCCCTTCACGCAGAACTTATATATATATATATATATATATATATATATATATATATATATATATATATATATATATATATTGTTGGAGGTACAGAACCGTAATATTGCAAGGAATAGATACAAATTATTTCCTAAAGGCATTATGAAAAATAAAAAGTAAGAGATGAAAAACACTTACAGAACAGACCAACTCACACTCACACTCCCCCCAATTTTTTTTTCTCCTTTGTGCTGTGCAAACTCGCGCGGTTTGAATTTTTTTCCCCTCATACCATTACCCATTTCATTTTTTAATGTTTTAATTGTATGTAGGGTGTTTGTGTGAGTCAAAATATATATTGCAATAATTGTTAAATTGTTCCCAGTCGACCCTGATGAGCTTGGGAACGAAACCGACCCTGATGAGCTTGGGAACGAAACCGACCCTGATGAGCTTGGTTGGTCTGTTCTGTAAGTGTTTTTTATCTCCTACTTTTTATTTTTCATAATGCCTTTAGTAAATAATTTGTATCTATTCCTTGCAATATATATATATATATATATATATATATATATATATATATATATATATATATATGAATTGGATTAAATCCGACAAATATTTGAATATATTTTCTGTTTATACGTTTTATTTATGGACACACTTATTTGAATAAATGCTCTGTTTTTTAATTAAACATTTATTTAATCTATGGATGCGAGTAATTTGACCACTGTATTTGGCAATTATGTGTGTATATCGTGTTCTTCTGCGTGTGGGGTTATGATATATTTATTGATGGTTGAAATTTGTTTATGAAGTTTTTTCTTGTACTTGTAGGTAAGAATAAATTGTCTCTTTGGTATATTGGCATAATTTTTAATTAATAATTTAATTTTATAGATGTGATATGGTAAATAATAGTAAATCAAGAAGAAAACCTTAAAGATCCATCTCATTTATAATCTCTTTCGTGAATATTCTTGTATATTCATCTCTTCAGGCCGAAATTCTTTCTGAAGAAATGAATATATAGTAATATTCACGAAATAAATTATAACCGAAATTGTTCTTTAAGGTTTTCTTCTTGATGTAATATATATATATATATATATATATATATATATATATATATATATATATATATTTCTA
>OZ010596.1:26356217-26396217 GCA_963932145.1 Acanthosepion lycidas
AAATTCATATCTGCTCAAATACAATAATTGTCGGTCTTTGTCCATTTCATAATATATATATATATATATATATATATATATATATTGTACGTTATTTTTATAGATACAAATATTTAAGTAAATTCTCTGATTATAATAAACAGTATTAACAACATTTACCGGCCTGAATGTCCAAGAAAATATGTGTCCTCCGACAGGAATCGAACCTGTATCCTACACGGAACCCTCATATAGCCTGACGTGCTATACCATTTATCTATAGAGGAAGCGTCTGGCTAGCTAGGTTAAATTACTGTTTTTGAACAACAAATTTCCCATGATTTCTCTAGAATGCTCATATCTGCACGAAGCGTATCTTAACGTAAGCAAATGACATCATGTATATATATATGAAAATTCCGACAATTATTTTAATATATTTTTTTGTTTATACTTTTTTAGTTTTTATAGATACAGATATTTAAGTAAATGCTCTGTTTATAATAAAGAGTATTAACAACATTTACCGGCCTGAAAATCTCAAAGAAAATATGTGTTCTTTCTCTCTAGCTAAATGGTATAGCACATCAATCTATATGACGGTTCCGTGTTGGATACAGTTTCGATTCCTCTCGGACGAAATTTCCTTATTCCCTACATAGCAAGCAATGGAATAGAATTCTTGGCGCATTTTTCATCCCTTACGATCGCATGATGAGAGCTTATTTTTTTCCGGAATAAAAATTCCACTTGGTGATGTATGTTAGCGTAGTTTACCAATTCTTACTTTCTTTCTTAGGAGGCCATTCTGTTTGTTGTCAAGCAATCCCCAAATCCTTTCCTATCATTTCTTAGGGAGTCATTTTTGTTGTTGTCAAGCGACCTCAAATTCCTGACCTGATTTAGCAGTTAATATTCTGAGCCATGTCACAGAACGTTATATAAAAATTGACATTTGGTGTCTGTGCGTATGTATGAATGTGTAAAGCTTGAGTATATGGATGCATACGCACGCACACACCTATTAGTTGTTGATATTTTATATAAACTATATAGTAGCAAAATTTATCTCCATTTATCCGCGGGCAAAATCAACCTTGGAATTAATTATAACATTTTATTAATCAGTTTTAAAATAAACAATTATATTCTAATATGTCATCAGAAGAGTCAGTTTCATTGTGCGATCTTTTTTCTGCATAATTATTGAAAAGAATGAAACACAGGCACACACAAAACCCACTCGAGAACGTATATTTTTGTGTAGCGATGTAAAATATTATAATAAACATATTATATATATAATATATATATTATATATATAATATATATATTATATATATAATATATATATATATATATATATATATATATATATATATATATATATATATAACCCATCCGTGATCAACACTCGAATGTTCGGAATAAATGGTCATATTCAAAACAACACAAAAGCAAAATACATAAACAGTGAAAGCATAAGTAAAAACTAACAACACCAAAACAAAATTCCCTTTGAAAATGGGTAAAAAAAATGGCCGAAAGGGTTTGTGACAATAAAAATTATGGAGAACTTTTGTACTCCCTTATTACTACAAAACGGAAAAACGTAATAACAGGGAAAGGACGAGAGAAGAGTGAGAGGACAAGAGAAAAGTGAAAGGAGAAGGAAAAAGAGGAGAAAAGGGAGAAGAGGGAAGAGCGAGGAGGAGGAGAAAAAGAGAGAAGAAGAGAGAGAAAATAGAAGGAGAGAGAGAAGGGAGTGAGTAGGAGTAGGAGAAAGAAATTTACAAGTGAGAAAGAGAAAGAAAAAACATTGTAAGAAACAAGAAATAGTTCTAATCTTTAAAGAAAGGATCTCTAAAACATTAAGAAAGCATTTAGGCAGGCAGTAGCGGCAACTGGTAGCAGGGGAGGTCGACACCGAAAGATATCAAGATTAACAGGTGGAGTTCTTGTGGTGTATTTTATGCCGATGCGTGTTCAATATGTAGACAAAGAATATAGAAGCATACAAGAATTGTATTTCCACTACGAACGTTTGTCCTTTTTACGGAGAATATCGGCTCTCCGAATAACAATGTGGAACTGTTATCACCACCCATACATATAAGCTTACAGTGCCTGGTATAAACAAATGGTCACCCATCTAGGTACGACGTTGCTTAACTGCGGTTGTCATACGGTAACCGGTGTTTCATCGTAATGTGGCCGTAAGGCCAGATTAATGATAACCTAATAATGCAGTGTTGTTTTGTAAAAATTCACTTTTTTGTTAATATATTATATTTAAATTTCTGGAAGTTTCACCTATGTAGCTCCTATGACATTTATTACAGTTTATAGTAGACTTTTTGCATGAGGTTTTAAGGTGTTATTATTTTGTTTTGTATTATATCGATATAAATTAAATCTAATATATACCTACGTATTAGACAGAAAAGAAGAATAATTATTATTCACTTTAATAGATACCTGTTGAAGAGAATATCTGGAGACCAATTTATGGACTAGCCCCTAAACTAGATTCATTTTTCTATTCTTGGAATATTACACTTTATGTCTCCCAGAAATAGCTTTCGCCGCAATTCAACAAAGAAAACCACATTAAAACTACAACGCTTCCTTTTCCTATGAAACTATTCAATTTTCTCTACCAAAAGGAAATGGTTCTAGACCGCTACAGCATTACATCATTATCCGTTGTCGGTGAACCGTTAGCTATTCCCAGAGAAAGATATGGAATATCGGCCCCAAAATTAACGCTCCACAAAAAGGAAGAGAAATATGGAGAGAGATTAGTCAATGGAGCAGAAGATTTACCAAAGACACTAATTGTTTTCTTTCTGACATTTTTATTGGTAGTTGCGGAAATATATATTTGTATCAAAAGAAGGACACACTAAGTATTTTCAATTGAAGAGAAATAAAAAAAAATAAAAACGACATCATCCAAATACCATATATATTAAATTTGTACAAAATATTAAAGCTTTTTGAAAATTTCATTCTTTATATGCATTGCCGTCAGTAATTCATTTACCAAAATATTTGCTCGGTTTTCTATGACCTTATGCCAACTATAATATAAATTACGCGTATTTCAAGCAACTATTCTTAATAAGAATTTCCATCAAAATCAAATAAGCCAATAAATTTCACTATTTAAAAATAGTTATATTAATATTTTTCCCAACTAATAAATGATCGATTTGTAGTATATTGTCGCTGGGTTCAAATGAGGCGGCGAACATATATATATATATATATATATATATATATATATATATATATATATATATATATATATATATTTCGAGTTGCGGCGAATGGGTAGAGTGAGGGAGAATCACAGAGGTTAGGATTGCGCCGACAGGAACTGACGGAGACAAATCTTTGGTGAACTTCTAGCCAGCCTCTCTGTCCATATCAAGAATCGGACCGGTTAAATAACCTTTGAACACCTACGCAACTTCTTTCAATATGTCGCCTACGCAATGTGCGGCCATGCCTATCCCGGCAGGCGCCTACGTAAGCACGCATTTCCTTCCGCTCGTGATATCAGTATGCCCTGTTTATTTTCCCTACCGGATGCACTTTCTGTTTATGCTATCACCAGTTCTATGTTCCACTCAAAGTCTGATGGAGCGAAAGTAAGCCCAAAGGTATTTCCTCAACCGATATACAACAGATTGTCATGGATTCATCGTAAGATGGTTTTTATACCTCCTGACGATTATGTAACTATCTCTAAATTTTATGAGGATAAATAAAAACAAAATAATGAAAGTTTATTTCTGTATATCGGGTTCAAACCCAGTCTTTGCTAAAATGAAAATGTCGTTAATATTTTGTTTTCGCACATCCTATCGGAATATACTGCGTCAATATTTGTGGAACGAGAAAGTGATATATATATATATATATATATATATATATATATATATATATATATATATTGAACAATAATAAATATTAAAAAATTAAAATCTTCAGACACACTAGGTTGTATATTAATATTCCTTCGTTTTTATTATTATTTCATTTAGATTCCTCGACTAGTTTCGCCCAACATGGCCTTGATCAGGAGAAAAATAAAATTTTCTGCTTGCTGGTAGCAGTGAACTAGAGAAATGAATGTCTTGATGGAGAAAATGAACTTTTGTCTGTAGTTTTCATTTGTTTTTTATTTTTTTATTTATTTTATTATTTTTTAACATGAATTTTGGTCAGTTCTTGTGTTGGTCAAACAGTCTCTTTTAAGTTGTTATTTGAGATAAGAGCTGGACGGATTCATGCTGCTCTGAATTCACTTGGTCATTTTGACAATTTTATTGTTCCTGGAAAGGGGATGTGTCTCTGTTAAGTGTGTGTGTTATTTGGTTCTTAGGGAGTGAGTGAGTATGATGTGTGTAAGCGTGTATATTACTATGGGTGTGCATTATCATTTAGCTCATTAGGGAGTGAGTGAGTATGATGTGTGTAAGTGTGTATAGTCGTGTGGGGGTGTGTATAAGTGTGAGGCCTCAACACCTCCGTAAGCATGTCTGTCTTGTGTGGGTAAAAAATGTGGGTAAGTTTTGATTTGTAGGGTTATATATTAATACTATCTATATTCTTAAATTTATGGTTAAGCCTGGCTGGATAGTGAGTTTTTAAACCTTGTATCCACTTTTCATGGAACTCTAAAATCTTTCTAATGTTATCTGCTCTGAACTTTTCTATTATCTCATTTATAGTGAATTGGCATGGGTTTTAAAATCGTGTTTTTCTAGGCGGAAATGTTGTTCTACATATAATAATCTTTCATGGGGAGTCGACTTAATTCGATTGCGATAATTATTAATTATGTAGTGAAAGGGACACAGTTTTTCCTACATATTGTTTCTAGCATAGTGTGCATTCTAGGAGGTAAATTATATTATGACTTCTACAGTTAGAATCGTGGTAGATTTTGAAAGTAGATTAAGTAACTCAGCTAATGAATGAATTCGTGTGTTTAATGTGGTTACCTATTATTTCTTTTAGGTTCTTAGGTCTACGATATGCTAGAAGGCCTGGTTCCTCAAACAATTTTCTTAGGTCTGGTTTGAGATGTAGTATTTTCTAGCGACTTTTGATTATTTGGGATAGTGGAGGCAGAGTAGGGTTGAAAGTGGTTACTAGTGAGGTGCGGTTGGGTTTATTTTTAATCTTGTACATTAGGGTGCTATCTCTAGGTGTGGAAATTGCTTTATTTATTTGTTCCCTGATTAGGCGTTGTTTATAGCCACGTGTTGTGAATTGATGCTCCAGATTTGGGAGGTGTTTATTTAATTCTTCATTTTTGGAACATATCCTTCTGAGTCTAAGGGCTTGTGAACAGGGAAGGTTCTCTTTGAGGTGTTTAAGGTGGGAAGACTTAAAGTGTAGATAGTTGTGGGTGTCGGTGATTTTAGTGTGTAGTGTCGTTTGTAGTTTCCTGCTTATATATATATATATATATATATATATATATATATATATATATATATATTATTGGTTTCCTGTTTATATATATATATATATATATATATATATATATATATATATATATATATATATATATATATTGTTGGTTAAAGACTAATGAACTTTCTTTTTTAAGGATTATTTTTTCAGCATTGTGGATCATTCTCATGATCTTTTTGCAAATATTTAGCTTTAAATTGTTCAATATATGAGTATTCCTGCTATCGTTTACCATTATCAAAGATCTTTATGTTTTTACTTTTAGTTTATGTGTTATATCGTAGGGTTCTTCATTTTCAAGTATTATGTCACTTGTTTCTTTTTTAATATTATTATTGAAATCTATTTGATATATTTATTCCTAAGTTTGATATCCTTTTATTGATGGTAGTTTTTTTTTTCTATGCTTAATGCTTCTAGCAGTCGCTTTTGCAGTTTATATTATTTATTTACCTTTGTGTTATTAGTAAGGCTTGGTCGAATTTCTTTATACTATTTGGTGATATGTGATTTAATGTACCCATTATAAAATAATGGGTACATTAAACAATGCGATAATGTGGCCTTTGTGAAACCAAATATATGCGATGTTAAACTGTTATTTTTAGAAATAATGCATTCTCCAAGTGGGCAACTGAATTCATGGTATAGCACATCAACCTATATGACGGTTCCGTGTAGGATACAGTTTCGATTCCTCTCGGACGAAATTTCCTTATTCACTACATAGCAAGCAATGGAATAGAATTGTTGGCGCATTTTTCATCCCTTACGATCGCATGATGGGAGTTTATTTTTTCCCGAAATGAAAATTCCACTTGGTGATGTATGCAATGTTAGCGCAGTTAACCAATTCTTACTCTCTTTCTTAGGAAGCCATTCTGTTTATTGTCAAGCTACCCCAAATTCCTGACCTGATTTAACAGTTAATATTGAGGGACATGTCACAGAATGTTAAGTGGACATTTGGCATTAAACAATGCGATAATGTGGCATTTGTGAAACCAATATATGCGATGTTAAACTGTTATTTTTAGAAATAGTGCATTCTCCAAGTAGGCAACTTAATTCCTAGACAGCATTTGTTTGTTGATGTTTGCAGATTTTTGGTCTGTCGTTGGTGATGATTCTGGAGTGTGTTTTTGTTTTTGTTTTTTTTTTTTTTTTTTTGTTTTTTTTTAAATGGTGACGCTGATATTGGAGCGAATGGATTTTTTATAGGTCAAAGAAAGCGATGTCGTATTTTAAAAGGGAAGTCTTGATTATTTTAATTATTCATTTATTATTATTTTTTGTTTATTATATTATCGATTTTATTATATAATTATGCATTTATAATCTCTAATTATTAAAATACATATTTGTTTATTTTTAAGAAAAGTCGAGGTATATATCGATTATTTTATTTTAAAATGAGTGTTATTTAGAAAGTTTATTAAGAATGCCTGTTATGAATAAGAATTAAAAATATTTCATACATTGTATTTGTTAAATTACTTATTGCTTATACATTGTTCTAAATAATTTTACTCTTTTTATATTTAAGCGTGAAATTTCTTTTTTTGTGAAAGAAGACGTAATTTTCAAAAAAAGGAAAAGCATTTCAAGTTGCAATGTTTTTTTGTTGACTATTGGTTCTGTAACTGCATGTTAATTCGTGCAATAATTTAGTAGTTATGTAACCAATATATATGAAGAAATATAGTCTGAAGATGTGCTATATTTATAGGATAGAGTGCTCAATATCAGAGATAGAGCGTGTGTAAATATAAAAGTGAACATAAAAGTCAATACCTAGAGGCGACAGTCTGTTTCATGCTAGATGCAATCGTCAGGCCACGCAACGATTGCATCTAGCATGAAACAGACTGTCGCCTTTAAGTGTTGACTTATTTGTTCACTTATATATATATATATATATATATATTGCTCGAATTATTATTATTCGGGTAACATTCTCCAAGTGGGCAAGTAAATTCAAAGCCAACATTATTTTGTTGAAGTTTTTACACAGTCTTTGTGTCATTGGTGATGATATTGGAGTTTTTTTATTATTATTTTATTGTAATAAATGGTGAGTTGATCACTTGGAGAAGGCTTCTCGAAAAACAACAATTCAAACAACATAAGGATTGCTTTCACAAACATCACATTATCGCGCCGTTTAACGTGCCAATTATCTGATAATTGGAAAAAGTTTAAATCGTCAATTGATGACATCCGCTAATCTCCAAGGAAATATTTATTCATGATGACCAACGGTCAAGGTTAGCAGGCTTATAAAACCGCTTTCATTGCTGTTTCCAGAAAATTTCCTCACAGGTAATTTCCGTAGAAACCGATTCCCTCGAAAAATCAGGGAACATGTTATTTTGAATTTGCAGGATTAAAATGGTGACTATAAAAATTGAGAAAAAATAAACTCAATGTAAATATTACCCTTCCCACTTCAAATTTGCTGATTGCGTGATATTAATATATATATAGTATATATCACATAAAAACGGAAGAGGTTGTTTTATTTCGACCTCAAGTGTTTCTTTTTAATGGACCAGCAGATTGAAGTTCGGTGGTCTAAGCAACATTCACTTTGAGGAAAACGGAATGGGAAGTACAAGGGTAGATTATGGGCTTTTGGAGATCGAGTAACAGTTGTTGCGGCTGGCCAATTTTTGTGCTTGGCCCGGGTGTACGTGCTCGGGTTCCCCATGTTAAACCTGACTGTATATCGCATCCAGTCTCAGTGGGGCGACCAGGGTAAATATCTACATGAATTATAATGCCTACATAAATGCTCTACAAATAGTTTTTATGCTGAGGCATGAACAAAAAATGTTGGCGGGAAATTGACATTTAAGAAAAAGAAATTCAAATTGGTATAAGAAAAAAATAAATCATCTCTAAATTGCTTATGCCATTGAATACAGTAGGAGGAGAGTTGGTTCCCTATGTGAACAGTTTTTCTCACCCAAATGTCTCGCACATTTATAAGTCTACCATTCGTCTTTGAATAGTATTGCTATATCTTGTTTGGTGCTTCTGCTACGTATTAAGAGCTTCTTGACAAAAAAAAAATGGAAGCTGCAATATTATCAGTCATAACCTGAAATCTTCGCTCCAATCACTTTCCGACTTCTGTAACGTAGCTTCCCTCTGCCTTTTTTTTTCTAAATATTTTTATTGTAATTGTTCTGATGATCTTTACTCTTTGCTACCTCGACATTACGAATTTAAACGCAGTACCAGATTGGCAGTTAGGTCACAACATTTTATTGTTAAAATTGCTAAGTGTTCCAGTCAGTAATGTTACCAACATTCATACTCTGGCTTCCATCTGCAATGTCCATTGAAGAACAATCAAGAGAACGGTGAATACGTTTGAAAAAAGAGCGGACAGTAGAGAGGAAAACTGGATCAGGAGATCACAACAGCAAGAGGGATCATCATTTAAACTTGAAGCCAAATGCATTCTCATTGTTCATAGTACAGAGCAACAGTGTTATAAAAACCCAGGTGTATTCCACTAAGATATATTTAATCATTTCACAGATACACCGGTTCAAATATTAACATAACAATTGGATAGTTTTGAGGTTAAACGATTTGGACAATTTTGCTGTTACATGTGGTATATATGATAAAGAACAAATAGCAAACTTGATTAACCAATCAAAATCAAACAACATAAAAGTAAAAATACCAGAATGTCTTTCTTTTCTTTTCTTTGTTTCATTCTCTCGTGAAGCTTTAATAAAAGTGAAACATATTATAACATATTATATTAAATAAAGGTATTCTATTTCTTCTTTATCATATAATTTTGTCTGATTCCGATCCATATTTGATCTGTATTTGACCCCTTTTCATGTATATATATATATATATATGTGTGTGTGTGTGTGTAATTATAAAGATGTTATTGGTCAGAGTTGAATTAGACAAGGAAAGCGTAGTATTGAAAATGTCTCAATATACGTATCATAAAGAAAATAAAATAAAATAAATATGTAGAGCTTTTATATTAAAAACATTAGATCTTTTGGCATTTTCATGCGATTTGGGCTAAAAATCGCCCAAAGAAAGCGAAAGATTGAAACCAAGGAAACGTGATCGGCTGATCTAATTTTTTTAAACATATATATATATATATATATATATATATATATTATCATGCATACACAGGAAATATATATATATATATATATATATATAGATATATATATATATATATGTATATATATATTTATATATATATATATATATATGTATATATATACATATATATATATATAATCATGCATACACAGGAAATATATATATATACATAAATATATATATATATTATTATGCATACACAGGAAATATATATATATATATATATATATATATATATATATATATATATATATATATATATATATACATTATCATGCATACACGGGAAATATATATATAAATATATATATATATATATATATATATATATATTTGCTGTGTATGCATGATAATATATATATATATATATATATATATATATATATATGCATACACAGGAAATATATATATGTATATATTTACATATATATATATATATATATATATAAATATATATATATATATATAAATATATATATATATATATATATATATAAATATATACACCTTATATTAAATTGAGTAAATATTTATATATATATATATATATATATATATATATATATATATATATATATATTATCATGCATACACAGGAAAGCGAATAAATATTTACTCAATTTAATATAAGGTGTAAACAAAACTGCTCAATGTGGTTATACATAAGTAAGAAGTAAATATATACCTACATTCGAAGGAAACATTAAGTTACATTTCGAACACAGGTATATTATATATTTATTAATCTCTACTTCTTAGCTCTAACCACATTGAGCACTGTTTTGTTTACACCTTAT
The DNA here is from genome assembly GCA_963932145.1 of Acanthosepion lycidas. Classification (NCBI taxonomy): domain Eukaryota; kingdom Metazoa; phylum Mollusca; class Cephalopoda; order Sepiida; family Sepiidae; genus Acanthosepion; species Acanthosepion lycidas. The sequence continues at coordinate 26,366,642 of OZ010596.1, forward strand.
ATTAAATTGAGTAAATATTTATTCGCTTTCCTGTGAACACATGCTAACGCACAAATATATGGTTGCTAATACCTATATATACCAATATATATATATATATATATATATATATATATATATATATATATATATATATATATATAAATATATATATATATAAACACACACACATATAAATGCTGATGAGCTGTGATGTGATCATTATATATATATATATATATATATATATATATATATGTAATGAGACAAACCGTCTCGCCTGCGTGGGATACACAAACGTCTTCAGATCGGAATTAAATCAAAACCGTCTGTCAGGAAAGTAGTCTTGAATTTATCTGGAAAGGGACAATAAATTACGATATCAAATTCACTTTCTTCTAACTACAGTCTTCTCATTCTTTTTCACCCCAAGTAAACTCTTGCGTCTTGGTGGCATTACCGCCTTTCTTGTGGTGAAATGACTATCAATTTACAAATATCGTAATATCGGTTTCAAATATACCTAAAATCAACTGATAAAATGTTAAGAACATTTTCTGCATAAATTTAATTAATTGACTGAATTCTTTTTAAGAAATATTTAAACCACATCTAGAAGAGAAAGCAAAAAGTACGCACAGAAATTTCGTAATCAAAGAACGAAACGCGTGGCGAACAGTGTACAGGAAAAAAAAGTACTGGAAACTGATTCGTCATTGTAAAATAGCCTGTGGTTATAGCCAGGTTTAAGAACAGATCAATTCGTTCGCATGAATTTAACATAAAAGACGATGTTTAGTAAAGATAATTTGGCTTACGGCGCCCACTGTCCTGGGGGAAGACAACAACTTGGATAAATATAGTTTAGTAAATGGATTAAGTCTAATAAACTGAAATAGTGATGCAAAATCATCCAATATTTTGATAGATATATCTCAGACTTCATGGGATAATGGGATTAGTACAATTCAACTCTTGTTACTACTTCATTTAATGTTGGTTGTAATTTACAAAGTGTAGATTAGATGTAGATCAACCTACACCCTTGTGCAAAATAAATTGAAACAACTGCTTTAGTTTCCTTTCTTTCACCATACGGTCAGTTTACGACCCACTGGAGTGACAATGTGTCATCAATTAATATTTTTTTCCTCAGATTAGGTCATTTGCAGTAATGTGCAGCAATATGAATGCATTTTCGGGGCGTATGATGAAATTTGTTTGGCCTTGGAAAATATTGTGTCATCCGTAATTGCATTAAATTTTTATTACGCCCAGACACTATTGTCTCGACTGTCGGTTAGCTGTCTTACGGCCATTGTCTACAATGGATATTACTCCAAGAAAGCGTACGAAAATTGAAACGCTGCACGAACACACTGGTAAGTTTTACCAGCGAGCAAATCAAAGTACCATAGACTGGCCCGGAAATTACTGATTTCAATCCAGTAGAGAATCTGTGGTCAATCTGTAAGAAACGACATCGTAAAATGGACATACGACGTAGTAACATATGCACTGGGTCATGTTTAATTGGAAAAATACGAAAGTAAATAAAAACGGAATTATTCGTTTTGTTTCAATTAATTTGCACAAGGTTGTACATGTATGGAATATCCAGTTAGCATCGGACTCACTAGTAAATGATCAATGGAAAAAAGCATGCTACCCATTGTACCACGTCAAAGTACCCAATATGGCTGTTTTCTAAGCGTAGCTTAGATGTGACACAATGCCCAAAATATGGTTTCACCCAGTGAGGATCGAACTCACTAATCAATCATAATTGTTCTAGTGAGAGACGTTTGCTCAGCATTATACCACGCCGAGGTTCTCATGTGATTTTCTAAATGTAGATTTGATGTGGCACAAAGACGAAACCATGTGGTCCCAGTGAGGATCGAACTCACTATTTGCTCCTATATTGTTCTAGCGAGACAAGCATGTTGACAGTTACAAGACGTTAAGGTGCCCAGTTGAATATAATTGCTTATTGAAAGCGGATCTTGCAAAATAATAGAAGCAATCTTATTTAAATTATAAATTGTTATTCTTATTTTTTTTTTCCTTTGTATTCATTCTTCGTCACTCTAATTATCAGAACTGTACGCGGGTTTATCAATTCCAGTTCGTCAACTGTTTTATTTAAGCCGCTGTCTACTTCTTCCAGGATCGTGTGCTTTGTAAATGATAGTCAAACCTGTGATAATAAAATAAACACATCTCCCGTCTCGCTTGTAACCATCCATGATAATAATTATAAACGTTTTCAGTGCTAAAGCTGAATAATCCTTACTTTAATATGCCCACCAGAAAACTAAGCCTGTCTTAATATGTTGTTAACTTTGAACTGAATCTTTTCTGAATTTTTCCTTCACATTACTGTCTTCTTCAGTAATTTATCTAATTTTTTTTATGTCCTACTTCAACCAAGGACCCCAGAATCCATATATATATATATATATATATATATATATATATATATATATATAATTTTTCTTTTTTTCTGTTTTAAATTTTCTCTTAATATTTGCCACAGCATGTATACCTGTGTGTGTGTCTCTCTCTCTCTCTCTCTCTCTCTCTCTCTCTCTCACTATATGTATATATATCATTTTCTTTCTTTCTATTTTAAATATTTACCAAAGCATGTATACCTCTGTGTGTGTGTGTCTCTCTCTCTCTTTGTCTCTCTCTCTCTATCTCTCATTATAGTTAGTTCCATTTCATCTTCAAGCGAATATTCGCTTGAAGATGATATGAAACTAATGCTTTTAATTTAATTACAAAATTAAATTTGAAGTTTTTAGCTTCCAATTTTTGAAACATGGTTATTACTGCGTAGCGGAAAAAACATATTTTTAATCAGTTAATTTATAATATTTATGCTCTGTAAATTTACACTGAGCACTGTTTTGTAAAAATAAGAATAAAAAATATCAATAAGAACACCGGACTATATATCTTATTGTTCTTTATATATATATATATATATATATATATATATTTCTTAGATGAGGTATTGTAACTATTAATACTACTGACATTATTCGGACTGTTGTCTTCATCTTTGTTCACGACGTTTCGGCCGTTGTACGCTCCGGTCTTCTGAAGAAGAAACCTCGTGAATATGACAACAAAGATAAGACCAACAGTCCGAACAATAAAAATAGTATATACAGCGTGCGTAGGTAAATTATCGCCATTTTATATTTCATGCACGTTTTTTGTTTTTGATTTTGTCGACTGCACAGTCTAGTAGGGTCAGTTGGGCACTGTCTGTGTGAATAAGAGCATCATGACGCAATTCACCCCGCCAGAATGTTGGAAACTTCATGTTATACTGCTTGGCATTTGGATGTCAATCTGACGACAGCGCAGAGGATTCGGGAAGATTTGGATGAGTCTAATGGTGATTACGAAGGTACGGCCGCTCGAAAAACACACTTTGATCGTTCTGACAGAAAAATAACTATCGATTTTGTTGGTGAAGGCCTCAGGGTCAAGACGAGGACCTACATAAATTTCCTTGAGGAGGTAGATCTGCTCTGGGTCAAGAAGGTGGTTTCTGGAAGACACTATATCTGGCAACAGGACTCTGTATCATGCCACACAAGCAGGAGAACCCAGTCATGGATGTCAGACAACTTCTGCGAGTACATCACTCCTTAAATCTGGCTACCTATCTCCACAGACTGCAACCCCCTTGATTATTATATGTGGGGCGCAGTTGAGGGAGAGACCAACAAAACCCATTGAAACACATAAGATGAACTGAAGAAAAGAATTATGGCTACTCATCACCAACTTAAATAACGAGACGATCCAGAAGAGTTGCAGGATATCCCGAAGTCGTCTGGTGGATGTGGTTGAATTTTATTGAATGAACTTACTCTTTAGTATTTCAAGATATTTTTGTGTCATTTTGGTAAATATATGTTAAAATGAGATGCCAGTGTTATTTTCAATTTTGCGCAATTTATTCATCGCACCCTGTATACACAGATACACTCACACATAAGCACACACATAAAGTATAGGGAGGGGTTAATTTTATATTATATTAATTTTATATTGTCTGTTTAACTACCACTCTCAACCCCCTCTATTAAATTACAAAAATTACACTACCCACCAATTTCTAATCCCATTTTTCCTCTCAATTCGTTGTTGGAAGTTTTACCTGATGATTCTGAATCCTTAAAAAAGGATTTAGGTGAAATAAATTATCGTAATGGTACCTTAAAGTGGTTTGTTTTTCATTACATATTAGCTCTGTCCTCACATTGAGCTCTCAAGATTTCATCCTCTTTGGATTTACCAATTCGGTTTACCAAGTTCCTTATAAATTAAATATATATATATATATATATATATATATATATATATATATATATATATATGCGCGCACGTGTGTGTGTGTGTGTGTGTGTGTGTGTGTGCGCGCGCGAGCGCGCATGCAGGGACGTTTGCAAAAATTACTTTCACAATAATTTATTGTTAATTCTTGATGCCGTTCCATCTAATGGAAGTCTTTTGCTCCATGGTAAACTGGACGATTCCAAGAAAGTGGATATTGGGCACTAGAATTTACAAATGCAAAAATGTGAACTGGGTAATAAAATAAAATATAAAAATAAAAAAAAGAATATAGTCTTTTTTTTTTTTAGGATTTTTTTAGGATTTTTTTTTTAATTTTCACGATCGAATATTTTAGATTCATGGATGTGAAACCTACGGATACGAAGAGATGGACTGTAATATGTTATTTAACCGCCATTTGTGATAGCTTCATTCGTCCTAGCTTGAAAACCTACCTTGAGTTTGACAAGTCGACGGCTCTTTGATGTAAATAACAGTAGCAGGTTGAATGTTTGATAACAGAAATCGAATAACTAAGCTATTCCAGATGTTTGAAATGTCCTCGTCTGCATTGCAGTGTATAGTGAACTAAGAACAACTTTTTTTTCCGAAAGGAGGTCACGTCAACAATCATGTCAACCAAATAACAGTTTATCGCTGACTTTGCATTTAAAGTGTCAACCATTTATACTGAAAGTAACAAATTATCGTTATGTCCACGTAAACGAATATTCTGCTGGAGACAGTGACGCGATGTCTCGATGATAAAAATGGGAAGATATGTCTAGAGTTATCCGTTGTGTAGAGATTGATGTTGCTTTTCTTTTTTCATTTAATTCTGTAAATTTCTCGAATAATGTTGCATTTATCGGGAAACAGATGCTCTTTTTTTGCAAAGGGTGTCGGGGCTACCTTCCCTGAAAATTAGCATTCAAAACCTTTACTTTTATTAAGACTCGATGAGTGATCACTCAGGCTAATGATATATACAAGGCGATTATTTTGCATAAAATTATACATGGAGGGTGTAGTAAAACAGAACCAGTGAATAAACTTATACCAAAGCTTTATTGCACTTTACTCTGACTACTTGTCTACTGACGGATTATACAGAGTACTTTTTATACCTCCGAGAACTTAAGGGGAGGTAACTGATGATTTATCATTACATTCTCTCCTACGTATTTTATTCATAAGGGAAAACATCTCTTAGGTGTCCAGGCTCTTTACAGATTCTCTGTGAACGCCGGGGTAGTTCTTGTGTTGGATTATTCAGGTTGGAAGATCTCTCGTTTAGAGCTCGACCATTAGTCCGGGAATGGAAGTATCTCGTCCTTCTTGATGGACGAGGCTGCTCTGAGTCTGAATGTGGATCTTCCGGATCTGTTTCTGGATGTACCCACTTCTGGGATATTGATCGCACATCAGGGTCGTCTGGAGTTCTCAAGGTCTCAGATATTAATCCCTCTGAAATGTCTGATGGAGTGTTAAAAACGCAGATATAGATCCAGTTTAGCCCTAAAGTAAAAAAGGTAATCATAGACGCGGTTTTTAAACTTGACCAGAAAGGAAGAGTCACAATGGTACACACAGGTCCGGTCTTCCGCGATAGTCAAAATGATAAACAAGCGTCCATATTTACACTTTAGAGAAAAAAAATGATAGACATATGTTCAATCTACAAAGAGAATAAAAAATGTCGACATTTGAACGATTCGCGCGTAATTTCAGAAAGGTATCCATAGCTTCAGTTTGTACAAAGGCAGTGAAAAAAGATTGGCGCAGATCCAGTTTTACAGTAAAGTCCAAAAGGTAGACATATATCCCAAAAATAGATATAGGTTCAATCTTCACAGAGAATCAAAGAATAGACATAATACCGGCTTGCGCGAAAGTAAAGAAAAAAATGTCTCTGTAGGTCTGATTTGCACAAGAGCTAAAATGTGTAGATATAGGTCCAGTTTGCACGAGAGCTAAAAAGGGTAAATATAGGTCCGGTTTGCACTGGGAGAAAAAAAAACGCAGATATAGGTCCGGTTTGCACAAGAAGATAAAAAGACCAGATATATGAGCGGTTTGCACGAATGTAAGAAAGAGCAGATATAGGTTTGGTTTGTAAGTGGAAGTAATAAGAAAAATGGGAAGATATAGGTCCGGTTTGCTCGAGGATAAGAAAGGCAGATATAGGTCTAGTTTGTAAGAGGAAGTAATAAAAATGTGCAGATATAGGTCCGTTTTGCACGAAGATGACAAAAGGGTAGATGTAGGTCCGGTTTGTAAGAAGAAGTAATAAAAATGTGCAGATATAGGTCCGTTTTGCACGAGGATGACAAAAGGGTAGATGTAGGTCCGGTTTGTAAGAGGAAGTAATAAAAATGTGCAGATATAGGTCCGTTTTGCACGAGGAAGAGAAAGAGCAGATATAGTACTTCCTTCTAAGAGGAAGTAATAAAAAAAATGAGCAGATGTACGTCCGGTTTGCAAGAGGATGACAAAAGGGTAGATGTAGGTCCGGTTTTCACGATAAATAAAAACACGCGCGGATATAGGTCCGTTTTACACGAGGAGGGAAATAGGGCAGACATAGGTCCGGTTTGCACAAGGCTAAACAAATAGCAGATATATGTCAGGTTTGAACGTGGAGAAGAAAAGGGCAGATATAGGTCCGGTGTGCATGTGGAATAAAAAAAGGCAGAGATAGATCCGGTTTTTACGAGAAGGTTAAAAGGAGTATACATAAGAATAGTCTGCACAAAATGGCAAGTTTCATACATCTAGTTTTAAAGAAAAGTTACAAGGTAGACATCGATCCCGGTTTAAACTAAATTTAAAAAATGAAGCAACCTGCAGGGACAGTTTTGCATGGAAGTCATAACAGGTAGATTGCTGTTTTGCTGTTTATTTGGCATGAGAATCTAAAAGGTTATACATGGGTCCGTTTTGCACGAATGTAACAAAGTTAAAAATAGAAACGGTTTCCATGAGAGTCAAAAAAGGTAGACATAAATCCGGTTTCACACGAGATTCACAAAGAAAGACATGGGCCCTATTTGAACAAGAGTCAAAAAGATAGCCATGGGTATGATTTTATACTTGAGACAAAAAGGTCCATTCAGAACGAGATTAAAAAAAATAGGCACGGGATCAGTTTGCACGAACATCAAAAATGTAAACATAGAGGCGGTTTGCACGAGAGTTAGACATCGGCCCAGTATATCCGAGACAAAATAGTCAATAAAGATCCGGTAAACTGGTGGCCCTTTTTTTTAAAGGGTTGCTCTTTTTTGTCTGGTGTTTAAGTCGGCGTACTTCGTAGATTTGTACCCCAGCATCGCTTTGTTGGTGTACTGCTCTTTCGCACAATAATAATAATGCAGTTTGAATATATAATATTTATAATATTATCAGGCGAGGTGGCAGTGGCCATCGAAGGTTAAATTTTAGACTAATGCAGTGAGCGTTGGGGAAGCAGTTAACTTACAAGAAACTTCGACTTTGTATATATGACGCAGCGTGATATATTTGGGGAAAATGCGTCTTACGTGTTGTCAAAAAGATCCTTATTTATTTTTCAAATACTTTTAAAGGTATTTGGAGTTTAGATAATATTGTAAATTAGTAAATGGTTAAGAAATAACAAAACAAGGGGTGCAGATAAATCGTGTATTGAACAGGAAATACAACTGAAGAGTATTACATGAATTGGGAGTGTGTATCGGTTGACCAGCGTTCAATCTATACTACCGTTAATATTTAACGCCCCCTCCCACGAGGGATGTATGTGGTACAAGGCCGAGTTTAGGGCCTGTCTCCCTCCCCGGGCGAAACTTTGCCCTAAGGCAAAGCCACGTCCAGGTCCATCTCTGCTCAAAGCAGAGAGTTTGGCAGCAACAAAAAATCTATACTACTGTTAATATTTAACAGCCCCCCACCCACGTGGGATGTATGTGGCACAAGACCGAGTTTATCGTGGGTTCTCCGAGCCCGTAGGCTCGGTCAAAAATAATCCCTTAGAACCCGCATAAACGGGTTCTGGTCCTGTCTGCCTCCCCGGAGGAAACTTTGCCCTTCGGCAATGCCTCGTCCGGGTTTCTTCTCTGGCGATACAGATAGTTTGACAGTAATGAACAATCTATGCGACTCTTCCCTAGAGGCTTATTTTCCTACTAATTTTATAGTAAGTGGAAGAGTCCACAATAGACTCATTAGAGGGAGGACAGACACCACAACAGATAATTACTGAGTAATGACCCCTATTTATTTATTGTCAAATAATTAGTGTATAAATACTGTAAATAGGATGTGGTCTGATATCGAACATAAGAGTCCCCTTTAAAAGGTTTGAAAATGGAATCTGAACGCTAGATACACTGGCATTATTTTAATCCTATGGAATTTATTAAAATTCTGCAATAGTCTGTGTTTTTACCGCGTCGATTGCACTCAATATTTCCCGGATGTAGCAAAACATTTCACACATCACTCGACCAGTAAATTAACCACAAAATAACAGTAAATGTCAAATATATGTGATTTAATCAAATTACTAATTTTCAATATAGACTTGTTTCTCATAAACCAGAAAAATTTAGTGGGAAATAAACGTATAGACATTTATTCCTGATGATTAAAAAGTCTTTTTCTAATATATTCCCCATGAGCATAAAATATATGTTTGCGTGACGATTTCCTATGGAATAGAATTCTTTAACAAAGCCAGCCCTCATCGTTTATGTTTTATAGTTTAAAATTGAAATAATTTACGATGTGTCTAGTAACTTCTCTCATACACTTTCGCTTTTAATCTTGACGGTATATTTCTTATTAATCTTTCCTTTCATATATAAGGGACGAAACGCATCACACGCAAACATCTTCCTCTTTGCCACACATCTTTCCTCCAAAACTGTTCTTGATATATAAAAATTTATATATGTCTATACCCCACTTGATAAGAGACCAGAAGTGTTGAAACAAAATGGCTATTTTTGTAGTGATTTTATAACATATTTATATTATAATTTTTAAATAAATAATTATATCTGCTCTACTCTGTATTGAGCACTCTTTTAAGAATAGTAATTGTTGGTTATTGGAATTTATTCCGTAAACACCAATCATATACGTGTATATATATATATATATATATATATATATATATATATATATATATATATATGGTATAAATAAAATGACAATTGGAAAAAAAAATCTTAGATTTTGCCGACGCGTTTCGTCTTCCGACTTTTTCAAGGCAAAAATGAAATCGAAATATTCTTGTTGTTATAGTTACATTAAAAAATCCAAATTTAAAAAGATAGACGCTTCTGTCTAAGCCTTTTTTTCTGGTTAATGTAAATTACATTTATACTAAGAGATTTTTTTTTCCATGTCAACAATATAGATAAATTCCCAGATCAATTCTGTGGACAAGACAGATTGGTATAAATAAAATGACAAATCTAAGATTTTTTTCCAATTGTCATTTTATTTATACCAATGTGTCTTGTCCACAGAATTGATCTGGAAATTTATATATATATATATATATATATATATATATATATATATATATATATATATATATATATATATATATATATATATATACCGGGTGTAACATCAAATTATCCAAATCGTGTAACAGTAAGAGATAACTGTCCACGCCACAAATTGTTTAATACCTAAAAAAACACTAAACTAATTGAGTTCCTTTTTTTCCATGTTTTCAGATAAGACGTTTTAGCCATCTTGACAGCATTTGTTGTAAGGTCTTCAGTAACGGTACCACTGTTCATACACTGGCTTCCATCTTTAAAGTTCATTCATGATTAAGTTTAAAAAGAAGGGTCAGTAGAAAGGAAAAATAGATCTGGAGGTGACAACGGCAAGAGGGAGCATCAATTCAACTTAGTGTAAAATACCTTCTCATTGTTCAAAGAATAATCCAACAGTATTATAAAAACCTCGGAGAATTCCAGTAATGTATCTTTAATCAATTTTAATTTTGGAAATTTCTTTTTTCATTCTCCTGAAATTTCTTTCTTTTTTTATAGCTGATTTCCAATGCTTTTATTCTTTCTCTCTTTCTCTCTTTCTCTCTCTCTCTCTCTCTCTCTCAATTTTCCTTTTTGTTCTTGTTCGTACATCGTCTTTTTTACTCCTTACATCTCATTTCTTTCTCTCTTTTTCATTTGATATTTTAATTAGAATTCATTTCCTCTCTTTTTTTCGCTTTCTTTGTCATTTTCTCCCTTTTCCCTTTTTCTTTGTCTCATCAACACAAAACACTTACAGAGCATCGGACCAAGATCTTTACACAGACAGTAATGCTCTATTCAGAAAATGTTTAATAGAAAAACATCAGCCAATCAGAAATCAAGGTCAAAATCATTAGCCCAGATACTGAAGAACAGTAAACCTGTTAGTAATAGAACATTGTCTTTTGAAATTTCTAATTATCCAGGCAACCATCTTGTTCAGTTTCTTTCATTTATTCTTCTCTTTTTTCTTTTCTTCTTTTTTTTTATATTTTGTTACCTTTCAAAAATAAAGGGCAGTAAAATTAGTCCTGATGTTGTTGTGTCGCATTTTAATGTCGTTTCATTGGCATAAACATCAGGTTTTCAGACTGATATTTGAAGTGATTCCTGGAGACCTAACATAAAAAGTCTTTTAAAACCTCATGAACAACAAATAATTAAAACAAATTAAACCGTTTTTTTTTTCTGTCAGACAATGCACTTAGGAAAATATTATTTTATGTGAATATCACCATTTTAGAGGCAGTTTTAAAGTAACATTATTTTGCAGGCTTAGCGGTTTCCTATTTACATCGTTCGGACTGTTGTCCTCATTTTTATTGCCATGTTCACGATGTTACGACCGTCGTTCCCTCCGGCCTTCTTCATGTGATATACGTTGGAATTTTGAACCGAATCCTTTATTTAGTCCACGAGTGTAGACGTTGCTAATCCCACGTACTATGCCTTTGTATATCTCAGTTTCAGTACAGTGTAACCCGGATATAAGAGACCCAGATATAAAAGAAACCTGGATATAAGACAGATTTTCTCTGGTCCCAAATTAGAGCCTGTGTTAATGTATATAAAATAGACCAAACCCAGATATAAGAGACTTCTTCTCCGGTCCCGACAACTCTCTTATATCCGGGTTACACTCTAATGCATTTCCGTCTTAGTAAATTGCTTTCTCTTTTGATTAGCGTAGCATTTTTTTAAATCAAAATTATGATCAGATTTGTTACACTGAGCAGCTAATACATTGGGCGTGATGTTTTATAAAAGATCGCTTTTGGCTTCATATAATCATTTATTTAAATTCCTAGATGTTTCACCCACGCATTCCTTTTGGCAATTATTACAGGTGTTAAAGAAAATTCCTCTTTAAGTTTTAGTTTATTATATTGTTTTGTATTAAGTAAGTCTTTTATTGTTTTAGAAGTAGTTTTAAGAAATTTTATGTTGAGTTTACATAAATTCTTTTCAATTGTATTTTTCACAATTATATCTATCTATCTATCTATCTATCTATCTATCTATCTCTCTCTCTCTCTCTATATATATATATATATATATATATATATATATATATATATATATATACTACGTGCCAAATTATTATCGAGATAATTTTTTTTCTAATATTTCAAAAACCATCCAAACAATTCACAGAAAACTTTCACACAATGTTGGCAACACTGACCTGCGCAGTCACTGGAATTTTCGTACCGTTCTGCGCAATGTAAACAAACTGGCGCCATATTTTTTATCAGCTGGGTGATTTGAGCGTGCCAAATTATTAGAAAGGTTTAGTAAAATTCCCAGAATTGAGCAAACGAAACGTTTATTAATGTTGCACGTGAATGTTTATGATCAAAAGAAACTAATAAATAAGATAATCAAACAAATAATAACAGATACAAACAAAGGCACAGTTTTAAACAAATTAATAGGGAATGTGCTTTCCCTATTTTGAAATTACTTGAAGGAGTCGACGATCTATAGAATTTGTTAATTGTAGGATGTCATCTGCTGTAATGCCGCGAGATATATCAAGAATTGCTTCCTACAACTCAGCGTTACTCCTGAATTGTCATACGTTGGCGTACAGTCTTCGCTTCATGATGCTCCAAAGGTTTTCGATTGGGTTAAAATCCGGAGAATTTGCTCGCCACTTCATTTTTCGAGGTTCATCGAAGCCTAACTGTTTCAATTATTCAGTAGTCTTGTGAGCAACATGTGAGGGAGCATTATCTTGCATAAAAACAATGGCCGTTCTGAAGGCAACTCCTTGCCTTTTCATCCACGGTTCAAGATGCTCCTTCATAAATGCTATGTATGCATCAGCAGTCATTTTGACGCCATCTGATACTCACCATGGGCCCACTAATGTTTTTCCAATAATACTATCCCAGATCATTATGCCCCCACCGCCTTGTTGGTGTCTCAAACGCTGATGGCGATTCTGTCCGTTCATTACCCAGCCTTTGCACCATCTATCTGGCCCATCAAGTGTTGCTCGAGTTTCGTCTGTGAACAAAACTTTAGAGAAGTCAATCTTCATATTGTCCTCGGCCCATTTCAATCGATTTCCAATGTGATTTCTCGTCAACGGAGGCTTCGATACAGGTTTGACTGTTGTTGCTATTTCACTCAGATACCGACAACGAGTACTTTTAGACACAGTAGGATCCCCAATGCGACTGAAAGGTTCTTGACTGGTAAGTCCAGGGTTATTCGTGGCCTCTCGTTTAAGTTGTGACATGAGACGACGTGAAATAACCCTCGGCTTGCCTTTATCTGCCTTTTTCCGTACTTGTGTAGCGTCGGCGGTGAACTTTTTCACTGTTTGATGACACCTCCCTATCATTTTAGAAATTTATAGTGCAGATTTAGAATTTTGAGAGTTCTGAGGTATTAGGTTGGTGCAAAAATAATGTCGTTTTCTCACATATGTAAGAAAACGACATTATTTTGCACCAACCTAGTAATAGTTTTCTTTTCAGAATCACTTAAACTGCTTTTAAGGCCCATCTTTTCACTAAATTCTTACACTTTTATAATAATTTGGCACGCTCAAATCACCGTGCTGATAACAAATATGGCGCCAGTTTGTTTACATTGCGCAGATCAGTACGAAAATTTCAGTGATTGCGCAGTTCAGTGTTGCCATCATTGTGTGTGCATTGATTGGACGGTTTTTGAAATATTAGAAAAATGTTATCTCCATAATAATTTGGCACGCACTGTATATATATATATATATATATATATATATATATATATAGGATGCGATGGGTAATATGTTGCGTTTTTAAATTTTAATTTCGCGCATGCGCATTCATTGTTTTTAGTTCTGTCAACTGCACAGTATAGTAAGGTCAGTTGGGCATCGTTTGTGAGAAAAAAAGCACAAGAACGCAATTCACTCCGCCAAAAATTTGGAAACGGTATCCTGTACTGCTTGACATTCGCGCTGGAAGCTCCAGTACGAACGTTTCAGTGTTTGGGTGCCAATCCGAGGACAGTGAAGAGGATTTGGAAAGAGTCGGATGAGTCTAATGGGGATTACGAACGTACGGCAGCTCGGAAAACTCACTCTCATCGTTCTGATAAGAAAAAAATCCCGAATTTGTTGGTGGGCGACTCAGAATCAACACGGAAACCTACATCAAGTGCCTTGAGTCAAGAGGGTGGCTACTGGAAGACTCTGTGTCTGATATCAGGAATCTGCACCATATCACACAAGCAGGAGAACCCAGTCATGACTGTCAGATAATTTCTGCGACAACACCACCCTTTACACTCTTGCCACCTAACTCCGCAGACTAAAATCCTCTTGATTATGTGTGGGGGGGGAGGTGACCAACAAAACTCCTTATAACACCAAAGATGAACTGAAGGCAAGGATTATGGCAACATTCACCAACTTAAACAAAGAGACCGTCCAGAAGAGTTGCAGGAGATTCCGAAGTCGTCTGAAGGACGCGCTTGAAGCCAATAATGATTTTATTGAATAAATTACTATTTAGCATTTAAAGATAGTTTTGTTTAATTTTCGTTTATATATCGGTTAAAATGAGATGTCAGTGTTATTTTCGTTGTTGCATAATTTAGACCACAATTTATATATATATATATATATATATATATATATATATATATATGGACCATCTTCGCACAGCAGGTTTCCAGTGAATACATCATGAATATTATGTCGGATTCCAATCTCTTCGCTTTTGAACATAATTCTATTCCCGGCTTATTCCAAACTTGCTTTTATTCAAAGACTATGGTGCACATAAATTATTTATTTTACTTACAGACTAGACTGGCCTCAACCCAATAATTATTGTAAAATCAGTTACAAAAGAGGAATCTTCAAAAAAATCCTGATATTTTAAAATTCACAGAAAACACAAGTGAATAGATAGCAGAGAAAAAAAAAGTGGGTAGTTAAAATGCTGATTTGAGCAACAAAGAACAAGTAGTTGTGGAGAGTCATTGCCCACATCTGATGAGGTTAGATAGTAAAATTTAAGGTCTTTCTTCCATTTATATGAGTTATATATCATTGTGAGTCTCAGGTTGAAATATCTATCCTTATTCATAATACTAATAATAACTTGTTTTTTTGGATGTCAGGTTTAACAAAAGGTTTGAGTCAGATCGGAAATAAATAAGAACGTCACTTCCAAGTGCTTTGAGCTGTCGTGCCTACTTAAAGAGCAATTCTTCGTCTTTCAGCTCTTTTTATGAGCATCATCGTATATCGCTACAATACCAAATTCTGTTATGAAAACAATAACTTACATAACAAAATCCGATTCAATATGCATTTTTGCTACTTAAACGTTATTTTTAGTGGATGCTCGTTTTTCAGTAAATGGAGAGTCAATTTATTAAACAATATTCGCCAACAGAATGAATATTCAATAAATCTTATAAGATTTTCTTTCTTTACAAATTGCTTTCTTTACATTAGTAAACGAATCTGAGAAGGTATGTATATTTCAAGAGTCAGAGTGAAATCTGTGTTTATAGACACTATTCAACTTAGTTTGGCCATCGACGCACTCTGTAGCCGAGAGGGTAAAGCACGTCAGATCTATTAACGATTTTCCCTAGGAGAACGCCGGTTCGAATCCTGCTGCAGAGCGTATATTTTTCCTTAATAAGATATCTCGAATACTCAGGCCGGTAGACGAAAATAAATAAATATACTGTTTAATAAATAAACGGAGCGTCTACTCAAATACGAGTATCCACTAAAAATAACGTTTAAGTAATATAAATTTATCGGATTAATAAATAAAAAAAATTCATCCGCTTTCTTGACATATTCTATTAGGTTGGTGCAAAAATAATGACGGTTTTTGACGTTAAAAAATACGTCAAAAACCGTCATTATTTTTGCACCAACCTAATATATTACAAACGTAATTGATCGTGGATTTTGGGGGTTAAAATTTTACGTGATTCATTGCTAAATGTTCTTGATTCGTGCAATCTGTCTTTCTATCACTCTTATATTTTTATTTCCGTTCCTGAAGACCAATAGACTTATTTTCGCAGACTTATTTTCGCAGACTTATTTATGAGTAACCTTGAAGGCTGACATCTGACTTATTTTATGAAATCACATTCTCGCTATGAAAATCTTGATCTCTTAAAAGAAAATCTTAAATTGATTTCAATATTTTCTTTTCTTTTTTTTATTCTCAAGCCTGAAAGATAGATATCGTTCAAATTTCTTTCTTCATGGCCACTTCTAGTAACTGTTCACTCGATTGAAAAGGTTTAAATGAAAAATAAGCGTCCATCATAAGGAAATAGACGGTTGACAGTTTGATCTTTATCGTCCTGTTCACTTACAAAAAAGAAAAGAATTCTTTCCACGCATTTATCTCTCTCCGGCAGTCTGTTCAAATCTATCTGTTAGTCTAGCTTTGTTAATATAGATCTCTTCATATCTTTCAGTCGATCACTTATCGAAGTTGAAAGTGAAATCTGGTTCAAATTTCGCTCGTGCCTGTTGCATTTTTTAACGAATGCCTCCAAGAAAGGTATGAACCGATCTCTTTGGTAACCAGTCAAGTAGAAGGAATATTCTGAATTCGTATCTGTGGAGAACCACTGTACTATCTTTCCCAAGAAATCATAGCAATTTAGAGAATGAATCTTGGAAAGCGATGATTGACCATGTCCTGAATGGACAAGGCGTTTTATATATATATATATATATATATATATATGAAAAAATTCTCAGAGTTAACCTGTAAAAAAAGACAATATTTATAAATGTAAAACCCAAATATTAATCTACACCCAGGCTTTTTCCCTATTTCACTTTTCTTAACAGAAAAGAAAATGGATGAATCCATCAACGCAACAATAAAAAACAATTTCTCCACACGTGACAGTAATTGACGTAATTTTCAGTTAATAATATGAAAATAGCGTTCTCTAAATTCTTCCAGTTGCTAAAGACATTTTGTTTAGTTATTATCAGTTACTTTGTTTAATAAATTAATTTCGTTTTACCTTGAAAATGTCCACATTGGACGAAACGCGTCAGCTACTATTACAGTTTTCCTATTGTCTTTTACATATATATATATATATATATATATATATATATATATATATATATATATATATATATATATATATATAGTCATTAGTCATGAAAACACTCCAACGAGTGCACATGATCGCCTCGTCAGTGAGGTTACGACTTGGAGTCATGACAAGAGTCGGGTCTTGCAACATCATACTTGTTCACCCAAGAGACCCTACTGAAAAAGTACTATTCCGGCAGGCGATCCCGAAGCAAAAGAGTGACCAAACACGCAACAAATGGACACAGTAAGTAACTGCCACTGCTAATCTTGAAATTAAAGGCGACCCATCATTAACGACTTACGTCACTTCCTCCTCAGCCAAGACGATACAAAAAAAGAATAGACAGTATATATATATATATATATATATATATATATATATATATATATATACATGAATTATTCATACATAAAACAAATACAAAGGTTAATGATTAAATGCCGAGAAATCCATCTTCGCGAACAATTCAATAATATACAAAAACCCCGAATCTGTTTATGAATGAAAAGATCCTGTTTTATAAATTTCCGTTGCATTAGATCTTTTTATTTTACAAGCTTTCGTCTGTTCCTACAGACATCCTCAGGTATGAAATAGATTGTGTTCTTGTTTTTACTCTCAGTAATAAGTGGACAAACGAAAACAAGGTTTTAATCCGAAAAATGCTATGAGAAATGTGTGTTATTGTTTTGGAACGTGCAGTCGCAACGCAACATTTCTATTTCTATTATCAAATGCTATGAGAAATGTTGCGTTGCGACTGCACGTTCCAAAACAGATTATATCGAATCAATTGCTCGCTCTGCTAGTAAGAATGTTGGTTCACTGTGAACCAACATTCTTACTAGCAGAGCGAGCAATTGATTCGATATAATCTTTCCACTTCATTTCAGTAGAGAATGTTAGCCCAATAAGATGAGGCTAGCGTCAGCCATGCTGACGGAAGGCAGAAAGGGTCTCTCAGATGATTAATAGAGAGCAGCTTTATTTTGGAGGCATTAAAATTAACAAGCCATTACTTGTCTCAGTTAACAGCAGATTTCAGATCATTTTGAGATCTGTTGCTAATTTCACCTTATCGAAACGTTCAGATCTGTCTCTCTATATCTATCTATCTATCTATCTATCTATCTATCTATCTATCTCAGTCTGTTCATACCTATCTATCTATCTGTTCATATCTAACTATCTCAATCTGTTCATATCTATCTATCTATCTATCTATCTATCTGTTCATATCTATCTATCTCAGTCTGTTCATATCTATCTATCTCTCTATCTCAGTCTGTTCATATCTATCTATCTCTCTATCTCAGTCTGTTCATATCTATCTATCTATCTATCTCAGTCTGTTCATATCTATCTATCTATCTATCTCAATCTGTTCATATCTATCTATCCCAGTCTGTTCTTTATCTATCTATCTATCTATCTATCTATCTATCTATCTATCTATCTATCTATTTCAGTCTGTAGCGTAGTGAACTGGTGCATTGTCGGGGTAAAGCAGCCACGATTTCTCCTGCCACAAATACATGTGAAAGAATTCAGTTGTTGCAGAAAGCTAAGATTACAGTTATATCCTCTCAAGATATCATGTTAGATGATGACACAATCCGCTTATGCCTCTTTCACCCATAACACACCCAGTCCCGTTACTGTTCAGACAGACATCCTATTCTGGGTTATTCTACAATCCTTCACAAGATAAATCAAGTTTTTCCTTACCGGTAAAAAAGATATTTGTACCATACCTGATCAGATGTTTTTGTGTAATCTACGAAGCAAACGTATCCGTCCCTCTGGGTCTGTGTTGCTTGCTCCGATCCTTCCTAACGTGTAGGTCCCTGAACGTATTTGTTAAGGCCAATTCAATTAGGTCCAAGGAATCAAAGCATACGTCCCCTAAAGCTCGCTTCTCAGTCTAACTCTCTTGTTACTTTGCATAAATGATCTACCCAAAAACAGTGAGGGCGTCCTAAATTTCCACACATTAAAAGTATCGACAGCAAAGTCTCTATAGACTTTGGTGTTCTAGATCGTCTGGGGTTGTTTGGTCCATACTCTGGTATTGTGGTTGGTCTGCGTTAGAAGTGGTTTGTCTCTGATCTTGTGGCACTTCTTTCAAGACTTCCATTGGATGATCAGTTGGAAGCACAGAAACATTGTCCCTCTCATCGCAAGGTTCGTAGACCTCCACAGAAGCGTAGCGTGGACGTAGCGATTCCCAGTGTCGTCTTCATGAGAAAAAACCTTGACTTTGATGCAACGTGTACTCAATGACTTCGTGACGATTACTGGTAACTATCGTTGAGAGAATTAATCTTTGTCTACGAGATTCATCTTGTAGATCGGTGATCGAAGGTAAGTCGCAAGTAGCAGAGTCTTCATGTATACACGCTGTCAGCTCCGGAAGAGTTTCGCCTGGCTTCCGTTGCATGTCACTCCAGATATTTGAAACGTTCTTGCACAATGAATTGTTTCGAGTTAAATTGTTCTTTCATAAATTTGACGATTTCCTCCATCGACAACTCATTAATATTCCTAGGCGGATTCTGTAGAATAGCCAAATTCACCAGTTGTTTATAGATAGTAGCAGTTTGATTCATCAAGAAAATCTAAGCCTTGCTCTGATCAGGTACAACAAAAGTGCAGAATCTTGACCAGTAATCAAGCCACAGCCAGGAATAGAATTTTGGAAAAAAAATATTACCAACAATGAAAGTTTTGTCAGCATTAAATAACCCTTTGAAATTGGTATGCCGTAAAACAAACCAAACCAAACCAAATCTTTTCTTCTTCAAGTTTCGAGACAACTGTTATCTATCCGCCATATTCTTCCTTTGTAAAGAGTGTTCCAATAACTTGGACCGATTTTAAATGTGAAATAATTTTAAGCGATTTTTTTTCTTTTTCTTTCAGATTAAGCAACTTATGTCTTTGGTAATTTCAATTACGGATAGATTAACAATCAAACAACATGTTAATGTTATTGAAGTCTATTACGAAAATGGATTTATTAAATGAGAAGTTCCCAGGTCGCATCATTTCTCGAAACAGCAAAGTCAATTGGCCACCACGATTGTGCGACTTGACGCCTTTAGATTTCTTCCTTTGAGGTCATCTCAAAAGTAAGGTCTATGCCAGCAAGACAACAACAATTCAACAGCTGAAGGATGAAATAATAAGGCTTATTGGTGAGATCGAGGAGCAACTATGCAGAGACGTCATCAAACATTTTGACCATCGTGTGGAGGTCTGCCGCCGAAGCCCTAGCGGATATTTGGGCAATATTATGTTTCACATATAATTGCCATGACTTCAATAACATGATCCAATAGAGAAATAAATAAATTTTCACTGATTTATTTACTGCTGACTTTCATCCGTCTTAACGAAACACCCATCTCACCTCATATAAAAACCTTATTAAGCAACATTCTACATTGACTGGTTGTTGGGCCTTGTGTTTTCTCCAAAAGTATAGTCTGGTTGCCCTATACCGCTGAGCAGTGAGTCACTGGATTCCCGAGGATGAGCAGAAGATGTAATAGGTAGCAATTCGGGATGAGAAATCAGAGGAACGAATTACAGTCAGATTTTTCATTTCTGCGCAAATACACTTGGGAAAGGTATCAATACATTTCCTCTCCTCAGCTAAGGGTTAAATAGTAGGACTTGTATCATTTAAAATCATTGTTATTCACAAATGATTAATCCAATATTCACTTGCAAAAAGAATTATCTTACAGTCACAAATATTTTTCGACTTTCAATAAAACGGAAAAGATTGGTTCCCCAATAGGAATTGGCATATCGCAACGCCAACTGACCAATCAAAGAAGTCAGAAAAAGAACAGAAAAACACTCAGAAAATGAGACATATATTTAAAACAAACGTTTCTCCGGTAGGCATTACTTTAAGAAACTAAGAAGATTCAACTTTGAACCGCTGTATTTTAGAAATGATTAAAAATATCTTACTGAAATTCCCCGAGATTTTTAAATCACTATTTGACTCTACTTTGAGCAATAGGAATGTATAATTACTCTCCAAGCATAACAAAAGAATCGTGATGAAATCGATCATAAACGAAAATAACATGTTCATCATTAATTAATTATAACTAAGGATCGGAATCTCATGAAAAATTGAAATATATATATTATTCCAGGGTTATTTACCAACTTATTCAAGATGATCTTCGTCTTCTGTAACCTTCTAACTTTCTGTCCTGGAGTAACAAAGAGCATCAGAGGTTTCACGTACGATTTCATTTTCAAGTCTTCTTTGTTTTTTGTTTTTTCACTGCTCTTTCTCCTGGGTTTCACGCCCTTTACAATCGCCAGACACTCTCAAAGGGCGTGCAACCCAGGGTCACAAACTCACATCAATGCAACTAAATATGTTAGTTTTGTCGCTGATATTGAGCGCTTTCCAATAAGTATCGCGCTTATCTAATATATAGATAATATATATAAAAATTACATATATACATATATATATATATATATATATATATATATATATATATATATATATATATATAATTTTGTACAATTTTATATATCAACAAACAGTATTTAGAAAAATATGACAAACTGGAAAGGTTTTTTTGTGACGCGTTTCATCCGTTATGATCTCATCGAACTGGGCTTTGTTGACGTTGCGCACGAAATGAGAGACGTTGATAGTTTCAGAATATTTTTTTGAAATCATCTGCATTCTTTTTCTTTTTCTCTCCACCACCTCTGTTCCTGATTGTCCCACACTGTCACAATATAAATTCTACCAAGAATAGTGATATATTGTAAGAATCTGGACGCAAATTTATTGTGGCTGAACTAGCGATCAAGGCACTTTCCACACACACACACATACATATAGCACCTTTTTCTGTTTAGCAAGGCAGGAAACATTTGAAGTAATGCTACGTATCAAGTTTCAGGCAGTAAACGATTGCGATGATAGCCTTTCCATATTCCATTAACTCGTAATGGACGACACCTTCCATCTTCCGCCAGGCACAATGTAAGGACCTCTGTGGATACAGCACTTGTTTGGGTGTTGCTATTGCTTTCTAAATTTCTGTTAATTATTCACTTTTATCATTTTCTGTTGATATACAAAACTCATTTATCATCACATGCTCAATGATTTTAAACCTTTTAAAACAAAGCGGGCATGTAAGAGTTTAATTGCAGGTGTATACGCTGCAGAAATGTTTATAGGGATTTTCTAAGCGTAGCTTAGATGAGACACAAGGCCGAAAGTAGGGGACAACCAGTGAGGATCGAACTCACTACTCAGTCGTTATTGTTCTAGCGAAACAAGCTTGCTACCACCGCCTAAACAGTTTTTAACATAGCCCACATTTTGAGCCACTTATTTCATCGTTGTTGCCGTACTTGGATCTCATTGATGAAAAAGCTTTTATCCTGTTGGTCAAAAGGTCAACAGAAAGTATGGCGTCATCATCACTACGATACAGTTTTTTTTTTTTGTTGTTTTTTGCTTTTTTCAGGTGTCCCGACTACATGAATTTGAGCGTGCTACTAGATTGGTATTTAGGTCCCGCCCATTTACTTTTGAAATAACTAAATGTAACCGGCACTTCTAGAGTTTTTTCTACCACTCTATACCTGTGAAAACCCCGTCGGTTTCCTTCCTTCCCTGAGAATTACAAACTTCAACGTAAATGCAACGTTAATTGCTATCTTGTATATTCTTGAATCCCATTGATCATTTAACCCTCCCTATACTCAGTCTTTTCTCTCATTTTCACTCTCTATAAGCCCCTACGTATTAGTGGCATTCCTGCCTTGTTTGGGGTGAAATGATTAAAAAAACCTTAAATTCAACGTCAATCGCGATTTTCTATCTTCTTGAATCCCATTCATCGTTTCTCCTTTCATCAACCCTCCTTATACTTAGTCTTTTCTCTCATTTTCACTCTCTGTAAGCCCCTGCGTACTAGTGGCATTCCTGCCTTGTTTGGGGTGAAATGATTAAAAAACCTTAAATTCAACGTCAATCGCCATTTTCTATCTTCTTGAATCCCATTCATCGTTTCTCCTTTCATCAACCCTCCTTATACTTAGTCTTTTCTCTCATTTTCACTCTCTGTAAGCCCCTGCGTACTAGTGGCATTCCTGCCTTGTTTGGGGTGAAATGATTAAAAAACCTTAAATTCAACGTCAATCGCCATTTTCTATCTTCTTGAATCCCATTCATCATTTCTCCTTTCATCAACCCTCCTTATACTTAGTCTTTTCTCTCATTTTCACTCTCTGTAAGACCCTGCGTACTAGTGGCATTCCTGCATTGTTTGGGGTGAAATGATTAAAAGACCTTAAATTCAAAGTCAATCGCCATTTTCTATCTTCTAGAATCCCATTCATCTTTTCTCCTTTCCTCAACCCTCCCTATACTGAGTCTTTTCTCTCATTCTCACTCTCTCTAAGCCCCTGCGTACTAGTGGCATTCCTGCCTTGTATGGGGTGAAATGATTAAAAGACCTTAAATTCAACGTCAATAGCCATTTTCTATCTTCTTGAATCCCATTCATCGTTTCTCCTTTCATCAACCCTCCTTATACTTAGACTTTTCTCTCATTTTCACTCTATGTAAGCCCCTGCGTACTAGTGGCATTCCTGCCTTGTATGGGGTGAAATGATTAAAAGACCTTAAATTCAACGTCAATCGCCATTTTCTATCTTCTTCAATCCCATTCATCGTTTCTCCTTTCATCAACCCTCCTTATAATTAGTCTTTTCTCTCATTTTCACTCTCTCTAAGCCCCTGCGTACTAGTGGCATTCCTGCCTTGTATGGGGTGAAATGATTAAAAAACCTTCAATTCAACGTCAATCGCCATTTTCTATTTTCTTGAATCCCATTCATCGTTTCTCCTTTCATCAACCCTCCTTATACTTAGTCTTTTCTCTCATTTTCACTCTATGTAAGCCCCTGCGTACTAGTGGCATTCCTGCCTTGTTTGGGGTGAAATGATTAAAAAACCTTAAATTCAACGTCAATCGCCATTTTCTATCTTCTTGAAACCCATTCATCGTTTCTCCTTTCATCAACCCTCCTTATACTTAGTCTTTTCTCTCATTTTCACTCTCTGTAAGCCCCTGCGTACTAGTGGCATTCCTGCCTTGTATGGGGTGAAATGATTAAAAGACCTTAAATTCAACGTCAATCGCCATTTTCTATCTTCTTCAATCCCATTCATCGTTTCTCCTTTCATCAACCCTCCTTATACTTAGTCTTTTCTCTCATTTTCACTCTCTATAAGCCCCTGCGTACTAGTGGCATTCCTGCCTTGTTTGAGGTGAAATGATTAAAAAACCTTAAATTCAACGTCAATCGACATTTACTATCTTCTTCAATCCCATTCATCGTTTCTCCTTTCATCAACCCTCCTTATACTTAGTCTTTTCTCTCATTTTCACTCTATGTAAGCCCCTGCGTACTAGTGGCATTCCTGCCTTGTTTGGGGTGAAATGATTAAAAAACCTTAAATTCAACGTCAATCGCCATTTTCTATCTTCTTGAATCCCATTCATCGTTTCTCCTTTCATCAACCCTCCTTATACTTAGTCATTTCTCTCATTTTCACTCTCTATAAGCCCCTGCGTACTAGTGGCATTCCTGCCTTGTTTGGGGTGAAATGATTAAAAAACCTTAAATTCAACGTCAATCGCCATTTTCTATCTTCTTGAATCCCATTCATCGTTTCTCCTTTCATCAACCCTCCTTATACTTAGTCTTTTCTCTCATTTTCACTCTCTCTAAGCCCCTGCGTACTAGTGGCATTCCTGCCTTGTATGGGGTGAAATGATTAAAAGACCTTAAATTCAACGTCAATCGCCATTTTCTATCTTCTTGAATCCCATTCATCGTTTCTCCTTTCATCAACCCTCCTTATACTTAGTCTTTTCTCTCATTTTCACTCTCTCTAAGCCCCTGCGTACTAATGGCATTCCTGCCTTGTATGGGGTGAAATGATTAAAAGACCTTAAATTCAACGTCAATCGCGATTTTCTATCTTCTTGAATCCCATTCATCGTTTCTCCTTTCATCAACCCTCCTTATACTTAGTCTTTTCTCTCATTTTCACTCTCTATAAGCCCCTGCATACTAGTGGCATTCCTGCTTTGTTTGGGGTGAAATGATTAAAAAACCTTAAATTCAACGTCAATCGCCATTTTCTATCTTCTTGAATCCCATTCATCGTTTCTCCTTTCATCAACCCTCCTTATACTTAGTCTTTTCTCTCATTTTCACTCTCTCTAAGCCCCTGCGTACTAGTGGCATTCCTGCCTTGTTTGGGGTGAAATGATTAAAAGACCTTAAATTTAACGTCAATCGCCATTTTCTATCTTCTTGAATCCCATTCATCGTTTCTCCTTTCATCAACCCTCCTTATACTTAGTCTTTTCTCTCATTTTCACTCTCTCTAAGCCCCTGCGTACTAGTGGCATTCCTGCCTTGTTTGGGGTGAAATGATTAAAAAACCTTAAATTCAACGTCAATCGACATTTTCTATCTTCTTCAATCCCATTCATCGTTTCTCCTTTCATCAACCCTCCTTATACTTAGTCTTTTCTCTCATTTTCACACTATGTAAGCCCCTGCGTACTAGTGGCATTCCTGCCTTGTTTGGGGTGAAATGATTAAAAGACCTTAAATTCAACGTCAATCGCCATTTTCTATCTTCTTGAATCCCATTCATCGTTTCTCCTTTCATCAATCCTCCTTATACTTAGTCTTTTCTCTCATTTTCACTCTCTATAAGCCCCTGCGTACTAGTGGCATTCCTGCCTTGTTTGGGGGGAAATGATTAAAAGACCTTAAATTCAACGTCAATCGGCATTTTCTATCTTCTTGAATCCCATTCATCTTTTCTCCTTTCCTCAACCCTCCCTATACTTAGTCTTTTCTCTCATTTTCACTCTCTGTAAGCCCCTGCGTACTAGTGGAATTCCTGCCTTGTTTGGGGTGAAATGATTAAAAGACCTTAAATTCAACGTCAATCGGCATTTTCTATCTTCTTGAATCCCATTCATCGTTTCTCCTTTCATCAACCCTCCTTATACTTAGTCTTTTCTCTCATTTTCACTCTCTCTAAGCCCCTGCGTACTAGTGGCATTCCTGCCTTGTTTGGGGTGAAATGATTAAAAGACCTTAAATTTAACGTCAATCGCCATTTTCTATCTTCTTGAATCCCATTCATCGTTTCTCCTTTCATCAACCCTCCTTATACTTAGTCTTTTCTCTCATTTTCACTCTCTCTAAGCCCCTGCGTACTAGTGGCATTCCTGCCTTGTTTGGGGTGAAATGATTAAAAAACCTTAAATTCAACGTCAATCGCCATTTTCTATCTTCTGGAAACCCATTCAGCGTTTCTCCTTTCATCAACCCTCCTTATACTTAGTCTTTTCTCTCATTTTCACTCTCTATAAGCCCCTGCGTACTAGTGGCATTCCTGCCTTGTATGGGGTGAAATGATTAAAAGACCTTAAATTCAACGTCAATCGCCATTTTCTATCTTCTTCAATCCCATTCATCGTTTCTCCTTTCATCAACCCTCCTTATAATTAGTCTTTTCTCTCATTTTCACTCTCTCTAAGCCCCTGCGTACTAGTGGCATTCCTGCCTTGTATGGGGTGAAATGATTAAAAAACCTTCAATTCAACGTCAATCGCCATTTTCTATTTTCTTGAATCCCATTCATCGTTTCTCCTTTCATCAACCCTCCTTATACTTAGTCTTTTCTCTCATTTTCACTCTATGTAAGCCCCTGCGTACTAGTGGCATTCCTGCCTTGTTTAGGGTGAAATGATTAAAAAACCTTAAATTCAACGTCAATCGCCATTTTCTATCTTCTTGAAACCCATTCATCGTTTCTCCTTTCATCAACCCTCCTTATACTTAGTCTTTTCTCTCATTTTCACTCTCTGTAAGCCCCTGCGTACTAGTGGCATTCCTGCCTTGTATGGGGTGAAATGATTAAAAGACCTTAAATTCAACGTCAATCGCCATTTTCTATCTTCTTCAATCCCATTCATCGTTTCTCCTTTCATCAACCCTCCTTATACTTAGTCTTTTCTCTCATTTTCACTCTCTATAAGCCCCTGCGTACTAGTGGCATTCCTGCCTTGTTGGGGGTGAAATGATTAAAAAACCTTAAATTCAACGTCAATCGCCATTTTCTATCTTCTTGAATCCCATTCATCGTTTCTCCTTTCATCAACCCTCCTTATACTTAGTCTTTTCTCTCATTTTCACTCTCTGTAAGACCCTGCGTACTAGTGGCATTCCTGCCTTGTTTGGGGTGAAATGATTAAAAGACCTTAAATTCAAAGTCAATCGCCATTTTCTATCTTCTAGAATCCCATTCATCTTTTCTCCTTTCCTCAACCCTCCCTATACTGAGTCTTTTCTCTCATTCTCACTCTCTCTAAGCCCCTGCGTACTAGTGGCATTCCTGCCTTGTATGGGGTGAAATGAGTAAAAGACCTTAAATTCAACGTCAATCGCCATTTTCTATCTTCTTCAATCCCATTCATCGTTTCTCCTTTCATCAACCCTCCTTATACTTAGTCTTTTCTCTCATTTTCACTCTCTATAAGCCCCTGCGTACTAGTGGCATTCCTGCCTTGTTTGAGGTGAAATGATTAAAAAACCTTAAATTCAACGTCAATCGACATTTTCTATCTTCTTCAATCCCATTCATCGTTTCTCCTTTCATCAACCCTCCTTATACTTAGTCTTTTCTCTCATTTTCACTCTATGTAAGCCCCTGCGTACTAGTGGCATTCCTGCCTTGTTTGGGGTGAAATGATTAAAAAACCTTAAATTCAACGTCAATCGCCATTTTCTATCTTCTTGAATCCCATTCATCGTTTCTCCTTTCATCAACCCTCCTTATACTTAGTCTTTTCTCTCATTTTCACTCTCTATAAGCCCCTGCGTACTAGTGGCATTACTGCCTTCTTTGGGGTGAAATGATTAAAAGACCTTAAATTCAACGTCAATCGCCATTTTCTATCTTCTTGAATCCCATTCATCGTTTCTCCTTTCATCAACCCTCCTTATACTTAGTCTTTTCTCTCATTTTCACTCTCTCTAAGACCCTGCGTACTAGTGGCATTCCTGCCTTGTATGGGGTGAAATGATTAAAAGACCTTAAATTCAACGTCAATCGCCATTTTCTATCTTCTTGAATCCCATTCATCGTTTCTCCTTTCATCAACCCTCCTTATACTTAGTCTTTTCTCTCATTTTCACTCTCTATAAGCCCCTGCGTACTAGTGGCATTCCTGCCTTGTTTGGGGTGAAATGATTAAAAAACCTTCAATTCAACGTCAATCGCCATTTTCTATCTTCTTCAATCCCATTCATCGTTTCTCCTTTCATCAACCCTCCTTATACTTTGTCTTTTCTCTCATTTTCACTCTCTATAAGCCCCTGCGTACTAGTGGCATTCCTGCTTTGTTTGGGGTGAAATGATTAAAAAACCTTAAATTCAACGTCAATCGCCATTTTCTATCTTCTTGAATCCCATTCATCGTTTCTCCTTTCATCAACCCTCCTTATACTTAGTCTTTTCTCTCATTTTCACTCTCTGTAAGCCCCTGCGTACTAGTGGCATTCCTGCCTTGTTTGGGGTGAAATGATTAAAAAACCTTAAATTCAACGTCAATCGCCATTTTCTATCTTCTTGAATCCCATTCATCTTTTCTCCTTTCCTCAACCCTCCCTATACTCAGTATGTTCTCTCAATTTCACTCATTTTACGCCCCTTCTTACTAGTGGCATTTCTGCCTTTTGGGGGGTGAAATCATTAAAAAAATATGCAACGTCAATCGCCATTTTCTATCTTCTTGAATCCCATTCATCTTTTCTCTATACTCAGTCTTTTCTCTCATTTTCACTCTCTGTAAGCCCCTGCGTACTCGTGGCATTCCTGCCTCGCTTGGTGTGAAATGATTTTTAAAAAGAAATAAAAAATATATCATTATATGTTATCTATATTATAGCACTATTATTGCAGAACATATTAATTACCTATCATAAACCTACAACCACATCATGATCAAAAAGACTAAATTAAAACATACTGTTGCTCTAATAATCTTTATTCCAAATACGGACACAAAGACACAAAAAAATATATGCTAAAAAATTATGCATACCAAATGACGTCTATACTTGTGTAAACGCCGACTTCAACTAGAGTGCAATGCCTGAATATTTTTGTGGAAATCCTGTTTTCATATATCTCTTGTATAATGCTACTCCATCTCTTGAGCCTGTACCCTAATACTTTGCGTATAATTTATATATGAATAGTGGGCCGGTCTTTTGTAATGTTTCCCAACGTTGTTGCTTCCTATTAATGATATTATTGCATACTGTAAATAAATCTTCTAGAATTAAAATTCATTTGATATCTCACCGAGTGCAATCATTATTTAACGTATATTGCGGTGCATCCTGTCAAAATGTTTTAAAATATGTAACGGAGAAATATACTTTAAAATATTACCAGAAACTATAAAGAATATAATAAATAAT
>OZ010596.1:26401217-26488717 GCA_963932145.1 Acanthosepion lycidas
AACTTTACTGAAACCTGACCTAGCAATTAACTTTACTGGAACCTGACCTAGCAATTAACTTTACCTGAAACCTGGCCTAGCAATTAACTTTACTGGAACCTGACCTAGCAATTAACTTTACTGGAACCTGACCTAGCAATTAACTTTACTGCAACCCGACCTAGCAATTAACTTTACTGGAACCTGACCTAGCAATTAACTTTACTGAAACCTGACCTAGCAATTAACTTTACTGGAACCTGACCTAGCAATTAACTTTACTGAAACCTGACCTAGCAATTAACTTTACCTGAAACCTGGCCTAGCAATTAACTTTACCTGAAACCTGGCCTAGCAATTAACTTTACTGGAACCTGACCTAGCAATTAACTTTACTGAAACCTGACCTAGCAATTAACTTTACTGGAACCTGACCTAGCAATTAACTTTACTGAAACCTGACCTAGCAATTAAATTTACTGGAACCTGACCTAGCAATTAACTTTACCTGAAACCTGACCTAGCAATTAACTTTACTGGAACCTGACCTAGCAATTAACTTTACCTGAAACCTGGCCTAGCAATTAACTTTACTGGAACCTGACCTAGCAATTAACTTTACTGAAACCTGACCTAGCAATTAACTTTACTGAACCTGACCTAGCAATTAACTTTACCTGAAACCTGGCCTAGCAATTAACTTTACTGGAACCTGACCTAGCAATTAACTTTACTGGAACCTGACCTAGCAATTAACTTTACTGAAACCTGACCTAGCAATTAACTTTACTGGAACCTGGCCTAGCAATTAACTTTACCTGAAACCTGGCCTAGCAATTAACTTTACTGGAACCTGACCTAGCAATTAACTTTACTGAAACCTGACCTAGCAATTAACTTTACTGGAACCTGACCTAGCAATTAACTTTACCTGAAACCTGGCCTAGCAATTAACTTTACTGGAACCTGACCAAGCAATTAACTTTACTGAAACCTGACCTAGCAATTAACTTTACTGGAACCTGACCTAGCAATTAACTTTACCTGAAACCTGGCCTAGCAATTAACTTTACTGGAACCTGACCTAGCAATTAACTTTACTGAAACCTGACCTAGCAATTAACTTTACTGGAACCTGACCTAGCAATTAACTTTACCTGAAACCTGGCCTAGCAATTAACTTTACCTGAAACCTGGCCTAGCAATTAACTTTACTGGAACCTGACCTAGCAATTAACTTTACTGAAACCTGACCTAGCAATTAACTTTACTGGAACCTGACCTAGCAATTAACTTTACCTGAAACCTTGCCTAGCAATTAACTTTACTGGAACCTGACCTAGCAATTAACTTTACTGAAACCTGACCTAGCAATTAACTTTACTGGAACCTGACCTAGCAATTAACTTTACCTGAAACCTGGCCTAGCAATTAACTTTACTGGAACCTGACCTAGCAATTAACTTTACTGAAACCTGACCTAGCAATTAACTTTACTGGAACCTGACCTAGCAATTAACTTTACTGAAACCTGACCTAGCAATTAACTTTACTGGAACCTGACCTAGCAATTAACTTTACCTGAAACCTGGCCTAGCAATTAACTTTACTGGAACCTGACCTAGCAATTAACTTTACTGAAACCTGACCTAGCAATTAACTTTACTGGAACCTGACCTAGCAATTAACTTTACCTGAAACCTGGCCTAGCAATTAACTTTACCTGAAACCTGGCCTAGCAATTAACTTTACTGGAACCTGACCTAGCAATTAACTTTACTGAAACCTGACCTAGCAATTAACTTTACTGGAACCTGACCTAGCAATTAACTTTACTGAAACCTGACCTAGCAATTAACTTTACTGGAACATGACCTAGCAATTAACTTTACCTGAAACCTGGCCTAGCAATTAACTTTACTGGAACCTGACCTAGCAATTAACTTTACTGAAACCTGACCTAGCAATTAACTTTACTGAACCTGACCTAGCAATTAACTTTACCTGAAACCTGGCCTAGCAATTAACTTTACTGGAACCTGACCTAGCAATTAACTTTACTGGAACCTGACCTAGCAATGAACTTTACTGAAACCTGACCTAGCAATTAACTTTACTGGAACCTGGCCTAGCAATTAACTTTACCTGAAACCTGGCCTAGCAATTAACTTTACTGGAACCTGACCTAGCAATTAACTTTACTGAAACCTGACCTAGCAATTAACTTTACTGGAACCTGACCTAGCAATTAACTTTACCTGAAACCTGGCCTAGCAATTAACTTTACTGGAACCTGACCAAGCAATTAACTTTACTGAAACCTGACCTAGCAATTAACTTTACTGGAACCTGACCTAGCAATTAACTTTACCTGAAACCTGGCCTAGCAATTAACTTTACTGGAACCTGACCTAGCAATTAACTTTACTGAAACCTGACCTAGCAATTAACTTTACTGGAACCTGACCTAGCAATTAACTTTACCTGAAACCTGGCCTAGCAATTAACTTTACCTGAAACCTGGCCTAGCAATTAACTTTACTGGAACCTGACCTAGCAATTAACTTTACTGGAACCTGACCTAGCAATTAACTTTACTGAAACCTGACCTAGCAATTAACTTTACTGGAACCTGACCTAGCAATTAACTTTACCTGAAACCTGGCCTAGCAATTAACTTTACTGGAACCTGACCTAGCAATTAACTTTACTGAAACCTGACCTAGCAATTAACTTTACTGGAACCTGACCTAGCAATTAACTTTACTGAAACCTGACCTAGCAATTAACTTTACTGGAACCTGACCTAGCAATTAACTTTACCTGAAACCTGGCCTAGCAATTAACTTTACTGGAACCTGACCTAGCAATTAACTTTACTGAAACCTGACCTAGCAATTAACTTTACTGGAACCTGACCTAGCAATTAACTTTACCTGAAACCTGGCCTAGCAATTAACTTTACCTGAAACCTGGCCTAGCAATTAACTTTACTGGAACCTGACCTAGCAATTAACTTTACTGAAACCTGACCTAGCAATTAACTTTACTGGAACCTGACCTAGCAATTAACTTTACTGAAACCTGACCTAGCAATTAAATTTACTGGAACCTGACCTAGCAATTAACTTTACCTGAAACCTGGCCTAGCAATTAACTTTACTGGAACCTGACCTAGCAATTAACTTTACTGAAACCTGACCTAGCAATTAACTTTACTGGAACCTGACCTAGCAATTAACTTTACCTGAAACCTGGCCTAGCAATTAACTTTACTGGAACCTGACCTAGCAATTAACTTTACTGAAACCTGACCTAGCAATTAACTTTACTGGAACCTGACCTAGCAATTAACTTTACTGAAACCTGACCTAGCAATTAACTTTACTGGAACCTGACCTAGCAATTAACTTTACCTGAAACCTGGCCTAGCAATTAACTTTACTGGAACCTGACCTAGCAATTAACTTTACTGGAACCTGACCTAGCAATTAACTTTACTGAAACCTGACCTAGCAATTAACATTACTGAAACCTGACCTAGCAATTAACTTTACTGGAACCTGACCTAGCAATTAACTTTACCTGAAACCTGGCCTAGCAATTAACTTTACTGGAACCTGACCTAGCAATTAACTTTACTGAAACCTGACCTAGCAATTAACTTTACTGGAACCTGACCTAGCAATTAACTTTACCTGAAACCTGGCCTAGCAATTAACTTTACCTGAAACCTGGCCTAGCAATTAACTTTACTGGAACCTGACCTAGCAATTAACTTTACTGAAACCTGACCTAGCAATTAACTTTACTGGAACCTGACCTAGCAATTAACTTTACTGAAACCTGACCTAGCAATTAACTTTACTGGAACCTGACCTAGCAATTAACTTTACCTGAAACTTGGCCTAGCAATTAACTTTACTGGAACCTGACCTAGCAATGAATTCAGTATAGTCTTTCCACTTCATGTCAGCAGAATGTTAGCCCGAGAAACAAGGCGACAATACCAATAAAATCCAAGGGATTACAGGGAGTCAAAGTGAAAGAGAATGAGAAGACTGATAGGGGAGAGGATTGAGAAAAGGGCCGGAAATAAACAGGGTTTAAAGAGACAGAGAATGGCGATTGACGTTGCATTTAAATTTTTCAAGATTGTAAATATCGGAGGAAACAAGAAATCAGAAGAGGGTTCCACAGGTGGGAAGTGCGAGAAATAAACTGTTAGAGTACAAGTGTCGGTTGAATTTATATATTTCAACAGTAAAAAGGGTTGGACATTGTTTCCAATCTAGTAGCACTCTTAAATTCATATAGTCGGGACAAAAGTGAAAAATCTCTTCAGAGCAGTTGCCATAAAAATATTTGTAGAAAAGACAGAGCGAAGCCACATCACGAGGGTGATAAAAATGACTGGTCAGGATTGATTATATTACAGATCCTTCTTTGGATTTTGTCAAGAATCTCGAGATGTACAGCAGAAACACCAGACCAGATATGACAACAGTATTCAATGCACGATCAAATGGTAGATTTATAAATATACAAGAAAGATTCTGACAAGAAGCATTGTCTGCCACGGCACTGTGAATCAGCTTTCCTAACAGTAGACCTAGCACTTGATTCTGCTTCATGCCAATGGAAAACGTGAGCCTAAGAAGGCACAAAGTGTTGCTCCCCTATGAGTTTAACATCAGTTATGCTGTTGCCAGACAGAAAATTTTCTCTGTGGTGATTAAATTAATGCAGTTTTATTTTGGAGATTAAAATTTACAAGGCCTCCTTTTTCCGAGTTAATCAGTAAAAGTGAGTCCGTCACGTTAGTGAGAAAATGAGATGCCTGGTCAGCATTGATTGCATTATAGATCCTTCTTTGGATTTTGTCAAGAATCGCGAGATGTACAACAGGAGCACCAGACCAGATATGGCAACAGTATTCAATACACGGACGAATGATAG
This sequence comes from Acanthosepion lycidas, assembly GCA_963932145.1. Classification (NCBI taxonomy): domain Eukaryota; kingdom Metazoa; phylum Mollusca; class Cephalopoda; order Sepiida; family Sepiidae; genus Acanthosepion; species Acanthosepion lycidas. The sequence continues at coordinate 26,406,156 of OZ010596.1, forward strand.
ATTTGTAAACGTGCAAGATGGATTCTGAAGAGAATTTTCTCGGTAAGGTACAATCAACCAACTTTTCTTGCATTAGACATAGCAATTGATACAATAGTCCCTTCACTTCATTGAGTCCAAGAAGTTGTAGAGTATTGGTCTCCTTTACATGAGGACTATTATCCTCATCTTTGTTGTTGTTATCACAACGTTTCGGTTGTTGTTCTCTTCGTACTTCATCAGGTGTATGTCAATCCAGATAACCTACAGTGAACTGGACGATATGTAGACATTGGCAGTGGAATGAGTACGGTCTACCCACGTAGATTAAATAAACGATTCAGTTCGGTTTGGTTTGGTTTGTTTTACGGCATATCAACCTCAATGGGTTATTTAATGCCGACAAAATTTTTATTCTTGGTAATATTTTGTTTTCACAAAAATCTATTTCTGGTAATAATTTTTCCTTCAAAAATGTATTGCTGGTAATAATTTTTTTCAAAAACGTATTTTTGGTAATATTTTTTTTTTTTTTCACAAAATGTATTGCTGGTAATATTTTTTTTTCTTCAAAAATTTATTGCTGATAATAATTTTTACAAAGTATTTCTGTTATTAAAACCTATTTTTAAACTTTCATAGTGTTTTTACCCCAGTTTCGGGGTTAACTATTTGCCCATAGTTGGGACCCTAGCAGGTGCATCAACCCCGGTTCAGGTTAGACCTGGGGACACCAGCAATTAGGAGGTGGTTCCACGCTCCTCAAAACCTCCTGACCAGAGGCCTTGCTGTTGGACATAGATTATCGTTTTACCCAGGACGCGGATGTAGTTTATTGTCTTACCCAAGAATGGACGTAGTTTATCGTCTTACCCAGGACGCGGATGTAGTTTATTGTCTTACCCAGGACGCGGATGTAGTTTATCGTCATACCCAGGACGCGGACGTAGTTTATCTTCATACCCAGGACGCGGATGTAGTTTATTGTCTTTCCCAGGACGCGGGTGTAGTTTATCGTCATACCCAGGACGCGGACGTAGTATATCTTCATACCCAGGACGCGGACGTAGTTTATCTTCATACCCAGGACGCGGATGTAGTTTATTGTCTTTCCCAGGACGCGGGTGTAGTTTATCGTCATACCCAGGACGCGGACGTAGTTTATCGTCTTATCCAGGACGTGGGTGTAGTTTATCGTCTTTCCCAGGACGCGGGTGTAGTTTATCGTCATACCCAGGACGGGTTTCAGTTCAGAATTCCCTTTTGGTCACAACAAAGGTGGGGACAATAGTCCGAATGTAAATAATGTAATTCCTTATCCAAGAAATTTAGCTTGAAATTTTGCTTCTTTTTTTGGGGGGGGGGGGAATGTTATTATTAAAGAAAACAAAATCGAAATCACTTAATCCTTTTTTAGACGTAGCAAATGATACGATAGAGTCGCTTCATTTCATATCAGTAGAAAACGTTGGGCCAAAATGGCTGAGGGTGTTGTTCTCTTGCAGATGAGCGATGCTGATGACAGACAGAAAAGGAAATACTACAAAATAAGGTGAAACAGATACCGCAAAAAAAATTGAAAGAAAAATAAGATGAAAATTTTGCAATGAAAAATAAATCTTTTTCAAATATCAGAGTCGCTTATTTTTAACAGGTTTTTAAAAGATCCGACCTCGTTACCATCTGAGCAATTACACCGACCCCAATTAGAAGATTAAATTTTAAATTAAGACAACTCCAGCGGAACTTCTTTTTTTTTTTTTTTAATTATTTTTAGTTTATTTCTAAATTTCAGCGATCTTGATCTGTTTGCGTTTGGATTGATTAAATTAAAGTATGTTTTGTAAGAGCTCGTCTTCAATCATTTAATAACGCTGGTTTAATGATTGGCAGCTCGGAATGCTCATCATCGTAAACCCACCTACGATTAACTGTGACACAATCCGCTGTCATCGTGTATTAGGACATCCCCGTTGTCAGGCGGGGGTCTTTAAAGTGGGTCAGCTTTTTATGACTACCCACTGCATCACCTGTCCACTCAAACAGTAACTGTTTCAAAGCAACACCCGCTGTTCAGAAGTAAGGAAAAGGGAAATTAATAAGTTTTCAGATAAATGCTACTCGGACAGGGTGAAAAATTTAGGTAAAGCCTCATTTTAGTTACGGGACAGTCACAAGCCGTTTGTAGCGATAGGCAGTAGGAGAGAGTCGGGAGTCAGAGTTACAAGAGAGTGACGGTTTGTGAGAAGCGGAGTTCTCGTTGGTCCGTTAGTCTGTCGTGAGAAAAGACAGAAGTAGCCGCGAAGATGTTCCAAGTGCAAGGGAAATCTATAAGCCCAGTATATTGAAAACCGAAATCGTTCTTTTTTTTTGTTTGTTTTTTTTTTTTTTTAATTTTTGTGTGTGTGTGTGTGTGTGTGTGTGGTTGGTTGGTTGGTTGTTTTGTTTTATGGCATATCAACCTCAATGGGTTATTTTATGCCGACAAGGTTTTTTCCTGGTAATATTTTTGTTTTGCCAAAAATCTATAGCTAGTAAATTATTTTAAAACATGTATTGCTGGTAATTTTTTTTTTCAAAAACGTATTACTGGTAATAGTTGTTTTTTTCTTGAAAAATTTATTTCTGGTAACAATTTTTACAAAACATTTCTGGTATTAAAACCTATTTTTACACTTTCATAAGACTTTTTACTTCAGTTTGGGGGTTAACTATTTGCCCATAGTTGGGACCCTAACAGGTGCTACCACCCCAGATCAGGGTGGACCTAGGAACACTAGCAATTAAGAGGTAGTTCCACGCTCCTCAAAACGTTCTGATTAGTGGTCTTGCTGTTGGACATACTTTATCGTCTTAAACTGGACGCGGATGCAGTTTATCGTCATACCCAGGACGGGTGTGTGTGTGTGTGTGTGTTTGTGCGTGTTTCTGGCTGTGGCTATATTTTACCTTCTGTTCCTTTAAGGAACATACACGGGGCCTATCTCAGGTTTTTCTTTCTTTTACACCCCGATGTAAACGGGAATTTAACTGCGGCGCTGGGACGAAGCTGACCAGTCGGAGGTAAACTGTCTATGGGACTATTGCTAGACTGATTCAGTTAGTTGGGTCCAAATGAACGTTAGCTGTGCGCATATTTCCATTAAACGCTACATTCCTGTCACATACACTTATATAAATTCCCTATACCATTTCCTAAATATATCATTTAAAGAAACTTGTACAGCCGCGTACCGGATAATCGGTTTTCACTGCAAAGGATCTTCAGGCCGAAAGTGCTGTTATCACTCATGTTTTGTTGCCATTTCGTCTAATTATAAGTATCCTTTTGTAGAACCATCTTTCTGCTGCCTCCAGTCTTCCCCTCGCTGACATACAAGAGGATTAATATCACATAACAATTTAGCACTTTTTTATTTGTTTCAAACTGAGCTGTGACTTCTGTCCTTCTTTACAGCAGCGAATGTTGGACGATTCCCTCAAAGATGAAGAAGAGACTCGAGGCGACAGAGATGTGGTTCCACAGAAGGATGCCAAGGTTATCATGGATCGAACGTGTGAGCAACGATGAGATCTTAGAGAGGTTGCAAACAAAGAAGAGACTTATACTTAATATCAGGAAGCGGCAGCTGATGTTTCTGGGATACATAATGAGGAAGGAGGGCCTGGAGAATCTGATACTTACGGGTCAAATAGAGGGAAAGAGAGACAAGGGAAAACAATGCGTGACATATCTGGTGGACTTAAGCAAGTGGGTGACAGAACGTGGTCTGGGGGAGGAAGTAGAGGGAAGGAATTTGTTGAGAGCTGCAAGGGATAGAGGGAGGGTGCAGAGCTATGATTGAAAGGACATGGCACATAAAAAGAAAGAAAGAACGAAATTTTCCCGTTTATTGTTCGACAAGATAACAGATGTGTAACTACTTACACCAAAACTTATCGAGAACTATAAGGGACAAGGTGAAATGGAGGGCCATGATCGCCTACGTCTACTTGGGGCACAGCACATAAAAGAAGAACTATTTAGACACCTGAAAATCCACTTACAGCCACGCTTGTTCTTCTTTGGCATCATCATGGTTTGGTGTAGATAGCATTTTTTCGGGGGGGGGTCAACTTAGTTTAGATTGGCAAAAACACATAATACGAATGGCGTGCGAGGCTCGCTTACTAATCTCTAACTGATACGATACCCACAAAGATTCTTCCACTTCCCCCTCCACCTCCAACCACTACCTCCACCTCAACTACCTTCTCCTCCTCCACTTTATCCACCACCACCTCCACTTCTTTCTTCTCTTGATCCTCCATTTTCCCACCTCCTCATCCACTTCCTACACCTCTTACTTCACTATATATCTTCCTCCACTACTTTCAGATCCTCCCCCACTTCTTTCTCCACCTTCCCTCCACTTCTTTTCCTGCTCTTCCACCTCCCCCACCTACTCCTCAACTTCCCTCTCTACTTCCTCCACCTACCTCACTTCCTTCTATACTTCCTCCACCACCTCCACTGCTTCCTTCTCCTAGTCCACTTCTTTTTCCACCTACCCTCCACTTCCTTTCCTCCTCATCCACCTCCCCCACCACCTCCTCAACTTCCCTCTCTACTTCCTCCACCTACCTCACTTCCTTCTATACTTCCTCCAACACCTCCACTGCTTCCTTCTCCTAGTCCACTTCTTTTTCCACCTACCCTCCACTTCCTTTCCTCCCCTTCCACCTCCCCCACCACCTCCTCAACTTCCCTCTCTACTTCCTCCACCTACCACACTTCCTTCTATACTTCCTCCACCACCTCCACTGCTTCCTTCTCCTAGTCCACTTCTTTTTCCACCTACCCTCCACTTCCTTTCCTCCCCTTCCACCTCCCCCACCACCTCCTCAACTTCCTACACCTCTTACTTCACTATATATCTTCCTCCACTACTTTCAGATCCTCCCCCACTTCTTTCTCCACCTTCCCTCCACTTCTTTTCCTGCTCTTCCACCTCCCCCACCTACTCCTCAACTTCCCTCTCTACTTACTCCACCTACCTCACTTCCTTCTATACTTCCTCCACCACCTCCACTGCTTCCTTCTCCTCGTCCACTTCTTCCACCTCCAACTCCACTTCCAAAAAGTAATTCATCTCTATATATTGATTGTAATATAGAATTGACCCCCATTTTTATATCCACATTATAATTGTTTTTGCTTATCAAATTCTGATTAGGCATGAATCCCACTTCTTCGCTCCCCCACCACCATAGGTTAAATAGTATGACTCGTATCACTAAATTATTATTATCAGAAAATTCTTACACTATAGAAATATTTCCTGGCTTTAAATAACCTCAAATGGTTGATAATCCGTAGAAAACGAATCAGTCAATCAATCCTCTTATATTCAACAACTCTCTTCAGTCACCATGTATTCTGAGTGGCTCAAGTGGCTTGTATTCAGTAAAAAAAGTTAGTTAAACAAAAGTTAGTGTTCGTTATAAATCTGACTACTGTTCCCGTGATCTACATCAAATAGCTTACTAACATCTGCTCCACGGTGAGGCACTGACGAGATAAGCTATATGAACAAGAATTCTAAATTTCAGGCTCTTTCATGCTAGCAATTCAATAAAAGAAACAGTTCATGCCGAACCGTGCCTATTCAAGCGAGCACTGACAATACAGTGATACCGATTCATATTTGCAAATATTGAAGGCCGGCTGGGAAGGAAAATGCGAGAAAGTATTTGTTTTTGCCAAAGCGGCCGTCTACAAGGAATTCGGATTTGACAAGCAGAAAATATCACGGGAGGCGTTGCAAAAATAATGATAAGCCGTTTTCTGAAAGGTCGTTTTCATGCCAGGAACACTGGAATCTCTGGTTACACGCTCGTGTGAGTTTTCCACCGGATATCTATTTATAAATATCCCCTATTTCAATTACACACAAAACCTCGGGCAGGGACCTTGACTCATCTGTTAATGACAGAAACAAATGCTATGCATTTGTTTCCGTAACGTAACCATATACACGCTATGTAATACTAATGCTTCTGGCGTATTTGTAAGATAAAGATAATTTTGGTTTAAAATAAATTGTAATAATGCATATTTATGCTCAGTTCAATAACAGCTTATTTCTGACTGGTTTTCCTTCTTCTTGTGTGTCCAATAATTGCGTTTTTTCTGCTAGAGTAAACATTTGTTACAATAATGCTTAACCAATGCAAGGCACAAGACTTACTGCATGTAGAGGGTTACGAGGTAAGGGGTAAGAGGCACAGTTTATGGAGATATATGGGGAAGATAACGCTTGACTCTAGACTCGAACAGGTTAAGTTTGTATTGATCGTGGAAGGATCCGCTTCGGAGTCTGCTCCACAAAGTAGCGGATCCTTCAAGTTGAGCTTACATCTCACCAATGGAATATAATTGGTTTCTAAAAACGGAAATGATTTGTGACTCATTCTAATGAGAACTTTTGTTTAACCCATTACCTGCTATGAGCCGCATTTGGGGATTTGTTAAAATTAAACTCACTACATGTTATTCCTTGTATTTACATTGAATTGCTTGCATACATTGTATTTGCAGAGGTATATTTTACAACACTTAGCCTTTAAAGTTTCCTTTTATTATTAGCCGTAACTAATCATAGTTTAATCATACTTTCTGTCGTAATTTTACATTTCACGAGTAGAAAAATAATGACGATTTTGAAAAGTATTTTTTTTATTATTTCTAATCAATATTATTTTTTGATGTTTTATACACATATATATTTGAAATTCTAGTTTCTATAAAAACGACAATGGTAATTACTGGAATTAAACACACGGAATAAATAAACTCCTAAGACAGCTGTCTGGGCCAAAAATGTGCATTAAAAAAATTTGGCAGTTAATGGGTTAAATTAAAATACAGCTATATTCATTTTCTATTTATGATCCGATCATGAGTCACGGCATGAAAGGGAATCACTCACTCTCTCTCTCTCTCTCTCTCTCTCTCTCTCTCTCTATATATATATATATATATATATATATATATATATATATATATATATATATATATTAGCTCCTGAATTAAAATTTAATTCCAGTTGAGCACTCTAGGGCTGAGGTATGGGTTTGTAAACAGTGACTATTATAGCTATATAGCGAGACTCTTCGCAAGCCGAATTGATTGAGTCACTGTAGGTCACTGGGCGTGTTTCCAAGGATAAATACGCTAAAAATCCACCATTACCCCAACCGTGCGCCGAGAGCTTAGTGGTAGAATATCCGCCTGATACCAATTCAGTCGGGTTTCGATCCTAGCTAGAGGCAACTGGATGTCTAGCCGCACTGATGAGCTGCGAAACAGTCCGTCTGTGGATGACATTATGTTATTGTTTATTTTTTAAAATAAACAATAAGAGATATCTCGTGCTCGATGAATTGAGTAACCAAAAGCGTAAGTATATGGATATTTATTAACATATATTTCTTAGCTCTGTCTAATCACATTGAGCACTTTTATGACTACATCTCTTGGCAAAATTTGGTAATTATTTATTTTCTTCCCAGCATATGCAGACCAGCACACGCGTATAGGATCACTAATATCTAGTTATCTCATTTACCTAACCCTCTACCTATATATATATATATATATATATATATATATATATATATATATATATATATATATATATATATATATATATATATATATATATATATATATATATATATATATATATAGATTTTCGTAGTTGGAAGTGTTACCTGATGATCCTTTAAAAGAATTTTGGTGAAATAAATGATTGTAATGGTACCTTAAAGTGGTCTGTTTTTCATTAATATATATATATATATATATATATATATATATATATATATATATATATATATATATATATATATATATATATATATAGTACAGGTAAATAATCCAGGTGCATCCATATAGTTGTGCTACTCTGAAATAGAGTATACACACATGAGGTAATTTTTGATTTTTTGCTATACATACATATATATATATATATATATATATATATATATAAAGTGAACATTAAAGTCATCACTAATCCAGTGTTCTTACTGATATTTTTTATTTTTGCCAAATAGTGCTCAATGTAAATTTACAGAGAATAAATATTATAAATTAACTATTTTAAATCAGTTAATTTATAATATATATATATATATATATATATATATATATATATATATATATATATATATATATATATATATATCAAAATAATAGAAACATGTACAATAGCGGTGGTTTATTTTACATTCTCTTATATGGAGAATATATTATACACACACAGACACACGCATATATATATATATATATATATATATATATATATATATATACATTAAATCAGTTAATTTATAATATACATATATATATATATATATATATATATATATATATATATATATATATATATATATATATATATGCGTGTGTGTGTATTAAATCCTACATTTAAGAGAATGTAAAATAAACTAACGCTGTTGTACATGATTCTATTATTTTGACCAGAATTAAAAGAATTGATTCAATATCTTTTGTATTCTCATCAATCAATTTATAATTAAGATTTAAAGATAACGCTCTATAAGAAACAAAAGCAGAAATAATAGAAGAAACAAAAATGAACCACTTATTCACGTGCTAGAGTGCCTCACAGTGGTTTAATTACCAAACAATATTCGCAGTGAATTATAACAGTGACTTCCTTTCGCACTGGGAGCTACATAAGTCTGACCCCGTTACGGATTAAACTTAGCTAGGGAAATAGCATCGGGGCCGAATCTCATCGAGTGGCAGCTATCAGTCTTCTTGTCACTTCACGATGTTGGCGATCATGGCTCGCCACAATTTTCTCTCCTTTGTCGCTCTTAATACATTTTATCTTCTTTTTTTATTTCTCCCAAACCTCACTCTGCCATCAATCCATTTAATCTCGCTAGGTTATGAGTTATTTTCCACTGTCTCTTGGCTTTGACCTGTCCCGTGAGTATCAAATTTTCCAAGCCCCCTGTTCTCTAGAAATTTCAACTGATTCTTCCTTGTGCAAAATATAAATGTCCTTTTTGTTTCCGTTTTCTCTAAAAATTTGTCGTTGCTTAGATGTTCAATTCATAGTATTCCAACTCCGGTATTGTTGGCACCCTTCTGTTGCTTCAAGTCTTTTCTTCCTCTGTTAGGAGTTTGTCCAGTATTCACTGCCACATAGGAAGACTGATATTACATAATAGTTCAATACACTTTTATTTATTTCTAACGAATTTTTTGTTACTTAATACTTTGCTTAGCTTTTGGAAGGTATCTTTCGCAATCACTAGTTTATGCAAATTTGCCTTATGCAAATTAAGTTAAGCTTAGTACATAAAACTAATCCATAATCATAGCGATAAAAGGTAACTTCACTTCAGTCCTTCATTTGAACTCGCATATACGTTACGTTGATAATGATGCTGGAAAAATGGTCGGTTCCCTGTACATATAGAAATTATTGATAAAATCCAAAGAATTTGCAATGTTATTAATCCTGACCTGACATCTCGCTTTCAGGCAATTTCCCACTGCACTAATTTACCTTCCTTGTGCCTTTTCTATAAATATTAGGTTGGTGCAAAAATAATGTCGTTTTCTCACATATGTTACTATGTGAGAAAACGACATTATTTTTGCACCAACCTAATACTTAGAAATTGTTATGACGAACTTTCCTCTACGGTACCTAGATTTTATAAATTTAAGCACAATACTAGATTGGCGGCAATGTCTCATCACTTTACAGTTGAAATGGCGAGATGCAACCGTTAGTTCTATGCTAACAGTTTCTTTTCTCGTACTTCTCGCCAACTGTGATCTTCAAAAGTTTCTTCTAGTAGATTTATCACCTTGCCTGGAGGGAAATGATTAAAAAGGTTGTTAGATGATAAAATACTTCAAATTCACACATTTTTATTAACGATTGTATATTCTAAAAGTGACTGGAAAATAAAAGGCATCAGATCCTATGGGGTGACTAAGCGTCAGTCTGTTACAGTTTCTTCTTGATATGTTACCCACCTCTTTGCAGAAGTTGGTCACCACTTTGGCGTAATGTGCCGACAGGATGGTTGACCTGAGTAGATCGAATTCTTGTCATGGATTCTCCGAAAACTCTACATATAATATAAATGTTTCCCAATAAATTCTCTTTGTTTTCGCAATGGTCGAGATTTTTTTAGATATAAGTGTACATGTTCGTGGTGGTTTAATATATCGGTTGGAGATGTCGGCGCGGGCTCCACATCCGTTTCAGGCACGCTGGTGATCGACGAGGCGAAACAAGATTGTTTGTTCACGGCAGATGCATGCGTAGAGCTGGCAAGCAGAAGAGGTTCCGATTTGAGATTCCTTCCAGGAAAACAGGTATGCGGACTGGAAAGATATCCGCCTCTTATAGTAAAAATTGAATCGGGTCGTGCTACCCGAGCTCGAGTTTGATAGAAGAAAGTGAGTTGTGCTTGGTTGAAGTTTTAAATTCTTACAAGATCTAAAATATTAATTTAGTATATTCCGGCGACATACTGGTTTTAACTTGGCATAGAAAGTGACACACACGTTCAAAAACATTGAGACTAACTGATAATATGGGATGCTTTAACATCTGACTTTTTTAGTTTCGGATTAAAACTGTCAAATTTTAAGGATTAAATAAAACTGGATAAACACATAAATAAAAAGAAAAATTAAAGAAATTGAAAAGTAAAAGCGAAGAAGGATTTAAAATAACATCGTGATTGACAAATATAAACAATCATTTATATGTATATATAGATAGGTAGATATATATAGAGAGAGATATATATATGCATTAAGAAATGGACAAAGTCCGACAATTCATTAAAGACATAAAAATATGTTTAACATTCTTTTTATAGATACAAGTATTTAAGTAAAAGCGAAGAAGGATTTAAAATAGCATCGTGATTGACAAATATAAACAATCATTTATATGTATATATAGATAGGTAGATATATATAGAGAGAGAGGCAATTATATATATATGCATTAAGAAATGGACAAAGTCCGACAATTCATTAAAGACATAAAAATATGTTTAACATTCTTTTTATAGATACAAGTATTTAAGTAAAAGCGAAGAAGGATTTAAAATAGCATCGTGATTGACAAATATAAACAATCATTTATATGTATATATAGATAGGTAGATATATATATAGAGAGAGAGGCAATTATATATATATGCATTAAGAAATGGACAAAGTCCGACAATTTATTAAAGACATAAAAATATGTTTAACATTCTTTTTATAGATACAAGTATTTAAGTAAAAGCGAAGAAGGATTTAAAATAGCATCGTGATTGACAAATGTAAACAATCATTTATATGTATATATAGATAGGTAGATATATATAGAGAGAGAGGCAATTATATATATATGCATTAAGAAATGGACAAAGTCCGACAATTTATTAAAGACATAAAAATATGTTTAACATTCTTTTTATAGATACAAGTATTTAAGTAAAAGCGAAGAAGGATTTAAAATAGCATCGTGATTGACAAATATAAACAATCATTTATATGTATATATAGATAGGTAGATATATATAGAGAGAGAGGCAATTATATATATATGCATTAAGAAATGGACAAAGTCCGACAATTTATTAAAGACATAAAAATATGTTTAACATTCTTTTTATAGATACAAGTATTTAAGTAAAAGCGAAGAAGGATTTAAAATAGCATCGTGATTGACAAATATAAACAATCATTTATATGTATATATAGATAGGTAGATATATATAGAGAGAGAGGCAATTATATATATATGCATTAAGAAATGGACAAAGTCCGACAATTTATTAAAGACATAAAAATATGTTTAACATTCTTTTTATAGATAGAAGTATTTAAGTAAATTCTCTGTTTATAATAAACAGTATTAAATAACATTTACCGGCCTGAATGTCCGAGAAATTTTCATATATTTTTTCAGGTGGTTGGAATGTCGAACTGAACCCTTTATTTCGCTCACTGGGGTAGACTGTTCTAGTTGCACGGGCCATGTTTAATGGATGTCAGTTATCAGTTATCTCCTGTTAAATCCCTTCTGCTAGTAAAAAATGGTTGCTGACTCATTAGGTTTATAGTATCCAGAAATTCATGCATAGATGTCCTCAAGGACACATGGCACAGTGGATAAAGGCGTTGGTTAGATCCAGTGACAGGACCCAAAGAGTGTGAGTTCAATACCCGGTTAAGGCAGTGGAGAACTTGGAGAGGGGAATTAACAGGGCATACAGAACAGTCTACCCCAGCAAGCGAAATAAAGGGTTCAGTTCAACATTCCGACCAACTGAAGAAGCCCGGAGGCCGAAACGTTTAATATATATATACAGTAGCGAGCATAAAGATCAGAACAATGTTAAGAAAAAGTCTAAGTGTGAAATAACTTTTTATTTTAAAGCTTCGTAGAACATTTTATCAAGGAAAAATAAGGATATAAAGATAAATTATATAATTCCAAAAGATAAAACTCAATAAACTTATTTTGAGAAATTTATAAGAATAATTATATAACAATCGAAAAAATAGATGATCAAAAACATCAGAATGATTAACAAAATCATACTGTTATAATGGCTACGTTATATCCAAATGAAAATAGCGTTCATAATTCCTTAGTACTTGATGTGTAAACCTTTACTTGCAATAACAGCTTGACATCTTTTGCTACATGAGCGAATCAATGTCTTGCATTCATTAACAGATATTTTCTCCCATTCTCCTTTCAAATTAATCCATAGTTCTTCCACGTTTGTTGGATTCTTTTGCTTAGCTCTTCCATTTAGTAACTTCCAAACATTCTCAATATGATTCATGTCTGAGGTTTGAGCAGGCCACTCCATAACAATAACGTCCTCCTCAGAAAGAAATGACTTAACAGATTTCGCTGTGTGACATGGCGCGTTATCTTGCATAAATACAGCTGGTTGATTAATTGCAGTTCTCAAATTAGGTGCAACATGTTTCTTCAATATCTCTTTGTATACAGCTGCGTTAATTTTACCGTGTAGCCTAAGAAGAGGTCCCTTACCAAGAGTTCAAATCATGCCTAACACCATCATACTTCCTCCTTCAAATTTAACGCTGCTTTTAATGCACTGAGGCGAATATCGTTCCTTATGTCTGCATCGAACGAACCTTCTCCCGTCACAACCGAACAGGTTAAACTTTGATTTATCGCTGAAATGAACACAATCCCACTGTTCTTCTGTCCAAATGACGTGTTCTGTGGCAAACTTTTCAATCGGCTCATTTGATTCTTTTTCGAAATGTAAGGCTTCGTAGAGGCTATTCGACTGTTCAAATTTATTTCATTAAGTCTTCGGGAAATAGTGTGCCTTGATATTTTAATGCCATTGTTAGCATTAGGTCTTTTAGAGATAGCGGTTGCTGTGGCAAATCGATCCTTTTTTGATTCATTACCAATCCATCTGTCTTCATTTGGAGTAGTTTTCCTAAGCCTGCCAGGTGGTTTCTTACCTTCACATCACCCAGTTTCCTCAAGTTTTCGTAAAATACTATGAATGACACTTTTAGATGTGCACAGACTCTTTGAAATATCTCCAATCAAGAGTTTATCTTCATTACATAACTTGACTATCAGTTTTCTAAGTTCCAATGACGTCACAGATTTTTTCGCCAAGTTTACAATGCAAGAGCCAGTAAAGAGCCGTTGTAATTTAGTAAAATACCTATTTTATATTCTTAACCTAAAGAATTTTCAGTAATGCAAAATAATTATTAAATTTTATGAATTTATTTAATCGTTTTGATGTTTTTGATCATCTATTTTTTTCGAATGTTATATAATTATTCTTATAAATTCATCAAAATAAGTTTGAGCTTCATATTTTGAAATTATATAATTTACCTTTATATCCTTATTTTTCTTTGATAAAATGTTTTTTGAAGCTTTAAAATAAAAAGTTATTTCACACTTAGACTTTTTCTTAACATCGTTCTGATCTTTATGCTCGCTAATATATATATATATATATATATATATATATATATATATCCTACCGACCAAAATGTTCTTCTAATATTCCAATATATAAGTTTGAAAGAACATTGTTTTTTTTTCTCTCTAAACTTATAAAATGTATCAGATTTTCAGGTTTCTTTAAAGAAAGAAATTTATTTTTTCTATCTTTCAACTGTCTATCTTCCCCAATATAATTTACTCTGGGCCTCCCAGATTTTTTTTTTTTCTGTTAACATTTGCGTCGGTTTCTGAATGTCACTGCAGGTAATAACGCATCCCATTTTTTTTATATCTATAATTTTCAAGAAATCTGATGTTGGGAATACCCTATTATAGAAAGAATTTCCACTTGGGCTTTCTATTTCAATACTAACCTGATTAGTTTTTGGCATTTCAACGGTTTCTGAAAATTAATTTCAATGACACATTCATCTCGATAGAATTGGACCTCTACCAAGCAGCAGAGTTGTAATATTTGTTAATATCTGCTCTACAGGTCACAAAATCTATCAGGATGGAACAAAATTTCCAAAGATTATGTAAATAAATTTATAAGGCTTGTAGAAAAAATGTTTGAATTTTATATAAGAGTTTGCATATATACAAATAGGTGAATTTATTTATGCAAAAGTGTAAAATTAGCCTTTTTTATTAGAGAAACAATTCATGGTGGTCCAAAACTTTTGATCAGTAAAATGTATATATATATATATATATATATATATATATATATATAGAGAGAGAGAGAGAGAGAGAGAAAGAAAGAAAGAGAGAGAGAAAAATAAATAGATAGATAGATAGATAGATAGATAGATAGATAGATAGATAGATAACGTGGCCTTTAGCACTTTCATTTCAAGGGAATAAGGGATACCCAATAAGGGATGTTTAAACGTGGTCGAGTGGTTAGAACTTTTGCTTTCTGACCATGAGTTCGGGGTTCGAATCTCACCATGGTCGATTTGTAAGAAAGGAGAGTTCCTGGTGTTATCGGACTGGATCTAGGAAAGTGCCTGAAAGCCTTGTGAGTGAAATTGGATAGACGATAGTTGTGCTAGCCCGAAGCCACAAGTCATCGTGGTCGAGGGCTTGAGCGTGTTGGACTCAAATTGTTCATCACGCTAGATAACACGCTCTCTCCCAGTAATTGTAATTAAGGTGTGTCTGAGCGAGCGTCTGCAATAGGGATTGCCTAGCCGCTCTCGAATACGAATGGCCAGATATTATATATATATATATATATATATATATATATATATATATATTAGGATATTACATCGAAAACATGTCAAAATCGCTACACGATTGTAGCCGTGTTTCGATGCATCTCATCAGGCGATTGTAAATTACTGGCCAGTGAAGGATTTGTTTAGATTTAAAAACAAAATGCAACCTCTTTTACAAAAACAGAAAAAAAAGGGTTATAATGTTTGTGAGCTTTACTCTGATCAACCAATCGAATATAATATACGTTAAATTTAAACTAAGCGAAGAAGCAAAAATTTTAAAAATATTTTTCATAAATGGGGATGGCAGCCCAGACGTTAAACAGGAGCGGATGTTAATCGATACATACATTTTACACACTAGATAATGTCATTTCCTAAGAAAAAATGAAATGGAGTGGTACTTTAACAAAATTTTAAACAATTATAGGCTTTGTGAATTTCCTACATAAAAAATTTATAATTGATAAATAAATAGTTTCTTTAAGAAACCAGTAAATTATTTAGACGTATAGAATTACTTGGTAAATTAATATGCAACTGTTGACTAAAGATTCTTTATATAAGATGTTATTACCCACCAATTCAAAATGTCAAAAATACTCTTTATATAAGATGTTATTATGTTATTAAAGATTCTTTATATAAGATGTTATTACCCACCAATTCAAAATGTCAAAAATATTCTTTATATAAGATGTTATTATCCTATTAAAGATTCTTTATATAAGATGTTATTACCCACCAATTCAAAATGTCAAAAATATTCTTTATATAAGATGTTATTATCCTATTAAAGATTCTTTATATAAGATGTTATTACTCACCAATTCAAAATGTCAAAAATATTCTTTATATAAGATGTTATTATCCTATTAAAGATTCTTTATATAAGATGTTATTACCCACCAATTCAAAATGTCAAAAATATTCTTTATATAAGATGTTATTATCCTATTAAAGATTCTTTATATAAGATGTTATTACCCACCAATTCAAAATGTCAAAAATATTCTTTATATAAGATGTTATTATCCTATTAAAGATTCTTTATATAAGATGTTATTACCCACCAATTCAAAATGTCAAAAATATTCTTTATATAAGATGTTATTATCTTATTAAAGATTCTTTATATAAGATGTTATTACCCACCAATTCAAAATGTCAAAAATATTCTTTATATAAGATGTTATTATCCTATTAAAGATTCTTTATATAAGATGTTATTACCCACCAATTCAAAATGTTAAAAATATTCTTTATATAAGATGTTATTATCCTATTAAAGATTCTTTATATAAGATGTTATTACCCACCAATTCAAAATGTCAAAAATATTCTTTATATAAGATGTTATTATCTTATTAAAGATTCTTTATATAAGATGTTATTACCCACCAATTCAAAATGTCAAAAATATTCTTTATATAAGATGTTATTATGTTATTAAAGATTCTTTATATAAGATGTTATTACCCACCAATTCAAAATGTCAAAAATACCAAGCAAATACCAATACAACCATACATGATGTTACTAAAACTACCAGGAGATTAATACAAAATTATATTAAATCCAAATTGATCTTACAAATACAAAGATAAGTCATATATGGTGCAACACAATTCATATAAAATCTAAGAAAAAGCACTGTCAAATTCCAAGTCTAACTGAAATGTGAGGTAAAAGGTAGACTGTGTTTACAATTTACCATTAACTCGGATCTTTGGTTTTATAAAGCATACTTATCGAAGAATACCTGAATATATATATATATATATATATATATATATATATATATATATATATATATTTGAATTGGGATGACATCAGATACAGTTCAAATATTGATCGGAATTGGTTTTACAAATGCCACTTTAATTAAAAAAGAACCTAATTATTTACTTCGAATATACTTCGACGGAATCCTGATTAAAATGTTACTAACTATGAACAAGCGCCAAAAATACTATATTGCATCACCATCCTTCATTAAATCCATTCCTGAAGAATCTATCGTATACATAACTACCACGACATAAAAACGTCCCCAAATCAACACGCGGACAAAATCCAAACATAAATAAGGCCTATTAGACACACGCACGCACGCATATACGTATGTACATTATCATCCTTATGTTGCATAGACAAACTAGAATTATGATAAATGTAAACATATAAATTATACACACGAACGCTACTTGAGGAGTCAAATGCACGTGAAGTCTGCCTAACCAATGAAAATCAAACAACGCAAAAATAAAATTGTCAGAAACGTTTTTCCGTATTTTATTCTCTGGTGAATCTGTAATAAAAGCGAAACATGGTAGATTTATAAATGTTTCCTTTTCGTTCATATATATATATATATATATATATATATATATATATATATATATATATATCAGAGAGAGAAAATGTGTGTGTGCGCGCTCGTGTGTGTGCGCGCTCGTGTGTGTGCGCGCGCGTGTGTGTGTGTGTGTATGTGTGCAAGAGAGAGTGTGGAGGCGATTAAATATTTTCTGTAAGTACAAGAAAAGACTTGAAAAAACCTTTGACGTTTGATCATCAGATTTGGGGAAGAGAGTTGATTCAAGAACTTTTTGAAAGCCTCTCGGGATAGATAGATAGATAGATAGATAGATAGATAGATAGATAGATAGATAGATATGAACAGGCATAGATAGATAGATAGATAGATAGATAGATAGATAGATAGATAGATAGATAGATAGATAGATAGCGGGATCAATTTATTAATATGAGTGTATTAAGGCAGTATGTTGGCCACATACGCGAAGTTGTGGGTGCTTGTCTAGTCTATCCGTCTCTATGTATGTTAACAGATACAGGCCTTATAATAGGCCTTATTTATGTTTGGATTTTGTCCGCGTGTTGATTTGGGGACGTTTTTATGTCGTGGTAGTTGTGTATACGATAGATTCTTCAGGAATGGATTTAATGAAGGATGGTGATGCAATATAGTATTTTTGGCGTTTGTTCATATTCAGGGTTTCATTAGTGAGTACACATCTGGGTGATTAATATCATGACACTGTGCGTCGCTTCTTAATCAGCATGATATGCAATAGCTAGAATTAATTATAAAAAAAAAGCATTACCTAAATCACTCCTGATTTTAAAAATCTACCTTACACTGACAGATTTAAAATTTCGACCTTTACCTCGCTTTAAAATAATCAACGTATCAGTCAGTCCGTTATGTAGCATGCGTGATACACGCTTAGGCGATCATGTATCTTTCGATACATGACTGACGAGGCGGTAGGTTGCCATTTCTTTCTGGGGTAGACCAGTTGACATCCAAGGCTATAGAACCCAGTCTGTCCTGCTAATTATATTTCCATTATACGAAACAAAAAGACTGCGGAACAAGACATATCAGTCAGACAGTTATGTGCAATGCGTAATACATGCTTAAGCAATCATGTATCTTTCGATATATGACTGACGAGGCGGATTTTTTATTCCCGCAGTAGTTTGCCATTTCTTTCTGCGGTTGACCAGTTGACATCCGGTATGTCCTTCTATTTGACAATAGCTGTGGAGTAAAGAAGAGGATTCATAACTTTCCCAAGGGTATTAGCACGTAAGTGAATGTAATGGATTCGACTGGAATTCGAACTCGGCTCTCCGATTCCTCAATTCGAGCCGCTATACACTACTTCACCGTACTTCATTTAATACTGGTATTTAGAATAAATACTGTAGTTTGTCTGTAAATGAAATACTACAGCGAATACCAGTCGCGCGACCATCTGTTGACTTGACAATGTCCATTCCTGATAGTACTCTACTTCATAACAATATGGCGGCGCTGATAGGATCCCTAACCGCATTGGATGAACCGGAGCGCGTATAAACTTTGATTAGATATTTCGCTGCATTGGTTAGGCTTAAGAAACTGAAAAACAAGGAAACCTCCGGAAGGGAGAATGAAATTACTGATTTATTTTTGGTTGCAGCAGGATTTGAAGCCATAAAGGAAAATATTCATTATAGTGTACCACTAACACTGGAAATATTCAATCATTATAAAAAGAAACATGCAACCAAAAAAAAAAAAAAAAAAAGCTGGTTATTGCAGAGAGAACAAAATTCCTGGAAAATAGACAGAACCCAAATGAAACCGTAATGCAGTATTTACACAGATTGACAGAAGTATTAAGATATTGCGAAATTTGAAAAACTGATTTCGTGAGAAATATCTATAGAAGACGAATTGATCCCTCTAAGATTGAATGAAGGCGTGTATAGCGTTACATGCAAATATAAGATCCGAGAACGGCTACAAATGAATGATAAGGATTTAAAAGCACGTGTAGAATTCTTGCAGCAATTAGAATTAATTAATGAATTTAATAATTCTAAAAACAATGTGAATGCATACAACACAACTAAAATCCTAATTAAGTGCAAATATTGCGACAAACAAGACGAAATAAACAGAAGCAAATGTCCAGCCCGAGGAAAATTATTTTTAAACTGTAAAAGAATAGGCCACTTCCAATCTATGTGCAGATACAAAAACAGAATAGAAAGGTTAGAAAATATAAACTCTCATACTGAAAATACAGAAGTATATTCGATAAGAACATCTGCAAAAAGTAGAGACGGTAAAATTGAATGGCATAACTTTTCCCATGCAAGTTGACATGGGGAACGATGTTAACTTGATTCCAAGGAATTTCTGAGAAAAAAAATGTATAAACAAAATTTAAAAAAAAAAAAAATCTTAATTTAAAACAATTTGATGGACCTGCTATCAAAACTCTAGGCTTCTTTGAAGGAACTTTGGCGATAAAAAAAAAAAAAAGTTGAGATTATTGCGAACACTTTTGTTGAATGCACAAAAATCATGGACTCCTGGGAATAGACGTTTTAAAAATGGCTATGGCGAAATTAATAAACTGTATAAAGTCAGAAGAACCCGATATAGGACTATTGAAAGGGTATAAAGCAAGTATTTGTCTGAAAGAAAATAATCACCCAGTCTATTTTGAATCTCGAAAACTACCTATTCACATTCTACCTGTTGTAGTTGCAAAACTAAAGAAAATGATAGAACAAGACATATTGGAAAAAGTTACCCAGGGTGGTAGTAGTTGTGTTTCACCAATTGTTGCGATACGAAAGCCCAATGGGGATTTGAGGATATGCGGGGATTACAAAGTAGGTTTGCTTCATCAGATGTGCTCTGATTCATTCCCCTTACCTAACATAGAAATGGCAAGTAATAAATTAGCAGGAATTAAATATTTTGCCCAGATTGACCTGAAATCGGCATATAACAAAATAGAAACTGACAGAAAATTTAAAGAAGTCACTGCAATTAATATCCCGATAGGATTACTAAGATAGACTCATCTTCCATTTAGAGTTAAAAATTCAAACCATATTTTTCAAAAGACAATTAAAAAAGTTCTGTCGGTGGTGGTCAAAAATATAATCATATATCAAAATTGTATAGGCATAGGTGCTTACATTAAAAAGGAATCTAAAAAAAAAAATGAACAAGTTTAAACAAATTAAAAAATGCTTGTATGAAGATAAATAGCGATAAATGTGAGTTAAATTGCGATAAAATATTGTATTTTGGATGCAAACTATCTAGAAAAAAAAGGAAATTAACCAAACAATAAACTGATAAATAAAATATCGGAAGTATCTACACCAAAAAATAAAAAAGAATTAGAATTCTTTGGGGGATTGACCAATTTTTATGGCAAGTATCTACCTAGACAAAGCGACCTAATAGAACTATTTGCAGAATTACGGGAAAAGAATTTGGAATTTAAATGGACTCAAAGACAAAATATAACTTTTACAAGGCTAAAAAAGGACTAATAAGAAAATCGATTGCAAAAATACTTGATCCAAAAAAGAAGTGTCATTGACTACGGATGCAAGTGAACATGCCTTAATTTTATTTCAATGTCATCCAATAATGTACCTGTTGAGAAACTTAACGTCAGCTTCAGCTAACAACTCATATATTGAGAAAGAAGCCTTAGAAATAGTATGGAACACAGAAAGAGCTCGAAATGTTTTGTTACAATGAAAACTTTTGTTAAAGTGAGATCACAAACCTTTAAAGTTTATATTAAACCCCAGAAAAGAATTACCAAATGTCACATCTTCTAGAATTTTAAGATGGACTATAAATCTCATGGCCTTTGATTTTGACATCATATACGTAAAGGGGGACACTATTACACATGTAGATGAGCTATCTAGACTAAATTTTGCTAGTGAAAATTATAAAAGTCTGAAAATTCAGAAGATAAAATATTGTACTGGAACGATAAGTATATAAGATCCAGTGTTAAGTAGAATTTCAGAAAGAATAAAGCGAAACACATCGAGCAATTGTTCAATGGCAGAAAGACTCTACAAAGAATCAAGACGTACGTTAACTGTAGATAAATGTATAATATGCAATGTCGATGTTATGATACCACCACAAAGTTTAAGAAAAGTGCTAAAAGGTGTACACATGATGTATATTGTGGTCTAACAGCTACACCGGTGAAATTAAAATTACAAGCGTGGTGGCCAGGATATTCTCGAGATGTAGAAGACTATGTAAAAAGAAGCCCAAAGTTTGCTGAAATAAAAAAAAAGGTTTCGGTAAAACAAAATTCGCTCGTGGCGTAAAGAAAATGAACCATGGGCTTAGGTACACATGGATCATGCTCACATTAAAGGCATGGGCCTATTTTTAATAATGATGGGCTCATTTTCGAGAAGTAATTAAGGTTGCTGAGAGAAGCACCACCACTGTAAAACAAATATTAAGAACAATATTTTCAAAGAATGGAGTCCTTAAGGACACATGGCACAGTGGATAAAGGCGTTAGTTAGATCCAGTGACCCAAAGAGCCTGAGTTCAATACCTTGTTAAGGCGATGGAGAATTTGGAGAGGGGAATTAACAGGAGATAACTGCTAACTGACATCCATCAGATATGGTACGTGGAACTAGAACAGTCTACTCCAGTGAGCGAAATAAAGGGTTCAGTTCGACATTCCAACCACCTGAAGAAGGCCGGAGCGTACAACGGCGGAAACGTTGTAATAAATATGGCGACAAAGATGAGGACAATAGTCCGAATAATGTAAATAGTGTAAAGAATGTGGTGTCTAAAACTTTTGTCTAAAGCTTATTGAACGCGCCCCGTATAATACACCACCCCACCATCGACAATCGAATGGAATCGCAGAAAGAATGGTTCAGACTAAAATTGTACTAAAAACACTTTCCACATCTAATGATAATACAGAATTACTTACCAATATTACTGTTGATCTATAGGACAATACCACATGCCGTTAGACTACAAAGTCCCTTCGGATTAATGGGTAGCTCTCAGAACAATGTCCTTTTCAACAAGTGAAAATGTATATTATAAAAAAGAAAAACAACCTAATCAGAAAAGGCGCACTTTGTAGAACAGAAAGGACACAACACAGCGATGCCAACAAGAAATGGATAAAATGTACTAGCACATGCGGGTCAATTCAGAAGCAGAATGGAACCCGAGGATATAGAAATGGGCGAATAATCTGTAGGTGATGAACATGAAGGAGAGGAGGGGACTAATGAATCCAGTAATGAAACTGAACAATCTATGGGTGGTAATGACCTGAAATCTGTCGAGGTTTCGGAAAAGGAAAATGAACTCAGACCTATGTACCCTATAAGAAGAAATCAAGATAGATACAAAGAAGGGCAATTTAGATTCCCAAGAATATTTAGAAAAAGCCAAAGATCAATGAATAGCAGAAGACCATTTCGGTTCAGAGAGGTGTAGTATTGTATGGAGATGAGATACTGCTATTAGGGTGGTGCAAAATGTCGTTTTCTCACATATGTTACTATGTGAGAAAACGACATTATTTTTGCACCAACCTAATATAAAAGCAGAACGCCACCGCGAATGCCAGTCGAGTTACCATCTGTTGATCTGACAACGTCTATTCCAGAGATTACTCTACTTCTTAACACTTATATAATAATATTAAAAGGGTAATGGTCAGGGGAATCACTAGAGAGGAGGATGAGGGGGAAAGGAAAATGTACTTGCCCATGCAGATCAATTCAGAAACAGAATGGAATCCGAGGATATAGAAATCAGCGAAGAATCTTGAGGTGAAGAACATGAAGAGGAGGATAAATCCAATAGTGAAAACTAAACAATCCAATAGTGAAACTATTGAATCCAAGAGTGAAACTAAACAATCTATGGATGATAATGACCAGAAATCTGACAAGGAGTTGGGAGAGGAAAATGAACTCAGACGTACGTCCCCTATAAGAAGAAATCAAGATACACACCAAGAAAGGCAGTTTAGATTTCCAAGAATAATTAGAAGACGTTAAAGATCAACGAAAAGCATAAGGCCTTTTCGATAGAGGGAAGTGTAGTATTGCATATAAATGAGATAGTGTTATAAAATCAAAACACCACAACGAATACCAGTCGAGCTACCATCTGTTGACCTGACAACGTCTATTCCAGAGGTTACTCTACTTCATAATAAGTACATTCGAGGACATAGGTTTCGAGAAATATTTTACCAAACATTCGTATAAATCTACCAGAGGACAGCCATTATAAATACAGTTGGTAGTGAATGAGACATTCGACCTATTTGAGTTGTCAATGCCAATACATTAGACGCCTTAAAGGAAGATGGTGGATGGTAACTGAACTTATGTCTGTTCTACTGTCTTAAGTTCTTTTCTAGTCCAATGCTTTTAACATCTATGAAATATGAGAAAAAGTCCCCCATTGCACCAAATTGTGGTCGGGATCGGATTTGGCATGATAGAGGTCGCGGAAATGAGTACCTTACATGTAACAGATGATGTCTCATACCAAGGAAGGATGGGGTGAGTAAATACATAGAGTATCGCTCTGTGAAAAAACAAAACAAAAAAAAAACGTTACATACAATTCATAGATAGATAGATAATGAACACACCGAGATAGATAGATAGATAGATAGATAGATAGATAGATAGATAGATAGATAATGAACACACCGAGATAGATAGATAGATAGATAGATAGATAGATAGATAGATAGATAGATAGATAGATAGATAATTTTGTTATAAAGCTTATTTATGAAGGTAACATGAAATTTTGAAGATTGAGTATTTCGAGTAGCTTGTTTACGCCAAGGGAAATAATTAACGTCTCGTATAACCGGTTGAAAGCAATACCCAATAAAAGAAACACCTGACATATTTTCTTTCTTTCTTTCTTTCGTTTCCAAATTCTTTCACGTTGACAATTTTCATTTCTGATCTTTCACGCTCTTTTTTTTTTAATTACATTTGCATTTCATCTCAAATTTGTTTCATTCTTTTCCATTCTTGTTTTTCTTTTCCGCTTTATTCTTCTTAACTATTTATTTCTCATTCTTTTAATTTTTATCTAATGTTCTTTCTTTTCCCCCTAATTTTCTTCTTTTTTTAACAGATTTCCTTTTCTTTCATACCGTCTCCTTTTCTTATACGATCTACTTTCCTTTTCACTGGTCTTCTTTGTTTTCTGTAATTTTCATTCATTTTCTTTCCTTTTTCATTCGCTTTATTTCTTTTTCTTCAATCTTCTTTCGTTTTCATGTTTTTCTTTTTCTCTAATCTTTTTTTTCAATCGTTTTCTTTCTTTTTCATTCGTTTTCTTTTCTTTTTTCTTTTTCTGAAAACTTATTTCATTTTCACTCGTTTTCTTTCTCGTTTTCCTTTGTCTAAATTTCTTTTCTTTTTCTTCTCCAGTCTTCTCTTTCTTTCACTCGTTTTCTTTCTCGTTTTCCTTTGTCTAAATTTCTTTTCTTTTTCTTCTCCAGTCTTCTCTTTCTTTCACTCGTTTTCTTTCTCGTTTTCCTTTGTCTAAATTTCTTTTCTTTTTCTTCTCCAGTCTTCTCTTTCTTTCACTCGTTTTCTTTCTCGTTTTCCTTTGTCTAAATTTCTTTTCTTTTTCTTCTCCAGTCTTCTCTTTCTTTCACTCGTTTTCTTTCTCGTTTTCCTTTGTCTAAATTTCTTTTCTTTTTCTTCTCCAGTCTTCTCTTTCTTTCACTCGTTTTCTTTCTCGTTTTCCTTTGTCTAAATTTCTTTTCTTTTTCTTCTCCAGTCTTCTCTTTCTTTCACTCGTTTTCTTTCTCGTTTTCCTTTGTCTAAATTTCTTTTCTTTTTCTTCTCCAGTCTTCTCTTTCTTTCACTCGTTTTCTTTCTCGTTTTCCTTTGTCTAAATTTCTTTTCTTTTTCTTCTCCAGTCTTCTCTTTCTTTCACTCGTTTTCTTTCTCGTTTTCCTTTGTCTAAATTTCTTTTCTTTTTCTTCTCCAGTCTTCTCTTTCTTTCACTCGTTTTCTTTCTCGTTTTCCTTTGTCTAAATTTCTTTTCTTTTTCTTCTCCAGTCTTCTCTTTCTTTCACTCGTTTTCTTTCTCGTTTTCCTTTGTCTAAATTTCTTTTCTTTTTCTTCTCCAGTCTTCTCTTTCTTTCACTCGTTTTCTTTCTCTCGCGTTCTTTTCCTCTCATATCCACTGTTTCGTCTAATGTCTGTTTAGAATAACACCTCCTACTCTAATAACCATCTTCTTTGTTTAAAGGATATTTCTTCGGGGATAAAATTTGCATAACTTGAAGATCATTATTTTGCGAAAATTGATTTGCATTATAGCTTCAGTATCACGTGACCTCGTATTTTTTTTTTTTTTTTCTTATAACCGAAATATACACTCCCTATCAAACCCAAACAACTGAAAGAATTACATCTCTGTAAAAATGCCCCAAGAAAATGTTGCTACGGTTAAAATCTAAAATAATTGCCTTTCATGCCAGCAGCTTCAAGTGTAAAATATTTTCCAAAATGGCCAACCGATTAATCCAGAGGCTAAAATCTTTTTGTTGCTGTTGTTGTTGTTTTTACTTTTTTCCTGGAGCAAAGCAGGCGATTTTCATTCACAATAGCTTTCGTATTGGAGAGAAAAATTGTTTTCTTTAAACATGTGCAGAGGGTATCTTCTTTGTAAAAAATTAAAAATGTATAGATATATATTTCTATGGTTGTAATTCCTTTATCATCGCCAATTTATTGATAATGAATCCTTTTGCACCTGGCTTATGGCCGCATCACGGTGAAACACCGGTTCCCTTAACATTATCATTAAGCAACGTCAAGACCGGTCGGTATCCAGGCAGGTGACCGCTTCGTAATACCAGGTGATGTAAATTTGGATGTGCGGATGGTGTAATGGATAACACCACGGAATTCGGAATAGGAGAATCGATTCCAACTCTCGTGGGGTTCGTTATATTCACTTTAGTGGGAAATGGGTTAATTAGTAAGACTTGTATCACTAAACCGTTATTATGTCCCCACAAAAAAAATCTTACAATGTAAAAATATTTTCTGGCTTTAAATAGCCCGCAAAGGGTCGGTAAGACGTAGAAAACAAATCAATTTTTTGCGCCTATGCTAATGGTAATGGTAATTTTAGCCGTTTCCCTACAAGGAAACATTCTGCATTCATTGACAGAGCAGCCATTACCGTTTTCAGTGAAAATTTATAAAAATCGTTCTCTTGAAACATTTTTTCTGGAAAATAGGTTTTTCAGGTTCAGTAGCTTTGTTCACTGTTTCCAGTATTGACGGTGGTTTCCTCCCTAACCTTTTGTTTGAAGTGGTGTAGAATGTCAACATCTTGATTATATCATTATTTTGTCCCCGAGATACGTGAGTCATCCATTTCAGTTCATGCTGTTGGTAGTCCCCTAAATAATGTTGCTACGGTTAAAACCTAAAAAAAAGCCTTCTACATCTCGAGAATAACCTGGCCACCACGCTTGTAATTTTAATCTCATTAGTGTTGCTATTAGACCACAATATACATCTTAAACTTTGTAGTGGTATTATGATATCTCCATTGCATATTACACATACATACATGCATATATATATATATATATATATATATATATATATATATATATATATACAGAGAGAGAGAGAGAGAGCTCTCCAAATGTATTGGAACGGCAAGGCCAATTCCTTTGTTTTTGCTTTTCATATACATATACATATATATATATATAATCATACATACATACATATATATATATATATGTGTGTGTGTGTATGTATATATATATATATATATATATATATATATATATATATATATATATATATATATATATATATATATAGTACATAGTCCTCTCCAAACGTATTCGAACGGCAAGGCCAATTCCTTTGTTGTTGCTTTTCATATACATATATATATATATATATATATATATATATATATATATATGTATCTATATGTGTGTTTGTATATATATATATATATATATATATATATATATATATAATCCTCCCCAAACGTAATCGAACGGCAAGCCCAATTCCTTTGTTTTTGCTTTTCACTGAAAATATTTGAGTTTAAGATCGAAAGATGAATATGAGACAAGAGTTGACAATTTCAGTGGTTTCTGTTATTTGGTACAGTTCTTTGTGATTATATAGCGCTACTCTACAATGTTTGAAAAGGATAATCTTTGCAAAGAAACTTGATATTTTAAACTATATATATATATATATATATATATATATATATATATATATGAACTTGATATTTTAAACTATATATATATATGTATATATATATATATATATATATATATATATAGACCATGTATAGACCACAATATACATCTTAAACTTAAGATATACATCTTAACCGTAGCAACATTATTTAGGGGACTACCAACAGCATGAACTGAAATGGATGACTCACGTATCTCACGTATCTATGTATATATATATATATATATATATATATATATATATATATATACATTCATGGTTTCATCATTCTCCCACCACCGTTACTAATCATTTCTACCAATTTACAATTTCTACCAATTTACAATAACTATTAGCTAATTATATTATCATTGCCTCCAATCCCTTGCAACATTACTATCACATCATATCATATAGACCCGTTATTAAATCAAACTACCCTCTCACCCAGCATATTAAATATTAAATATCACCATATAAATAACCAATAAGGATTACAAATTTCTACCTGTTACATATACACAGTCAAAAACAAACAAATAACCAGCTTTAAATATAACAAATAAACCGCCATTCTTTTCAAAATTGAAAAATAAATATAAATAATAATAATTTTTACCTATCATAATTTCACACAAACCCCACCACACGTATATACATGCATGAGAGGAAATATTATTCAGCGGAAAAAAATATATATGACATGTATACATTCACGAGACATTCACGAGACATTCACGAGACATTTGCGCCACACTTCCAATCTTTAAATTTCAACATACAAATGCGTATGTATAGACACAACACCACCCGTATACATACATATGTCATATCCGAAACTGTCCACATATGTTTATATTTGTATGAGTCCCGACGGACGACCAAGTATGTATATGTGTCTGCATACATCGATGTTTGCGTCAGTACGATGACAAAACGACGAAGTTTCCCCCACCACTTCCACAATAACACCAATACACGCAATCTACATAAAACCAATTTTTTTTAAAAATTAATCAGTTTGTCTCGCGATCGCTAAAGGTCACAAGCTCACATCTATCCAACCATACACACACACACACACACACACACACACACACATATATATATATATATATATATATATATATATATATATATATATATATATATAGTCCTCTCCAAACGTATTAGAGCGGCAAGGCCAATTACTTTGTTTTTGCAGTTCACCGAAAACATTTGGATTTAAGAACAAAAGATGAATATGAGACAAGTGTTCACAATTTCACTTTTTATTTCGTGATATTTAGATTGAAATATGTTAAACAGCTTAGGAAATACCACAATATTTATCATATCAGCCATTTTTAGGTGTGAAAAAGTAAACGTACAAACAGACTTAAATTAAATAAAATGTAATATCTTGTTGCATAAAGCTTCCTTGCAATAACTGCATCAAGTCGGGGATCCATGGACATCACCGAATTTTTTTGTGACGCTTTTCCAGACTTTTAACGCAGTCTCTTTCAGTTCTTATTTGTTTTTGTGGGTTTATTCCTTCAGTTTCCTCTTCGGGAAATGAAATGCATCCTCTACTGGATTATGGTCCGAGGATTGGCTTGGCCAGTCTAAAACTCCAAATTTTTACCCTGGTCAAATCCTTTTTTGTGCTTCACTATGTTTAGGGTCATTGTCCTACTGCATGATAAACTTCCTACCAAACTGGGGTCAAAACACTATGAAAGTGTAAAAATAGTTTTTAATAGCAGCAATAAATATTTTGAGGAAAAATTATTACCAACAATACATTTTTGAAGAACAAAAAATATTACCAGCAATACATTTTTGAAAAAAAAAATATTACTAGTAATTCATTTTTGAAAAGCAAAAAATATTACCAGCAATACATTTTTGAAGAACAAAAAATATTACCAGCAATACATTTTTGAAAAGCAAAAAATATTACCAGCAATTCATTTTTGAAAAGCAAAAAATATTACCAGCAATACAGAAGAACAAAAAATATTACCAACAATACACTTTTGAAAAAAAAAATATTACCAGCAATACATTTTTGAAGAACAAAAAATATTACCAGCAATACATTTTTGAAGCAAAAAGTATTACCAGCAATACATTTTGGAAAAAATATTACCAGCAATACATTTTTGAAAAGCAAAAAATATTACCAGCAATTCATTTTTGAAAAGCAAAAAATATTACCAGCAATACAGAAGAACAAAAAATATTACCAACAATACACTTTTGAAAAAAAAATATTACCAGCAATACATTTTTGAAGAACAAAAAATATTACCAGCAATACATTTTTGAAGCAAAAAGTATTACCAGCAATACATTTTGGAAAAAATATTACCAGCAATACATTTTTGAAAAGCAAAAAATATTACCAGCAATTCATTTTTGAAAAGCAAAAAATATTACCAGCAATACAGAAGAACAAAAAATATTACCAACAATACACTTTTAAAAAAAAAATATTACCAGCAATACATTTTTGAAGAACAAAAAATATTACCAGCAATACATTTTTGAAGCAAAAAGTATTACCAGCAATACATTTTGGAAAAAATATTACCAGCAATAAAAATCTTGTCGTATTAAATAACCCACTGAGGTTGATATGCCTCTAAAACAAAATAAACCAAACCAGGCATCTTGCTATCAGCGAAGCAACGGGCTACCGAATTTGTTACTTATAATTCCAAAACTACATAATTTACAATTATTAACGATTCTTCAATGCCATTTTTACAGTAATATTCACCCTGTACCAGGCCCAAGAATTACTCGATCTAGAGGGTTACAGAGTAAGAAGCACAGTTTATGGCATAGATGAGGAAGATAAAGGTTGATCCTAGACATGAGTAGGTTAAGATTGTAATGATCCTTGAAGTATCTTCTTGTGAGTCAGTTCCGCAAAGTCACGGTTCGTGAGAAGAGGCTGCTCGAGTGGAACTTGCATTTTGTAGTTGGAATACGAAGGAAATAAATGTGGTTGGCGACGATGTTCGTAGGACTGCTGGCCTTAATCGTGAAGGTTGGAACTTGTAGAAGTAATGAACTTGTTCGTCTGAATACTTTACATAGAAATAGCGATAGATTAGCGAGAGGCTTGCAACATTTTGGCTGTGGAAAAAAGGTTGTAGGGTGGAACATCACCCCCAAAGGCCAGACGCTTTCGGTCTCTATCGAAACAGGATATATGACAGCAGTATCCCATTTTCGATCTGATTTAACTATCCCAAAATTATAGGATAGCAGGTACACTACTGGAGCCATACAGGTAGCCGACCATTTTTCCAGAATTCTTTTACGATGAACTGTATGTACTTAGGGGTCTGTACTGAGCTTAAATCCTAATATGTACTGAAGGCTCGCGGTCTCCCTGAGATAATATCTACTCGTCACGATAGTCGAAAATTCACGTCGGCTCAATGATGGTGGGGTGCCCCTAGATTAGTTTTCAATGTATTAAATGCGACCGGCTAGGTTTTCCGCCATTGAGCTGTTAGAGCGAGAGATTTATGATTAGATGCCAGGCTTTGGTCAATGAGAGTTTTGAAGGTGCACCCATATACCGTTGTATCAATAGCACAAATACCCACAAAAGAGCGAAGTAAACACTGGCATATCCGTTATGGAAAATCAAAAGAGAGTTTAAAAATCTGGGAATTGTCTTAACAGAGGACGTGCGACACTGAAAACCGAAGGCGCATTAGGATAGGCAAACAGGAAAATTTCGTTAGAAACGAAGATTACTGATAAGTTACTGTTATCAGTCCTCTTCTATGGCAGCGGTTGCTGTCCAGTATCCTTACAGATGAAGAAGAGACTTGAAGCAACAGAAATCTGGTTCTACAGAAGGATGCTGAGAATATCGTGAACCGAAAATATGAGCAACGTCAAAGTTTTAGAGAAAATGGAAACAAAAAGGGCGCTTAAAAATGATAGTTAACATCAGGAGTTTAAATATCTAGAGCAGATGATGAGGAAAGATGGCTTGGAAAATTTAATACTCACAGGATAGGTTGAAGGTAAGAGTGACAAAGAAATAAAACGCATAGCCTACCTAGGGAGCTTGAGTAAATGGATGGCGTATGGTTTAGGAAAGATATCAAAAACAAAATTTATTAAGTGCTACAAAACTGAAAGGACACGGCAAGAAAAAGAAAAAGAAAAAGAAAAAAAAATAGATTTAGACCAAGAAGCGAGCTTTAGGTGTGCCCTGCGTTGATGACTTGACCCCATACATAAATAATAAATTTTGTCATTTTTGCATGTGGTTTGAATGGCGTCACTATGTCTCTTTTTTATTCTTCAACTTTCACAGATCGTGATTTTAAAAACATTTCATCTGGTTCCTTTTTCTCTGTGGTTCCAATTACGATTTTCGTTTAATCTCAGCCTGCCATTTTTCTTGCGTACAAGCCTCGAACTCACGGACAGTATGGCGGTCGCCCCCAACTGCAAGGCTTTAATTTACTTAACTAATACCCAAAGCCTATTCGGCGCTGACCTGCCTACACCCGAAAAGTTAACCCTTATTAGTTTTCCTCTCTCTCTCTCTCTCTCTCTCTCTCTCTCTCTATCGCGGAGATTATGACCATGTCACGTTGAAACACCGGTTCCCGTACGATATTCCAAGTTTAGCAACATGGAACCTGGCCAGTACCTAGATGATATCTTTACGTGCAAATACCATTGAGAAAAGTATGAATCGACATCTTCTCCCAACAGCTATGGGTTAATTAGCAAGATTTGTATCACCGAATGATTATTATCTCTCAAAAACAAAAATCTTACAATCTAAAAATATTTTCTGGCTTTAAATAACCTGCAACGGGTTGATTTGCCGTAAAAAATACCGAATCAATCTCTCTAACTCAAGGAGCATAGGCTAATAACGCTAATTGTTGCAGCTATGGTTCCCTTATCATTTCATGGAGTTTAGTTACCAGACACACAATAAACAGGTTTGGAATTCAGAGTTACAAGTCTCCTAGTCTGGTTACTTACCAAGGCTAAAGATCCTAGACTACTTTGCTATTTAACCTCTATCTGGGAGAGAAGAGATGGATTTATAAGTGTAATTGTGTACGCAACTACCTTGGCCGGAATTTGAACTCAGCCCACTGACTTCCCATTCCGTGCCGTTAATCGCTACACTGTAAGGACATAAGTAGCAATCTTATTTTTATCTTTCCTTTTTCTTTTCTGACTGAACTTTTTAAAAATGGCGGCGTAAATCTGTGTCTAAACTAGCATCAACTTCGAAATTAAAAGGACATCAGACCAGAGATGTTATTAATGTTTGTTTTGAACCCGTGTATATTATTTCCTTAAAGCGAAGAACTAGCCAAAGAAAGAATGTACACAGAGGATTATATTGCTAATTCGACCTTCGTCTTTTAATGTCGGAGGTTCATCAACTGTCGGAGAGATCCGACTCCTTTTTCATTCTCCCTCTCACCTTCTCCGTGTTTAGTTCGTTGTTTTGTCTTCCTAGCCAGACCCCACTGCCTGCTAACTCTAGTCCTAATCCAACTCAGCCTGTGCAAATCCAAATTCATCTTAACGAGTCTCCATTACGACAT
Source organism: Acanthosepion lycidas (assembly GCA_963932145.1). Classification (NCBI taxonomy): domain Eukaryota; kingdom Metazoa; phylum Mollusca; class Cephalopoda; order Sepiida; family Sepiidae; genus Acanthosepion; species Acanthosepion lycidas. The sequence goes on from OZ010596.1 coordinate 26,439,654, forward strand.
TCAGAGCTAAAATACGGTGTTCTCTATCTTCTACCGACCATGATTAGGAATAATTTGTAGCGCTTGATGCAGTCTCTAAGTCGACCGATTTCCAATCTATACTCTATCTTTCTGTTTCTCTCTTTCTCTACCAACACACCAATCAGCCTCCCAATACTTTGTGACAAACCGGATGTTGGCAGGTCGTGTGTAAGCATTAAATATTACTCAAAGATCAATGACACAACAGACGTTCGGCAAATGAACTTGTGTCACTAGTTCGACATGTAACTGTCCTGCTTGTGTAATGGGATATATATATATATATATATATATATATATATATATATATATATATTTGTGTGTGTTATTTTTGTGTATAAACGAAGTATACAAGTTTTATTTATGCCTGTAAAATGGCGCAAACTTATTCATAACAAGATGACTAATATGTGGTTGTCTTTAACACCGTGGCTTCTGATTTAATCGTACAATTTTAACTTTTATTAACTCATACACTCAGTGAGAAAGCTAGATGGCCTCGTAGGTCGGTAACTTTAGATTGGACGCTTAATTTCAACTCTAAATACAAGACATTATCAATAGCTGAGTTATATAAAAAGACTTTTACAACAGTGATCCTTAAACGGAAGACATTTAGCTCCCAAAGGAATAATTTAAAATATAAAGGTGGGGTGTAATTTTATCCAGAAATGGACAGAAAATTTCGGTCATATGCATATCTGATAAACATAAAAATGAAAAAAAAAATAGATGACAAGTAAAGATTCTTGAGGTATTAAGACTAAGATCGCCTGGGGAAGGAACGTAACCAGTGATACTGAACAATAATGTTTTACAAACAGGTTTTAATATTTTTAACTGCAAAAATAAAACAAAAGTTCTAATGAAGTGTAATTCAAACACCTAAATGATATCTCTCTTCTCGACTACATTGTGTCTAAAATTGTTAAATATTTTTCACTGGTTCCAGAGGCCAAGGTACAGATATAGGTAACAGTCTGAACTTCTAATACTGATTTTCCAGATATATTTGATTTGATTTGATTTATGGATCATTTAATGACGAAATTTAATTTTCTTGGGAGATTTGGAGTAATACAAATATGATATATATTATTCTGCTGAAGATGATACTCGGGTTTTGTGCATATACCAGAGTGTGTGAACATAATTACTAAATATGCTTTTATGTGTTTTATATTGTAGCTTTGTTGAAGTTATATTTTGGAATACAGTTTGATTTCTTTAAGAAATTGTAGGATATTATCTGGATGAATGTCATGAAAGAGTTCTTTCATGTTGGTTAATCTGTTGGTAATGTTTTTATATAAAAGTATATTTCTGGTATATTTACTATAAAAATATATTTTTATACTTTCATGGTGTTTTGTTTTTGTTTGGGGGTTCACTATTTGCCCATAGCTGTGACCCTAACAGGTGCTACTAACCCGAGTCATTAAGAGGTGGTTTCATGCTTCTCAAAACCTCCATTCTCCCGATCAGAAGCCTTACTGCTGGATATAGTTTATCGTCATACCCAGGACTCTTAAAGATAGATTAAAAGGATGTCTTCTGAACAGTCTTATTCAACTATATAGGGATTTGGTTTGGTTGATTTCAATTTTATGGTTTCAACTCAATGTAATTTGATCGCAATTGTTTTCTCGTGTTGGTTTTCTTGTAGCATTTAAGACTTACAGGTGCTGAGTACATTCAGTTAACATGTTTTTATCCTTTCATAGTGTTTTTTTTGGGGGGGGTTGAGGCTTCACTATTTGCCCATAGCTGTGACCCTAACAGGTGCTACCACCCCGAGTCATTAAGAGGTAGTTCCAGGCTCCTCAAAACCTCCAATTTCCCGATCAGAGACCTTGCTGCTGGATATAGTTTATCGTCATACCCAGGACTCTTAAAGATAAATAAAAAGTTGTGTCTTCTGAACAGACTTATTCCACCTATACAGTGATTTGGTTGATTTTTGTTTAGCGGCATATCGACATCTATGGGTTATTTAATGCCGAAATCTAAATATTTTGAACACACGTTTATGCCTTCAGCTACAGATACTTTGTAGATAATTATATTTTTTCAGCGTAAATGTATGTATTTTTTTTAGAAATATATGATGTACATGATCTGTTGTAGGTGTTATATGTGTTGGTATAAACCTATTTCTTTAAGGTAGGACATTATGTTGAAAGTTTCAGTATTTTCGAATAGTTTTCTCATGTTTATTTCCTTGTCTTACAGGTGTTAAGTACAAAGTGATCTGAAAGAATGAATTAACCGTCAGAATTAATTAACCGCCAGCTTTTTAACAGATAGATTTGGGGCGTTAATCTTAAAAAGATGTAAAAATAGCACAATACAATTAGGAATTGTGAAAAAAATGAAGCATCGAACGTACACATAATTTGATCGCAATTGAATGCCTTCAACTATAGGTTTTGTATATAATTTTATACTTTCTGGTTAAACATATATATATATATATATATATATATATATATATATATATATATATATATATATATAAAGAGAGAACAAGATATATAATCCGGTGTTCTTATTGATATTTTTTATTTTTATTTTTACAAAACAGTGCTCAATGTAAATTAAATTTAAAGTTTTTAGCTTCAGTTTTTGAAACATGGTTATTACTATGTTTCGAAGAATCCATATTTTAAATCAGTTAACTTATAACATATATATATATATATATATATATATATATATATATATATATATATATATATATATATATATATATATATATATTATGTACATGATCCGTTGTAGGTGTTATATGTGTTCGTATAAACCTATTTCTTTACGGTAGGATATTATGTTGACGGTTTCAGTATTTTCAAATAGTTTTCCCATGTTGGTTTTCTTGTAGAATTTATGACTTAAGTACATTTAATTAAAAAAAAAGTGTTGTATATTCTTCAGCAAATATAAATGGTGAGATATGCGTGCCCCATGTGCATGTGAAGCCAACATTGTTTCAGTCTTTTTTTTCCATTTGTGGACACTTGCCGCCATTCAGCCAGGACCGGTTTTATTGTACGCAGCTTGTTATTTGCGTTGACCATCTTACGCTTCATTTTCCAGGTCCACATAAGGGGATCCCAAAACTATTATCAAGGTTTTTCGTTTTGGGCAGATGTGCGGGCGAATCTGCCCGGGCATTTCTTTCGTATGTGGCTTGGGATTCAGCGTGGCACATTTTCTTTACTGTTGGATAGTGAATTCAGCCTCCATAGTAATTTCACCAGCTGTGAATTATCAATTTTTTTTTTTTTTTTTTGCTGATAACGTAAGAAGGATAGCTTTTATATTGGAGCTAAATTATTATCTTATATTTCAGTATTTTTAAATATAATTTTTTATGATGGTTTCCTTGTACTATCTCTGTCTTACAGTTGTTAAGTACGGGATGGTCCGAAAGTCATGTCACCCCTTAACTCTCTTCCAAACTGTAGAGAATCGTGTCAGCCATATGATATTAAAAAAAAGAAGGTATAATGTAGGAGTAACATGACTTTCGGACCACCCTGTGCATTCAGTTAAAATGTGTTTCACCGAGAGTTTGGCTTGTCATGTTTTACATGTTGGTTGATCTTCATTCTTCAACAAGTATAAATGGATGACACGTGTGTGTCCTTTGAGCAGCTAAAACCAACATTATTTCAGTCTTTTTTTTCCATTTGTGGACACTTGCCGCCATTCAGCCAGGACCGGTTTTATTGTACGAAGCTTGTTATTTGCGTTGTCCATCTTAGGCTTCATTTCCAGGTTCGCATAAGGGATCGTAAAACATTTTTATACTTTCATAGTGTTGTGTTTTTCTTTGAGGGTTCACTATTTGCCCATAACTGTGACCCTAACAGGTGCTACCACCCCGAGTCAGGGTGGTTCTGGGAACAATAGCAATTAAGTGTTGCTTCCAGACTCCTCAAAACCTTCAATCTCCCGATCAGAGGCCTTGCTACAGGACTCTTAAAGATAGATAAAAGGATGTCTTCTGAACAGTCTTATTCAACTATACAGCGGTTTGGTTTGCTTGATTTTTGTTTAGCGGCATATCGACATCTATGAGTTATTTAACGCCGAAATCTAAATATTTTGAACACACGTTTATGCCTTCAGCTACAGATACTTTGTAGATAATTATAGTTTTTCAGGGTAACCGTATGTTTTTTTTAGAAATATATGATCTGTTGTAGGTGTTATATGTGTTGGCATAAACCTATTGGTTTAAGGTACATTATGTTCAAAATGTGCTTGGTCGTGAGTGCAGCTTATCATGTTGTACATGTCGGTTGATCTTCATTCTTCCGGAATTATAAATGGGTGAGGAATGTGTGCGGGCCTTTGTGCAACCGACGCCAACATTACTTTAGTCTTTCTTGCCTCCTTTCTCACAGGATCGGCTTGATTGTACGTAGCTTGTTATTTTCGTTGTCAGTCCATCACTTCTGCTTATTGGAACTGTCTATATCAGGTCCGCATAAGGGATCCTAAAACTATTATGAAGGGTTACATTTCGGGCAGACTTTTGCTTGCGAGTTTGCCTAGTCGTTCCATTCAATTTCAATGTGGCTTCGGATCCAGCATAGTACTATTTCTTTACTGTTGAATATCGAATCCAGCCTCCATAACAATTTCACCAGCATTGTGTCTACACAGTGAGGCGATTCCGAGAGGATTAAAAGTCCTACCAGGATTCATTATTGCCGGCCACAATCTTAGCAACATAAGTCATGCAGATGACAGTGTTGATAGCAGACAAAGAAAGGAAACTACAAGAACTCCTCGAAAAGAAAGTGAAGGAAAGCAAGAAGAAAGGACTAAACATCAATTGCCAGAAGACAGAATACATGGCTGTTAGCAAAAGGAACAACCCAACATAGAAATTACAAATTAGAGATACTAAAATCAAGTAAGAACAACAATTTAAATATATGAGGAGTGTTTTAAACAGGGGGGCAGTATGTGCAACACTGAAATCCGAAAGGGGCCTAGGGATGGCGAAAGACGCCTTCTAAAAGCTAAGCAAATTATTAAGAAACAGAAAAATTTCATTAGAAACAAAGAAAAGAGTACTGAACTGTTATGTAATATCAGTCCTCCTATATGGTAGTGAAAGCTGGACGATCTCCTCACAGATGAAAAAGAGACTTGAAGCAACAGAAATGGGGTTCTACAGAAGGATGCTGAGAATACTATAGACTGAACATAAGCAACGACAAAGTTCTAGAGACAATGACAACAAAAAGGACACTTATACATAATACCAGGAAGAGAGTGTTGAAATTTTAAAGCACATAATGCGGAAAGAGGGCTTGGAAAATGTGATACTCACAGGACAGATTGAAGGCATGAGGGACAGAAGAAAGCTTAATGTACCTAGAGGACTTGAATAAACGGATGATGCAGGAAGGTTTAAGAGAGATAAAAAAAAAGACAAAATTTATTAAGAGCTACAAAGTACAGAAAATTGTGTAGAGATATGATTGACCACATTCTGAAGGTACACGGCACATAAAAGTAGAAGAAGAAGAAGAAAAAGAAGAAGAAGAAAAAGAAAAAGAAAAAGAAGAAGAAGAAGAAGGAAGTTAAATATCGAATATAAGTCTTATCTAAGGAAAATCCTTACGGGATAAGTGTTGTTATAATTCACCGCTACTTTTTATTCATATAGAAGTGCCATAGGAAAGTTTTCTATCTAATTGGTCATTCTTTTTGGTGATTGACGAATCTTTAAAATTTGGGTATCTACGTTATACGAATGGGAGAAGAGGAAAAAGAGAAAATAAAACACCATCTTCTCTCTTCTTCAATCCTGTTCCTTCATTGAACTTTTCCTCACTTCTCCTCCCTAAACTCTTCTCATTCTCTTTCAGTCCCTGCACCTCTGCATCCTAGTGTTAATGTCGCCTTGCTTCGGGTGAAATGATTTTAAAAATACCATAATTAATACCAGTTTTTCATAAACCTGTATTTGATCCCAAATTTTTTAGAAAGTTATAATTAATACAAGAAATATTTATAAACCTATAACTGATACCAGATTTTTTAATCGAATTTACTCCAAGAATGGCAATAAAGCCACTAAGACATAAGGGGTTACTGGATGTTAAAGAAAACAGAAAACATTATGAAGGAGCCAGAGGAATAGAAAAGTAATCAGAAAGTAGTCATTAAATAACAATTGACATTTCATTTAAATTTTTGAAGATCAAAGATGACTAGAAAGCATTGGACCAGAAGAGTTCCACAAGTGAGAAGAGAAGTGCGACAAAAGAATATTTAGCATAGAACTCTAATCAAGGCCTCTAATCAGGAGGTTTTGAGGAGCGCTGAACCACCTCTTAATTGCTGGTGTTCCCAGGTCCACCCTGATACAGGGTGGTAGCACCTGTTAGGGTTCCAGCTATGGGCAAATAGTTAACTATTATCAACAATACTTTTTTGAAAAAAATTATTACCAGCAATACAATTTTGAAGGAAAAATATTACCAGAAACAGATTTTTGACAAAACAAAATATTAACAGCAATAAAAAATTTTGTCGGCATTAAATAACCCATTGAGGTTGATATGCTGTAAAACAAAATAAACCAGACCAAACCTAGTCAGTTCAACTGGAAATTAATGCGATTTTAATTAAGTACTGCGTTTAAATTCATAAAGTCTAGGAACCATCACAAGGAGCTCATCCAAACAATTACCATGAAAATATTCATAGAAAAGGCAGAGTGAAGCAAATTTTACGACGACAGTGACTGAAGTGAGGACGCCAGATCAGGACCAATAATATTTTTAGAAAGCTATAATTTATCTTCTATGTGCCGTGACCATTCAGAACGTGAGCGATTATGGCTTTCCACAACTTCCTTACCTTTGTAGCTCGTAGTAAGGTTTGTAATTTTGATATCTATTCTAATGCCTGTCCTACCGATCATTTTTACACATTCGTTGGGTAAGTCATTCACAGTTTCCCTCTCTCCTTCTTGCCTTCAATATGTTCTGGGAGTGCCAAATACTCCAAGACTTATTTTCCTTATTATAATGATTTACTAAGCGCAGCTTAGACGTGACACAAGGCCGAAAATATGGAGCATCGAGTGAGGATCAAAAGCACTACTATTACTACGTACGTGTTCTAGCGAGACAAGCTTTCTAGCCATTACAGCAGGCCGAGGTGCCCCGGGGATTTTCTAAGCGTAGCTTAGATGTGGCACAAGGCCGAAAGTATGGGTCGCCCAGTGAGGATCGAATTCGCTACTATTACTACATAATTGTTCGAGGGAGACAAGTAAGCTAGCCATTACAAGTCCCGGTGCCCAATTATTTTGTAAGTTTTATTTAGACATGGCACAATGTCGAAATTATGGGGCACCCAGTGAGGATCGAATTCACTACTCAGTCGCAATTGTCCTAGCGTGACGAGATTGCTAGCCATTACACCATGTCAAGGTTTCCAATAATTTTCTAAGTGTAGCTTAGATGTGGTACAAGTATGGGGCACTTAGTAAGGACCGAACTCACTACTCGGCCATAACTGTTCTAGCGAGACACGCTTGCTAGCCACGTCCAGATGCCCTTTCATTTCCTTTTTGTGTCCTACAGGATTTTGATTTGATTTTTCATAATTAATACTGCATTTTGTAGTGGACCTTAATGGGGTCCATCAAGAACATCTCGATGAATTTTTAATGTTTTATATAATTCTTTTTTAGATTTCATTTTTTTTTTTTTTTCATTTTAAAAAGTAGAATTTAAATTTGAAAATACAAATAACATTTATAAAATTTTTAAATTAGCTTCATCAGAGAGCAGATCGCAATGACGTCTTCAAAATATCTCTTTGTTAATAATGAGAAAATAACCCTTGCCATAAAAATATCATGGAACATGTTTTCTAGTTAAGGTTTTTGTCAAACTTGGATTTGGTAAATATTAGATACTAACAGAGGTTATTTTGTGCTATATAGGAATAGCCGACACTTGGGTTTGAACATAGATCGTATTCTGTAAGTCGAAATAATGGTCAGATGTGATCCAGTGAACGACTAATGCGTTCAATATGTTGTTTTATAAAAAAACTCTATTTTGTTCATATTTACTTTTATTTAAATTCCATTTCTGTTTTGTAAAATGTCTGTTGAACCTTCTCTACACTATTAATGAAACATGGACACGTTCATCCGCTATGATTGAAAAAAAATGATTCACAAACACGTAGGGCTATCAGTCATACTTAATTACTGTATTCTCATGTGATTAAACCTTTCTTCGCTGACCCTTTTTTCCATTTGTCCTGGATATGACGATAAAGTACATCTACGTCCTGGGTAAGACGATAAACTACATCCAACAGCAAGGCCTCTGATCAGGAGACTTTGACAAGCTTGGAACCACCTCTTAATTGCTGATGTTCCCAGGTCCACACTGGAGGTTGTAGCAATTGCTAGGATTCTAGCTATGGGCAAATAGTTAACCCCGAAACTGAGGTAAAAAGCATTATGAAAGTATAGAAATAGGTTTTAATACCCAAAATACTTTGGAAACAATTATTAACAGAAATAAATTTTTGAAGAAAAAAAACTATTATTAGCAATACGTTTTTGGAAAAAAATATTACCAGCTATACAATTTTGAGAGAAAAAAATATTACCAGAAATAGATTTTTGACAAAACAAAAATATTGCCAGGAAAAAAAGTTGTTGACATTTAAATGACCCATTGAGGTTTATATGCCGTAAAACAAAACCAAAACCAAACCAAACCAAACCTTTTTTCTTGTATTTTCGTTACAGTCTTACTAACCAACAATTACAAGAGTTGCACGACCTTTATAACAATTACCAACGTATTTCTTGTGACATTTCAGTCTATAGTTTACATTCCTGCTTCAGGTGTTATGTTTTTATTATTTTGTTTTTTAATCGATTTCACCGCTAGGCAAGGTGGTAAAGTCACTAAGATAGAAGGGCTTACAAGGTGTCGAAGAATTAGGATCAGAAACATTAATAATGAGCGGGAAAACGGAAAGAGTAATCAGGAGGACAGTAAATAGCGATTTACATTGCATTTAAAATTTTTCCAAATTAAAGATGGCTGGAAAACATGGAACCAGAAAGGAGTTCCACAAGCAAGAAGTATGAGAAAAGGAACTGTTAGCATAGAAGGTACGGCTACATCTTGCCAGCTCAAATGTAAATTGATGAAATCTCGACCCCAATTAATAATGTGCTTAAATTCAAAAAGTCTAGGTACCTTAGCCAAAAGCTCAGCCGAACAATTACCATGGGCGTATTTATAGAAAAGACACGGAGAGGCAATCTTATAAGAATGGGTAAGTGACTGAAGCCGAGATGCCAGATCAGGGCCAATATTTTTGCTGATTCTTCTTTGGATCTTATCACGGAACTTAAATTAATTAGCAGGAGCACCAGATCACATGTGGAAGCAATATTCTAAGCATGGATGAATGGTAGAGTTATAGATATGTAATATAGATTCTGGAGAGAAAAATTGTCGCGCACGATACAGTGAACCGAAGTCTCTTTTTTTCTAATTGGTATCACCAGATGCCAAACAAACACCATTAAGACAAGGAATTACAGAGTGTGGAACACTTAGGAACAGAAAAGAGTAATTAGGAAGGTAGTAGATAGCGACTGACATTGCATTTAAATTTTTGCAGATTAAAGTTGGCTGGAAAGTATGGAACCAAAATGGAGTTCCACAAGCGAGAAGTGTGAGAAAAGGAACTGTTAGCATAGAACTTACGGCTACATCTTGCCAGCTCAAATTTAAATTGATGAAATTTCGATGCCAATCTAGTAATGTGCTTAAATTCAAAAAGTCTAGGTACCTTAGCAAAAAGCTCATCCGAACAATTACCATGGACGTATTTATAGAAAAGACACGAAGAGGCAATATTATGGCGGCGGGTAAGTGACTGAAACCGAACCGCAAGATCAGGACCAATAATATTGCTGATTCCTCTTTAGATTTTATCAAAGCGTTCAAGGTAAATAAAAGGGTTACTAAATTTTGTTTTGCGTTAGTTAAATCTCTTATAGTTTTTGAAGCAGTTACAAAAAAAGTATATTAAGTTTAGATAAATTATTTTCAAGTGTTTATTATATATTTTTCCTGAATTTCTGTTTGAAAATTAAAGCACGATTATCTTTAATTTTCAAACGCTTTACGAAAATCTTTACTAAAAATATTTCTTTTCTATTTGCTTGTTCTTTGTCTGAATAACTTTATATGTGTTCTCGCCGTGGAAATAAAAGAAACACAATGTCGTTTGCTTTAGTACCGTCCGTCGTAAGTTGAGATTTAACTTTGTTGAATTTTTTCCCTGACTTGTTTTCACTGAATGATAGAGACGTTCCCATCCCACAATAGAATTACTAAATGAATCCGTCAGATATATTTTGACAGTAGGATTGATACGTCTTGGACTGAGTGAGATTACAGATTACCATACATACTGAACTTCGGAAGGCAAATTAGGAGGGCTGTTGGATCAACAAATATTTAGGTAATCTTCCCAGCAGTCTATTCTTCTATGTTCCTACAGGAAGTAGACGATTATGGCTCCCAACAACGTTCTATCCCTGATGGCCCTAAGTAGTTTTTATCCCTTTGCTAACTCTCCAGATCCCGTCCTGCCGTCCATTCATACAAGATTGTCAGGCGAATATCTCACGACCTTTCCTTATCTCCATTGCGCTTACTATGTCTTATGAGTGTTAAATTTTCCGAAACATCCGGAGATTTTCAGCTTTGTTTTTTTTTCTTCCGATTATGTGTTCTTTTTGTTGCCATTTTCTTTCAGATTTCCTTATTCCTTACTTGCTCCGCCCATAGAATTTTTCAGTAGGACACGTAGGAATGGTTGGCTGTTTGTTTCCAAGTGCAGACGTCTGCAAGATTGGATACCTCAGGCACTATTTTTTTTATTTCTTCAATATCCACGGATCCAATCTGTGGTACATACGCAACTTGCACTTCATATGAAAGAGCGAACAATCTGGAGCGATCAGGAGTTAAACAATGTCAGCTCGCTCAGAAACACAGTCACGATGACTTGTCACTTCATGCCAGCATAGCCATCAGCGGCTTTTGAACAGTTTCTTCTACAAAATTTCACGCATGACGTTTATGTTAAACCTTGGTATTTCGTGAAAGGACTTTCCAAGTTTTACAAACTGGAAGATTAACAAGAAATCACCTCTTTGATATGTCGACCACGATAATTTGACATGATCGTAAACCGAACGTTTTAACCACTCGGATACGCGCCTGTATATGTACGCAGTAGGAAATCACCTCTTTGATATGTCGACCACGATAATTTGACATGATCGTAAACCGAACGTTTTAACCACTCGGATACGCGCCTGTATATGTACGCAGTAGGAAGACAAGAAAAAACAAACAGTCTGTATTATAGGTAGATAGGTAAAAAGACAACCAGTTTGTCGTTTAGGTCTCGATAGGTAAGAAGAAAACAATCATGTAAAGGAACACCATCTTCGTTTAAAATATTCTTAAAACAACAAAATAATACCGTTTTTGCCCTTTAAATTTCTTTCTTTTAATCAACTTCGATCACGGAAGTGTAGCAATCATAAAATCATCACTAGACTTCCGTAATCGAAGTTGATGAAACGATATACAGTGTAACCCGGATATAAGAGATCCGGATATAAGAGAAAACCGGATATAAGAGAATTTTTCTCTGGTCCCAAATTATAGCCATACTTATCTAAACAAAATTGACCAAACACGGATATAAGAGAAACCCAGATATAAGAGACTTCGTCTCCGGTCCCGACAACTCTTTTATATCCGGGTTATACTGTACATGAATGATGATCTCTCGGGTTGTGGATTTTTCCTCCAAATCCTGTCGGAAACTATATTTTTTATCTTCGAAATGAGGCCCTTCGTTTTAACGATCGGAATGGGTATTTTAATTATGTTACTAAATAGTGCAGATCAGAAATATAAAAAGATGATGCAGCGACAAATGATCGTATGCTAAGTGGATACTATTAAAAAACAATCAAGAAAACACGCGGTTTTTTAGTCGGGGTTTTGTATTATAGTTGCAGTTTTGTAGTCGGAGTTCTGTAGCGGGAGTTTTACCGTTGCGGTTTTGTTGTTGGGATTTTGTAGTCACGTTTTATAGTCGGGGTTTTGTATTCGTAATTTTGTGCTCGGGATTTTGTAATCACTGTTTTGTAGGTGGGATTTTGTAGTTGCAGATTTGTAATCGGAGTTCTGTAGTCAAGATTTTGCAGTCGGAGTTCTGTAGCTGGAGTTTTATCGTTGCGGTTTTGTTGTTGGTATTTTGTAGTCGGGGTTTTGTATTCGTAATTTTGTGCTCGGGATTTTGTAGTTGGGGTTTTGTAATCACTGTTTTGCAGGTGGGGTTTTGTAGTCGGGATTTTGTAGTAGTGTACCATCCCAAAACTGTCATTTGAAACTCAACCAACTATTTGAAACTAAAAATATAACCTCTTCACCAAAAGCTTATCACCTTCACCGAAAGCATATCGAACTATGTCTTTAAAATTTTTAAGGACACATACGCTTGTTGGCTTTTCCCGTTGAGATACGACATAGTGGGGAGGTGCGGATGAAAATATTGTCTTCCTTTGCCTTTCTATGAGTAAGTGGTATCGTTTGATGACGCGCAACATGACAGGTCGTATCGTGTTACACGAATAGAATTTTTTCTGTGAACCTACTGCTATTGCAAATGACTGAGAGGTGAAATAATGATCAATATGTTCGTCTATAGAACAGAAAGCACAGTGAGTTTGATTTGTACTTCTCCCGACGACATTAGTGTGAATGTGTGAATGTTAACATTTCCGACTAGAATTGGTAATCAGTCCCACATTTGGTAATTGAGAACTATAAGATAGCCTTGTGCTTCTCTGGAAGAATATACAAATATACAGATATATACAATAACGCCAAGTGATTTTCAAATATTACAGAACGTTCTGCGAATCAAATTTGAACACATAGACTTATTTCATCTCAAAGTTATTTTTGTGTCTACAAGTTTTGATTTAGGAATGTAATTTCTAAATTTAACACGATAAATTTCTTCAAGGAGGGAAACGCGTTGGCATAAAAGTGTTTCTTCTTATCAATACTATCATTTATACATACATATCTATACGTATATATATATATATATTACATGACTTTTTATCATATATATATATATATATATATATATATATATATATATATATATATATATACATGTATGTATATATGATAAAAAGTCAAGTAATATATATATAAAGGAATTATTATTTAATATAATATAAATGATTATTATTTAATATATATATATATACTTATAGAGAATTAATGTATTTTATTTTTTAATCTGACATATATGTATTACTTCAGTATCCACTAAAATAACGTTTGAATTAATATATATATATATATATATATATATATATATATATATATATATATATATATATATATATATATATATATATATTCTGTTGTATGGATATGAGATTGTGATCCTGACTTACACGCTTTTGCGATCATCAAAAAACAATTTGCTTGAGTCTGTCTGATGATCGCCAAAGCGTGAAACTCAGGGTCAAAAATAATATATATATATATATATATATATATATATATATATATATATATATATATATATATATATATATATATATATAACAGTATTTCTAAAATTAAAATATGTTCATTTCAAACTATATATTTTTAATATGTAATACATTCATGACCAAGGGTGCTCAGTATCGAAGACAGCGCATTTATATATATATATATATATATATATATATATATATATATATATATATATATATTTATATATATATATATATACTTATATATATATATACTTATATATATATATATATATATATATATACTTATATATATATATATATACTTATATATATATATATACTTATATATATACTTATATATATATATATATATACTTATATATATATACTTATATATACTTATATATATACATATATATATATACTTATATATATATACTTATATATATATATATATATATATACATACTTATATATATATATATATATATATATATATACTTATATATATATATATATATATATATATATATATATATACTTATATATATATATATATATGCATACATACATACATACATACTTTCGGTGAAGACATAGCAATCAACACTGCATAGTAACACTTCTACGCACCATGAAATGATTTTAGGGACTCTCCTCTTTCGATATGGGCACTTACTCTGGGTAATTACGATAAGGCCAAACTGTGTGTGAGTGCGTGTTTGTATAGCGGGCGAATAACGCTTGTAGTCTCGCGGAAAACAAGATAATCAGGCCCGTGTGTTCAAATTCAAGTTTAGGCGTTTGCGTTCACCTCCCAGTGATATCCTTGCGAAGTTCATGAAACTATCTTCTTTTCTCAGCAACTATCGGTAAAATAAAAAGGAACACGGAATTCATTAATTTTTGTAGAACAATCATTCAAGAAGACAATTCTTAATTTATACCTCGTTAGAAGAGAAAAGCTCATTACCTTGTGTATATGCAGGTGGGTTCTAGGACAGTTGCGTACTGGGCATTTGCGTCCCGGACAACTGCGTACCTGACAATTGTGACCCTGGACATTTGCGTCCCGGACAATTTCGTACCTGACAATTGTGACCCTGGACATTTGCGTCCCGGATAATGGCGTACCTGACAATTGTGACCCTGGACATTTGCGTCCCGGACAACTGGGTACCTGACAATTGTGACCCTGGACATTTGCGTCCCGGACAATTTCGTACCTGACAATTGTGACCCTGGACATTTGCGTCCCGGACAACTGCGTACCTGACAATTGTGACCCTGGACATTTGCGTCCCGGACAATTTCGTACCTGACAATTGTGACCCTGGACATTTACGTCCCGGATAATGGCGTACCTGACAATTGTGACCCTGGACATTTGCGTCCCGGACAACTGCGTACCTGACAATTGTGACCCTGGACATTTGCGTCCCGGACAATTTCGTACCTGACAATTGTGACCCTGGACATTTGCGTCCCGGGCAATTTCGTACCTGACAATTGTGACCCTGGACATTTGCGTCCCGGATAATGGCGTACCTGACAATTGTGACCCTGGACATTTGCGTCCCGGACAATTTCGTACCTGACAATTGTGACCCTGGACATTTGCGTCCCGGACAATTTCGTACCTGACATTGTGACTCTGGACATTTGCCTCCCGGACAATTGCGTACCTGACAATTGTGACCCTAGACATTGGCGTCCCTGACAATTGCGTACCTGACAATTGCGTCCCTGGACATTAGCGTACCTAGACAAATGCGTCGCTGGGTAATTACGTACCTCTGATAATTTTTTGAAGCTTTCAAAGGCAATTGCTATAAATTTGAAAAAAAATGAACAGGTAGTAATCATAAATTAAAAAAAAAGAAGAAAATTATAAAAAAATTGAAAGTTTATATTTGTTTAAAATACAATGACAGTTTAACAGTGTTGCAATATCGCTCTACACATCACCAGTAGTTTTTTTGCTTCATCGGCGATTTTCATATGATAGTGGTAGCAGTATTTTTCCTCGTCTACAAATATTTTTGCACCCGTATTTGATTTTCGAAATTTAGCCATGTTTTCCAGATAAAAATATAATCTATTTGATGTTTGTTGTACGCACTGCTGGAATGAACTAAAACTGCTAGCTTAATTTTCTCTTGCTTTAAAAAAGAAATTGTTCGCTCTTTTTGATTATTTATAGTAACTACCTTTCTTCTTGTTTAGAGTAATTAAAGTTATTGGTGTGCCAATTTCTATATTAAACAACTCTTTAAAAAATGGTAACTTCAAAGAATTATCAAGGGTACGTAATTATCCAGAGACCCATTTGTTTAGGACGTAAATGTCCAGGGACGCAGTTGTTTCGTACGGAACCATGCAGGTAGGTGGTGCCATGGATAGTGACTCGGAATGAGAAGTCTGAGAGCCGAGTTCAAGTTCCAGCTGGGTCCCTTATATTCAATTATGCGCAAATACGCTTGGAAAAGGTTAGGTTAACCAGTAAGAATAGTATCACAAACAATTATTGTTGTTCTCAAAAATGTTTGAATGCAATATACACTCGTTAAAAAAAAATTAATCATACATATAAGAATAAAGTGCCGCTGACGACACTCGAGTTTGAACATAGATCGCCAGTGAACAAACACAGGCGATCCCATCATTGAATAAAGTGGATCACGTGACTATATAGAAAACTCATATACAGGAAGTCGCTTGACGTCTATTTTTATTCTATCCTCTATTACTATTCAGATTGCTATTTTTCCTCTATCCTCTATTGCTATACAGACCACCATTTCTACTCTATACTATGCGGACCGCTATTCTCTACTCATTTCGCTATACTATTTCTCTATTTGCATTGGATTGCTATTCGAGCGAGTATTATCGAGCAAGTACTATTAGTGCGAGTGTAATTCGAAGGCGTCTGACACCAGCATTTTTCAACGGCGTTACTATAGTTGTATCTGCGATTACAAAGTCTCTACTACAACGAGCATTACAAATGTGACAACGAATATTCGTTGGCATCACAAAAATCTCAACGACTGTTTGTTGACAACACAAAACAACTGAAAATGACCCACCAAGGGTTGATAAGCCGTAAAAAATATATCAATCAATCAACAACTGAACTTCATACCTGACAGACCTTGAGAAACTCCTGAGACTTAGAACAGACTGAGAAAATATGGCTGATAATAAATAAGTATTTGAGAATATAAATGAAGGGAAAGAAAAATTAAAAATATTCGATTAAACTGAATGTCCGTTTTCCTACACGCACATAAGTTGATTACCACATGGAAATTGGTTCTGGAAATGGCTTATTCTATAGATAAAGTTTCCTTAATTACCATTATCTGGCATCAAACCATCAATTTCTATAAGCAACAGTCGTACAGCCAAGCAATCGTACCAAAAATCAATAATACCTTAAGTAAACAGAGACGAACAGTTTACAATGCTCACGCATAAATATGCCTATCCACACCTAAATACGTTAAGTCATTCATACAAGTCTTATTAACTATTTAGCACGCATTCCAATCATGTAAATGGCAAAGTTAAACTGAAGACATGTAAACTAACTGCCAGCGAACTTTTGGCAGGAGACATTTTCGTTTACGAATTAAAGAGATGCGAAATATTATTAGGACTTAATTTGTTAATGGATTTTAAAATCAGTTATTAGTTCCTACTGATATAAACGTTATTTTTGGTGGGTACACGTATTTGAGTTTCTATTCCTGCTTCTAATTTTTCTTAAAGCGTGAAATTAATAACAACCGGCCTAGTTCGAATAGTCCGACTAAATTGCTTTCTGGAGGCACAATTTTTCTTTCATAGTACTACGCGATCTAGGCTGGTTGATATAAATGATTCAGAAAAATATCCCCAGCATATATATACACATATATATATATATATATATATATATATATATATATATATATATATATATAAAGACATTTTTATGTTTAACATTCTTTTTATGGATAGAAGTATTTAAGTAAATGCTCTGTTTATAATAAACAGTATTAAATAACATTTACCGGCTTGAATGCCCGAGAAATTTTCATAGAAAATATTCGTCCTTCGAACCTGTATCCTATACGGAACCGTCATATAGCCTGGCGTGCCTTACCGCTCGGCCACAAAGGATCGTTCGGTTGGCAAGGTCGAATTTACTGCTTATAAACTCTAATATATATATATATAAAGGGTTCAGTTCGACATTCCAACCACCTGAAGAAGGTCGGAGTGTACAACGGCCGAAACGTTGTAATAAATATGGCGTCAAAGATGAGGACAATAGTCCGAATAATGTAAATAATGTACATAATACCTCATCTCAGAAATATAGACAGATATATATATATGTGTGTGTGTGTGTGTGTGTATTTAGGCAGCAATCCTTCTTTCATGGACATTTGATTGAAAACAACAGACAAACTGCTTTTATTTAGTTTTTTTTATAGAATTTCTCATGCGATCTTTTTTTTTTTCTTTTCGGGCTATAAATTATATAAAAACTGTCCGAATGTTCTTTTTATCCGAGATTTTTCGGCTATACATTTAGCTATTTTCAAGAATTATATTTTTACTGTTAAAATAAGAAATAGTTTGTTGTATGTATGTTTTATTAAATGTTTTCATTTTTCAAAACACGGTCAAGATATTATGTTCAAAGTTAATATTATTAAGTGTTGTTATTTTTTTGTTTTTATTAATAAGGCTTCCATTATTTTTAGCCTTTTTTTTTGCATGTAGATGATGCTATTATATTAGTGTTGTCAACAAGTATGTCCGGTTGTTTTCCATGAATATTTAAATGGGATCTTATTGAGCTATTGTCAGAAATGTGTAGAGTGAGTCTGCGTGTCAAACATGTTGTAGTGTGGCCTATATAATTATTTACGAATTTTGATTGATCAGGAATACAATTCCTTAATGGGCATTTAAATTCGTAAATACTATTTGCTCTATTTAATATTGTTCTAGGGGGTGAATTATTAATTTTATCTATAAGGTTAGAGGTTTTAAATTTTTTGTAATAAATAATGAATCTCATTTTTTTGCTATTGTCAATTGGTGTTATGCACTTTTTATAATGTCCTTAATTCTGCATTCATCCTTTTTATAATTTTCGGACAGTTTTTATATAATTTATCATCCGAAAAGAGAAAAATTATTAGATCGCATGAGAAATTGTATTAAAAACTAAATAAAAGCACCTTGTCTGTCGTTTTCAATAAAAATGTGCATATATATATATATATATATATATATATATATATATATATATATATATAATCTTAAGGAGGCGTGCAAACCTACCTAGGTTTCACCTAAACGGATCTTCAGAGTAAAGCCGGCTCTTTAGGTTATCGCTTTACTTTATGTACTGAGCACTTTACGTAGGTGTCTTTTTACTCGTTTTAGTTTTTTTTCTTTGGACTTGGAGCTTGAACACTTGACGATTGTTTTCGCCTTGTTTTAATGTTCTTGTTTGTTTCTTTTTTTATTCCTCATTTTTTTCTCGGGTATCGATTTGTTCTTCTGCAAGTTGAGCTATCCGAGGTTTTACCAAGCGAGTACCGCTATATATATATATATATATATATATATATATATATATATATATATAGATAGATAGATAGATAGATAGTGGGGGAAAGCAAATATTCGTACACATACAAATTTTTAATTTATTGTATTTCAAACTAATGAATAAACTTTTCATATAACTAACTGTACACAGATGCATAATAAGTAAATATGCATAGAAAACAGAAAAAATTGACTTAATAGAAATAAATCACATTTATCCATTTTAATGGGTGAAAACTGTATTCGTAGTTCTCCGTTAAAGATTTGCAAATTTTAGTTGGTATTTTCTTCCATTCTTCTTCGCATATGGTTTGCACATATGGGATGTTTGTTGGAATTCTCGACTCTATTTGAATTTTCAAATAACTCCACAGATCCTCGATTGAGTTTAAATCTGGGGACTGACTTGGCTATTTCGGGATATTTACATTATTTTCAGCAAGCCATTTTTTCGTAGATTTTGTAGTGTGCTTAGGATCATTTTCCTGTTGGAAGATCCAGTCAGAAAGAAGTTCAAAATTTTAACCGACATCATTAAATTTGCTTCCAAAATGTTTTGATATGCTGTTACTGATATATTGCCAGTAACCGTTGCAGAAAAACATCCTCAAACCATGATGATGCCCCAACCAAATTTTACTGTTGGAACTGTGTTCTTTTGTTTGAACGCATCGCCATCTTTCTCCATAGATGATTTCTAGAATTACGTCCAAACAACTCAATTTTGGTTTCGTCTGTCCATGATACTCTTTCCCAATACGATTTTTCCTTATTCTTATATTCAGGAACGAATTTCAACCTGGCATCTCTGTGTCACTTCAATAACAGGAGATCATGATTCTACATTGTTCCTATGAATTTCATTGCTTATTGTCCATTTAGTGGCACATTTCCTGATGAAAGCAAATCATCCTGCAACTCTCGACGAGTAACAATTGCATTTTGTTTAAATTGACGCATTAATTTCTTCGAAGATCTTGTAAAAGTCTTCCGTGGAACAAATGTTCTTCTTTGGTATTCAACAGTTTTGAGTTTTTTTTATACCTTGCAGTGAATGAACTAATGGTGGTAAATGGGATATTCTGGGTGTCTGAGATTTTCTTGTAACTTTTATCTTTCTTTCTAGAGCTTAACAATCAGCTCTTTTTGCGAATTTGTCAATTCATTACCTCTTACCATGCTGAAAACCTTCTTGCACAAATATCAATTACCGAATGTTCTGTTTTATTTTGGGGGCTAAAAATAACTACTGATAACATTATTGAACATTCTAGAATATTCCACTTGAATAATCTAGAGTTTTAAAGCAATTTTAAAGTTTTAAAATCTTAAATTTGCATTGTACGAATAGTTTTTTCACCCATTAAAATGGATAAATGGGATTTATTTCTATTAAATAAATTTTTTTCTATTTCCTGTGCATATTTGGTTATTATGCATCTGTGTACAGTTAATTATATGAAAAGTATATTTATTCATTAGTTGGAAATACAATAAATCAAAAAATTATATGTGTACGAATATTTGTTTCTATCCACTGAAAACCTGGAAAAATGAAACTTAATTAGTTTTAGTGTTATTTTAAATACTAAACATATTTTGGGATGGACAATTATCCCACGCTGTTACGCGATTCGGACAATTTTACTGTTACAACTGAGTACACACACACATACATACACACACACACACACATATATATATATATATATATATATATATATATGAAGAAATATATAGATATGAAGAAATATAGTTTTAACGTGTGCTATATTTATGGGATAGTGTGCTCAATATCAGAAATAGAGCGTATGTAAATATAAATATAAAAATGAACATTGAAGTTAACACTCAGAGGCGACAGGCTGTTTCATGCTGGACGCATTCGCGGCCTGATGATTGCTTCCAGCATGAAACAGCCTTTGAGTGTTGACTTCAATGTTCAATTTTATATATATATATATATATATATATATATATATATATATATCTGTGTGTGTGTGTGTGTGTGTGTAATAAAAATATAGTTCATGGTATGCTATATTTATGGGTGAAAGTACTCAATATCAGGGATAGTGCATAAATTAATATAAAACCCACCGGTGACAGTCTGTTTCATGCTTAAGCGCAATCAACAGAGCATGACTATTAGCTTGAAGATTGCGTTTAAGCGTGAAACGCGCTGTTCCGGCAGTAGATGTTGAGATTGAGTTTAAACATGTCTAATAGGACCACTTCAATAATACCTTACAAAATAAGCTGATTTTTTCATAGTTTAGAAATTCCCTGTTTTGAAACCCCTGAAATTTTTCCCTCCTTTTGTGTGTAAACATTTATATATTAACCAGGAATGTGGACGATTAAGCAGAAACGTCGACATCTCTCTTCCACAGGGGAAATATTCGTTATCCAGTAATATCACTTTCATCGAAATTTAATAAATTGAAAATATTGTTGTTTAATCTGTTTATATCCAGAACAAACAACTTTTTGCCTCTAAAGGTGTTAAGCAATAAAAGATGTCAGAAATGAAGTAATAATAAAAGCAATCTTAAAAAATCTTAAAAAGAAGCCGTAGAAAAGAGTGCTGAGTTGTTGTCAAGACAATAAAACTGTTTCTGTTTTCTCAGTTTTCTCTGTTTTCTTCCTTTTACATTTTTTTTCTATACACTTATTTCTTTCCTTTGTTTTTCTTCTTATCTATTTCTTTCTTCGTTACGGACAATTATCTTTCTTTTCTTTTCTTTCTTTTCTTTTCTTTCTTTTCTTTTTCTTCTTTTCTTTCTGCTTTTCTGGCTCTTTTCCTTTTGCTGTCCCGACTGCATGAATCTAAGCGTGCTACTCGGTTGGCATCACGGTCCCACCCTTTTACTGTCGAAACAGTTAAATATAATCACCTCTTCTACTTCAACGGCCTCTAACAAACAATGTACTAAGTGCTAATGCCATTAGATAGCAAGCTTTAGCAGGCAATTCACGGGTAGACCACAAGCCCGTTATTTTTTTATAGATTGTAGCCTGAATTTTGATTTGAAATTTTCACTATATACTATACAATTTATATACGAGTTGATATGTTCGCCTATCATTCGGTTCTTACACCTCCCCACGTCTTTGGAACAAGAGTAGACGTTTATCGCTCGTTTCCGGTTTATAATTGAGTTTCCAGTTCCTTCTAAAGTCTACTTCAACTCTACAATTCTAATGTCTCCGCCTAAATCCTGAAACTTTATTTACTATTTATTTTTTATTTTATTTTTTCTACTTCAAAAGCTTCTTCTCTCGCGCTTCCTGACAGTGGAACTCCCTTCCTCTTACCTGCTTCCATGTTAGCTATAATCTTCAAATATTCAAATGTAATGTCAATCAACATCTTCTGATGCCTTGATCATGACCGCTCTTTACTCTTACTCTCACACTATGTAACCCCTTGTGTGCTAGTAGCACACCCGCCTTGCTTGGGGTAAAATGCTTAAAAATTAGAAAGAAGACAGAATTTCCAATAGCTATTTTCACTAGTGCCCCAATTGCATGAATTTAAACGTGCTACTAGGTTGGCATCACGGTTCCACCCCTTTACTGTCGAAAAAGTTAAATGTACCCGCCTCTTCTACCCCAACAGCTCCTTCTCTCGCACTTCATGACATTGGAACTCTTTTCCTCTTACTTGCTTTCCTGATAGCTATAATCTTTAAAAATTTAATGTAATGTCAATCGATATCCTCTGTTGCCGCGATCGCCGTTCTTCTTTTTATCCTTTCCTCTACCCCACTCAGTACCAAGTCTTTCCCCTTACTTACGCTCGCTGTAGTCCCTTGCGTACTAGTGACACTCCCGCCTTGCTTGGGGTGAAATACTTAACCCTAGAACACTAACCATCAATTAAAGTTACACCACTCCTAACCATCGGTATATCATACCCGATTTTGAAAACATCAAAAAAAAAAATTAAATATAAATCTTTATTTGAAATATTTTACATGCAGGCACTTCAGACTTTGTACTTTGAGTTAACATTAATAGGGACTGACAAACATATTATTTAGGTAAGAAAATCAGGTACTGAAAATTGTAATTAAAAATAGGAAAATTTACGCTGGGTACTATATACCCATGGTTAGTGTTCTAAGGTTAAAAAATAATTATTTGACCAATTTCTGTCGGAATTTCTGCAATTTGAAATTTACATAATAAAGATTTTTTACATGCGGATCATTTTCTTGATTTTTTTTTTTTTTGTTATCACAACGTTTCGGCTATTGTGCCCACCAGCCTTCATCAGGGGCTTGTCGATCCAAGTATTCTTTACGAAATTTCAAACTAAATCTTTTAATTAATGTACGGGTGCTGATTGTCCTCGTGCAGCTGACCATGTCTCGCCTAATTTTTCATTTAGTATTTCACGGTTGACCTACGGTAGAAGCAGCAGTCTCATCAGCAGGCAAATGATTTTTGAAGCGCCAAATCAAACACAGAGGATAGTCTGACGGAAAGGCAACAGCCAAATAGATTAACCTATTGGTTCTTGAATTTGGTGACATCGTAACTGCGAGACAATATTTGAACTCAGTGGAAATGTTCGAATATTAACTGAGCAATAGATAAAGTCTTTAAAAAGCGTATTCTGCCGTTTTTGTTAATCAAAATTATTCTTCAGAAAAATTAACTACAGTTACATTTTGTCCAATTATATATTCACCACTACTTAAAATGAATTATTGCTACGCATCAGTCCGGTCTTTGATAACTTATGAGTAAATTCCGTGGCTTTTAAGGTGAAAAGGTTTTCAACAAACTCTTCGGTCTTCTTTTCATTAAAGTTCTTTGCAACGATGGAAAAATGTAATAATAGCCTGACAATTGCGTCTAGTATAAAACAGCCTGTCGCCTCTAGTGTTGACTTCAATGTTCACTTTTATATTTACACACGCTTTATCGCTGACATTGAGCACTTTAATATAAATATAACACACCTTAAGACTATATTTCTTCATATATATATATATATATATATATATATATATATATATATATATATATATATATATATATATCTCGAACCTTTAACTCAGATGGAACCGTCAGGCTAAACTATTTACCTACAGAGGAATAATCTTGGTTAGCAAGGTCGAATTACTGCTTTTAAACTACGAATTTTCCATGATTTCTCTCGGACGCTCATATCTGCTTGAAGCGTATCTTAACGTAAATAAATGACGTCATATATTCTGAAATGGACTAAGTCCGACAATTATTTCAATATACTTTTGTTTATACCTAATGTTTGTAGATACAAATATTTAAGTAAATGCTTTGCAAAACATTTAAATATTTGTATCTATAAAAATAACCTATAAACAATATATATATATATATATATATATATATATATATATATATATATATATATATATATATATAGTGAGAGAGGTGGAGATAGATAGATAGATAGATAGATAGATAGATAGATAGGGGAAGAGAGGGAGGGTGAGAGAGATGTAAAAAAGCTTAGATACAGAATGAGAGGTATAGATAAACAGATAGATAGATCGAGATAGTTTAAATATAATTTTTCAGATAGATTTTCTATCCCATTTTTATTTCAAACGTAAAAAATCTGCAACGAAAACGTAAATAAAAATGTGCTATGAAAAATGTTGCTTCTTTTCTCTTAATAGCATTGTTTTCCTGTTAGTTTTTATTAGTTCATGATTTTAATGGCTGCCTGTATATTAATCAGTACTCACCATTTCTTTGCAGAATATGTCATTTAGAAAGCCTTTCATTTTCTATATCCCTCCATTTAATGCGTTTCACTGTTGAATAAATGATGTCCCCGACTGTGTAAATGTTTATGCTTTCAACAGAAAACCCGGAAATGAAAAATAATGTCTTGACAATATACTAAGTGCTAATGCCATAGATAGGAAGCTTTAAAAGGCAGCTCACGGGTAGACCACAGGCCTGTTATTTTGTCATAGATTGTAGCCTGAATTTTGATTTGAAATTTTCTCTGTATACTATACAATTTATATACGAGTTGATAGGTTCGCTTATCGTTCGGTCCTTACACTTCCCCCGTCTTTGGAACAGGAGTAGGCGTTTATCGCATGTTTCCGGTTTAGAATTGGGTTTCCGGTTCCTTGTAAATTCTACTTCAACTATCGCCCGGTTCGTACACCTCTCTCATGTTTTTGAACAAGAGTAGATACTTCTACCTTGTTTCCTGCTTAGTATTGGGTTTCCGGTTCCTTCTAAAGACTTCTCATTCTCTTTCACTCCTAGTAGCCTCTTGCGTCTTAGTGGCATTATCGCCTTGCTTGGGGTGAATTGATTAAAAAAATATGATTATTATTCAATACTGGAGTACGTGTATTGATAAATTTTGCTGAAAAATTACTGTTGGCTAAAATAAATGCTCTTCTTCACCATTAGAGTAAAAATTTCTTCGGTTTAGTTTATTAAGTGTCATACGGGATACACGCCTGGGTGATCATGTTTCTTCCGATTCATAACAGATTTTCCCGCAGTAGGTTGCCGTTTATTTCTGTGGTAGGTGAGGCGGGAAGAGATGGATTCATACCTTCCCCAATGGTATTTGCGTATAAATAAATATAACAAACCTGACTGGAATTCGAACTCGGCCCTCCGATTTACTCATTCCGAGATGATGTCCATCGCACAACAACGCACATTCACTCATTTTCATGAGGTAAACATATATGAGAACACATACTAAGACTTAATGTATATCATGTACGACATAATATGATTGACTCTCCTGTCGATATTTGAGGGCCCAACAGTTCAATTCTTAGAGCCGAACAGTCAGACTACTTGCACATATGATTTGAATATTGTAGCGAAGGCTTGTGCAGGATCAACCACACTTTTCGGGTGAATTGAATACAGAAAAATAGTGTCCATAGTGTGCCACGCGTTTCCCAAACAGCCCACCCCAAATTTTAAATTCAGAGTTGTTGTTCTAGTAGACTGGTTGCCAACAAAGGCTTTAAAGAAGAGTCCATCCTACTATATAACTCATAGCGTGGGAAGAATAGCTTGAGTTTTTGCATTTTCCCAAGTGTATTTGCGCGTAAGTCAATGCAATGAACTCTACTGAAATTCGAACTCAGCTCTCCGATTTCACACTCCGAAACCCTATTTATTACATCACTCGCACAAGATAATAAGTATTGGTATAAATAGTATATGTTCGCCTTTTTTACTGCAAAATTGGAAGAAAATCATCTCATCTCTTGTGTAATTACAATTGACAGTAGAAGGCTTGGCAGTCTGCAGTTGACGCCAGTACGACATTAATTCTGAATCAAAGTTTACCTTTTCTTAAACTGTCTTCAATCCAAGGCCCAAAACATTTTATTATATGCTGTTAATTAACTATTGCCGAGGAACAAGAGATGAATCGATTAATTTCCTAATATATTAGGTTGGTGCAAAAATAATGACGTAATAATGTCGTTTTTTGACGTATTTTTTAACGTCAAAAAACGACATTATTACGTCATTATTTTTGCACCAACCTAATATTAGCAGACAGCACGCAACTGATACCAGTTGAAAACGCCAATAACTTTTAAGCTACCCACACTTACTTCGTTAATATCTGAATTTGCTGATATTTACCAAGCTTAGTTTATTTATTAAGTTGAACCTAGTATGGTACAAAGACATGGGGATGCGTCACCCAGTAAGTATCACCCATGATATAGCCGTAATGGTTTGGTTTGGTTTGATTGATTCTGTTTAGCAGATAACATCTATGCTTTATTCAATGCCGAATAGTTTAAAATAGTTTTGGCATATTAAAAATATATTTTTACGTTAATGTGATTTATAAAGTATTTTAAGTGAATAAGATTTATAAATATGAGTTGTTTATACAGTAAGTATGTTTTTATTTCAACTTTCTTCAAACAGACAATATTTTAAATTTGAAATCAACTTCAATGTTTTATAACCTGAACTGTCAGTGACCCAACGAGTCACGGGTAGTCTAGTTTTACTATAAAATGCATTGTTAGTCGTTTTGCTATGAAAATGTATTGTAGGTCATTTTACTATAAAAAATGTATTGTTGGTACTTTTAGTATAAAAAAGAACTATTAGGTTGGTGCAAAAATAATGACGTAATAATGTCGCTTTTTGACGTATTTTTTAACGTCAAAAAACGACATTATTACGTCATTATTTTTGCACCAGCCTAATATTTCTATACTTTCGTAGTCTTTGATTTTTGTTTGGGAGTTTACTATTTGCCCATACCTTGGACCCCTAACAGAAAGCTACCTTCCCGGGTCAGGGTGAACCTGGGAACATCAATTAAGAGGTGATTCCACGCTCCTCGAAACCTCCAAACTCCCAATGAGAGGTTTTGCTGCAGGGTGTAGTTTATCGTCATACTCAGAACTAATGGCACTAATAGTTTGCGGTATAAGTTTGCTAACTCTTGATCCGAGATGTGTTCCCTTGATATATAAGAGGATTTATTAAAAATATGGTGTTCTACCGTACTGCGTGACTAGTAATGGAGACAAAAAACATCAGAACACATATTCGGTGATGTATATTGTCCTGTTCAAAGGCGCTTAGTGTCATTTCGCTGTGTGACGCCGTTGCTTCATAGCGCTCTTTTTTCAAGAGTACGACAGCCGATAAACTTATCAAACAGCGGTCAAGTGCTAATTCACACTGATATTAGGCCAACCTGAATGAAATGCTATTCGCTAAACTATTGTGTGAGATTGTTGCGATTAAAGAAAAAGCATCTGCTGAATAACGAAAGAAAGACTGTTTACTCAATTCAAGGCTCGAGAGCTACTCAATGTAGAGGGCTACTGTTTAAACGTTAATGATGAATGAAGTGTATGATATGAATGAAAGAGGAAGTGACAGGAGTGAAGATCATGGTGATAAGGAGAATAGGTAAGTTTTGACTCTTGATTTGAAGAGTTGCGATTGCAAATGTTCTAGGAAGCATCCACGCGGGAGTCAATTCTATAAAAATGGTAGTTCCTGGGAAAATGTATAAGTGAAAGTAACAAGCTGTAATTAAAGAAAATAAGCTGTACTTCACACGTACGGTTAAAAATGGAACACTGTATAGAACAACCCATATTAAAGACGTTGTTGAAGATTCTTTTCGATGCAGTACCAGAAAAAGAGGCCATCACTTTCCATGCGAATATTACACTTGAAGAAGGCCGTGGAATTGATCGGCCGAAAAGTTGTGGACACAATATGGATAGAAAACAAATGAGTTCAATTATCCGAAAAACACAAATTTCATTGATATGGATGTATGTCCCCCTGATAGAGTTTGGATGTAGCGATAATCTAATGGACAACGACTTGGAATGCAAATTCGGCATGCCAAGTTCGAATTCCGGTTGGGTTCGGCACATTCACTGGGATAGGTATGAAAACAATTTTTCTCATGAGTAAAATAGATGCGCAGATTGGGTCTTCTAGCTGTGGTTGGCAACCAACCTAAGAGTAGAACAATTCCGAATTCAAAAACGTATGTATCCCTGGTGAAGCTAGCAGACGATGTACAAGAATTATAGCGAGCTGCGATTGATGAAATGAGTAAAATAGATGTGCAGATTGGGTCTTCTAGCTGTGGTTGGCAACCAGCCTAAGAGAAGAACAATTCCGAATACAAAAACGTATTTATCCCTGGTGAAGCTAGCAGACGATGTACAAGAATTATAGCGAGCTGCGATCGATGAAGTGAGTAAAATAGATGCGCAGATTGGGTCTTCTAGCTGTGGTTGGCAACCAGACTAAGAGAAGAACAATTCCGAATACAAAAACGTATGTATCCCTGGTGAAGCTAGCAGACGATGTACAAGAATTATAGCGTGCTGCGATCGATGAAGTGAGTAAAATAGATGCGCAGATTGGGTCTTCTAGCTGTGGTTGGCAACCAGCCTAAGAGAAGAACAATTCCGAATTCAAAAACGTATGTATCCCTGGTGAAGCTAGCAGACGATGTACAAGAATTATAGCGTGCTGCGATCGATGAAATGAGTAAAATAGATGTGCAGATTGGGTCTTCTAGCTGTGGTTGGCAACCAGCCTAAGAGAAGAACAATTCCGAATACAAAAACGTATTTATCCCTGGTGAAGCTAGCAGACGATGTACAAGAATTATAGCGTGCTGCGATCGATGAAGTGAGTAAAATAGATGCGCAGATTGGGTCTTCTAGCTGTGGTTGGCAACCAGACTAAGAGAAGAACAATTCCGAATTCAAAAACGTATGTATCCCTGGTGAAGCTAGCAGACGATGTACAAGAATTATAGCGTGCTGCGATCGATGAAGTGAGTAAAATAGATGCGCAGATTGGGTCTTCTAGCTGTGGTTGGCAACCAGCCTAAGAAAAGAACAATTCCGAATTCAAAAACGTATGTATCCCTGGTGAAGCTAGCAGACGATGTACAAGAATTATAGCGAGCTGCGATCGATGAAATGAGTAAAATAGATGTGCAGATTGGGTCTTCTAGTTGTGGTTGGCAACCAGCCTAAGAGAAGAACAATTCCGAATACAAAAACGTATTTATCCCTGGTGAAGCTAGCAGACGATGTACAAGAATTATAGCGAGCTGCGATCGATGAAGTGAGTAAAATAGATGCGCAGATTGGGTCTTCTAGCTGTGGTTGGCAACCAGACTAAGAGAAGAACAATTCCGAATACAAAAACGTATGTATCCCTGGTGAAGCTAGCAGACGATGTACAAGAATTATAGCGTGCTGCGATCGATGAAGTGAGTAAAATAGATGCGCAGATTGGGTCTTCTAGCTGTGGTTGGCAACCAGCCTAAGAGAAGAACAATTCCGAATTCAAAAACGTATGTATCCCTGGTGAAGCTAGCAGACGATGTACAAGAATTATAGCGTGCTGCGATCGATGAAGTGAGTAAAATAGATGCGCAGATTGGGTCTTCTAGCTGTGGTTGGCAACCAGCCTAAGAGAAGAACAATTCCGAATTCAAAAACGTATGTATCCCTGGTGAAGCTAGCAGACGATGTACAAGAATTATAGCGAGCTGCGATCGATGAAGTGAGTAAAATAGATGCGCAGATTGGGTCTTCTAGCTGTGGTTGGCAACCAGACTAAGAGAAGAACAATTCCGAATTCAAAAACGTATGTATCCCTGGTGAAGCTAGCAGACGATGTACAAGAATTATAGCGTGCTGCGATCGATGAAGTGAGTAAAATAGATGCGCAGATTGGGTCTTCTAGCTGTGGTTGGCAACCAGCCTAAGAGAAGAACAATTCCGAATTCAAAAACGTATGTATTCCTGGTGAAGCTAGCAGACGATGTACAAGAATTATAGCGAGCTGCGATCGATGAAGTGAGATGGCGAGGATAAAGCTTCGGTGTTGCCAAAATAAGACAACAAATGACAGATAAAATTAAGTCATTGCTAAAATCTGCTTAAAAACTTTTTTTCATTTCCCCATTGTTCCAATTTAGGAGAGAAAGCTTCCGAGTAAAATAAGAGAAAGACATAATTTTGAAGTTAAAAGTCAAGAATATACTTTATTTTTTATTGTTTCTGACAAGACGTCTCACTTTATTATTCTGCTTTTGAAATTAGGATTGACATTTCATTAACACGACGGCACCACACGGCGAACAAACTTAATTTAGCCAAAATATTTATTGCTTACTTTCCTTTCCTCACGAGATATTTCACCAGATAAATACTTATTAACACTTTAATAGAAAAGAGTTACCAATTGTAACGGAAAAGGGGTTACAAGATGGAATATGCGGGTTTTTATACCCTTTGAAATTATGTTAATTTCCCTCTCAAAGTTCTCTACCGCCTTAACCGGGTATTGAACTCACACTCTTTGTGTCCTGTCACTTTATCCACTGTGCTATGTGTCCTTGAGGACACATGGCACAGTGGATAAAGGCGTTGACAGGTGCCTTGTATAGCGCACCGAGGAGTAAATATTTTGTTACTTCTAAAATCGGCGCTTTGCACAGCATGGCAATAATAATTCAATATGCCGGAAGTGTATTCGTGTTCGTCGACGATATACGAAGTAAAAATTTATAAATCTATTAATAAAAAGGCGTGTTTACAACTTCCGGAAGTGTTTTTATTCCTTTTCATAATTAGAGAGTGAATGCTTTACAAGGTTACTGCCAAGTGAGAGGAGTTGCATCGACGCACGTTTCTGGCTTAATGCTTGATTCGGTGAGTTTAAAGATTTGTTTATTTTTCAACATCGTAAAATAGTTCATTCTAATTTTATACCTATTTTTTTTCCTTTTATGCCAATTTGTTGTAGAAGACATTAAAGTAAGTATTCATTTGTCTTATCTTTTTGATGTAACTTAGGCCATTTTATATTTATGTCAAACGAAACAAATTTAGAAAATGCGTAAAGAATTTTTGTCATATAAAGTTAATCGCATTTTCTTTTTTCATAACGACAAAAAATCACTGAAAACAGTTTTCTTTTTCTGTCATGATTTAACCTTTTATTTCTTATAGGTGTCTGTTTTTTAACGTGGAACTTAGAAAAGGCCAATAGTAGTGGGGGGGGGGGGCATTCTTGGCCTTCATACAATTAGTATTCTCGTTATTTGTAGATATTTGCTCCTTAGATCTTTTTTTAAATTTCTGTCTAGATTTATGGGATGAGAAGTGAGTATTTACAATATCAGCAGTTTAACTAATATCTAAACTTTTACCATTGTTATCTGCAACAGAATTTTATTAAATAAAGATGTTTGAAGAATCTAAAAATGTAAAGTTTAATGTCATTTTCGAACGTGGACATTAAGTTTGTTTGTTTTTTTTTGTTTTTTTTGTTTTTTTTGTTTTTGTTTTTTTTGTTTTTGTTTTTTTTTGTAAAATTACAGATTAAATCCAGGAAACCAATTGTAAATAAAAATTTCCATTTTGGTGTGAAGTTTCCTGTTTTTTTTCCAAAATAGAAGTTTGCAGACGAAAATCGTTAAGGAGTTATCGGCAATATATGTTCAACCTTATTCGCGTCTAGGCCGGCTAACATTACTGCCTTTTGTTTTGCCTCGACGAGTACTTAGTTAACGGCCTTTTTACTGATTTTCTTGTCTTTTTTACTCGTTTTGATTACTGCGAAATTTAATTTAAAGTTCGCGCATTGCGTAGTAATCAAGACAAGTGAAGCTTCCGCGCATTGCTACTAGAGGTAAACGTATGTTCAAAAAAGCCAGTAATGGCGATCAGGCTGTAACCGCGACGTGAATGAAGCCGAAATTATATTGCCGATACCGCTTAATCAAACGGTTTTCTTCCGCAAAATTTTATGCTTAATTTCGAAATAAGCATACAAATTTACACCGGCATGGAAATTTGCAATATAATTAGTTTCCGGTGCCAAATCTGCAAATTTACTTTTTTTTTTTTTTTTTTTTTTTTTTTTTACAGCTGTTAGATTATTTTTTGAACGGAAATCCAAAACTCTTTTATGACAATTTTACTGTCATGTCATGAAAAAAAATTATTCCTTCTAAATTTCATAAAATGAAAAAATATTCATAAAACACTAGCAAAAACACTTTCAATTTTATTGAAAATATCACGCGAAACCTTTGAAAAATCCTTTGCTGGACAAATTATAAATTTGGAATTTGAGGTCAAATTTCGTAATTGACCTCTGGCTGACGGCGTATTAACATACTGTCGATCCCAGATTTGATTTCTCAAAATATGGTTATTTGTTTTGACCCCCTTTTTTTATCTCGACTGGGTCAGCTTTTTATTTCTCATGTCCGTATATTTTTCTCCTTTCCCACTCCCTTAGCGAGAGAGCTACTTGATTTTGTCCAATGGGCAGAATAGAGCGGCCTCTCATTTCTGAGGGTTGAACGGGCCCTACTAACATCAGTTATGCTTTAATATACTTTGTATTGATGTTTGTTTTGGTATTCATCTCCCTCCCCTCTCATTCTATTAATCCATAAAGTTTTAAGTACAACTTTTATAATAATTAGATTTATATGGTATGGGGCGCGTTTTGTAGGACCCCGTTGAGAGGAGGCGGTATTATGGTGTATGAAGGATTGATTGGTGACGGACGAGTTTTAATGCTGAATGGGCAAATTCTATGAGTGAATGGGTCGTGCATCGGATTAGCTAAGTATAAGATAGTTAGTGACGACCAGCCTTAACCCCTCCCCCTTTTGGCCACGGTGCCGAAACTGTTTTTTAAATACAATAAATATCAATACGGCTATTTGCTGTAGGATGTCGCATAATGCTACACACTTTATCATTTTCCCGCTATTGAAAACTATTAAAATGTCGTTTGCTATGTTATACGAAACGATCGTATACTTACCTTGTGTATACTTACCTGGCACAAGACAGAGGGTAACCCCCAGACGAGGCTCTGCCGAAGGGCAGTGTCTCGTCTCGGGAAATTGACTCCTTTTTTGTGGTCTATAGGGAATATTTGCCCGAGCCTACATGCTCGGATACCGCACTTTAAATTCGGCCTTGTGCCACATCTTGCTGCGTGGGGCAGCGGGTAAATAATTTTACGAAACGACCGCCAGTAATGTTTAATTTATTATCTTTTATTGTCAAATGAAGGAAGTGTTTTTTTCTTTTAATAATCGCTGTGATTTAATAATTTACTGAATACGACAGTTTAGTCCGTATTTTCTGCTTACGTTGCTTCATATTGTCAAATTAAAAATTTGTAGAAATTATTAAACAAATATTTTTTTTTTTAATTCCAAAATGCAGCATCTTGATATGAAAGATCACAGAATGGTCAAATCTGTATTGTTTGGTTGGATCTCTTATTGCATGAAACAGAAAAATTTATCTACTTTGTATTACGTAAAATTAACTAAAAGTTAATGAATTTGTATAATAAATGATATTAGAGATTTTCAATCAGCTGGGAAGATTTGTTGGAATCCGTCTATCCAGGATTTTGTCGCTATCTATCGACATTCCAAATATTCAACAACACTTCTTTTTAAACGCAAAAAGGTTATTTTTCTGAAGGAAAATTAGAGGCGGAACATCAGTTGAAATAGCATTTATATATTCTTTTCAGAAATGTACAATAACAATAAAATGCTCGCTTTTCCTTGCAGTGAAATCTTATTAATCTTAATCGTTTTATAAAGTAATTAAGTGTTCGTAGTCCGGTATGAAATGTGTGAACAGACTTACTTTATGACTTCTGATTTTGTTGACAGAAGGCATAGTTGGTGGCTGCTGGCCGTCAGTCCCTTCCATTGTGTGCGTGTAAAACGCATGCATAGATCAAGCTAGCCTCTGTAATTGTCTTGAACCACGAAAATGTGTATCTTAACTTTTTCATTGACGAAGTAATTCTTTGTGTTTTTTTCCACCTCTTCCTCTTCTTTACACAGGCTGAGCACAATTTTCAAGCATTCCAAGAACTTCAAGAATCTATCATCTTCAGAATGAAGATATTTTTCAGTAAATTTATTCTGTGAAATAGCTTTTGTAAAATGATTTTCTAGTTCTCTGTTTTGTCAAGGACATTTTTTAAAATTTTAACCGAGTTAATTCTGTGGTTTACGTGTAGGATTACAACCATAGCCATGACCTTAACCCCACTTTGTCAAGTTCATCATGCTATGCTCTTCTTTAGCGAACTCATAGAGGTACCTACAATATTCGGACTATTGTCCTCTTCTTTGTCGCCATATTTATTACAGCGTTCCGGCCTTCTTCAGGTGGTTGGAATCTCCCTTTCTTTCGCTCACTGGAGTGGACTGTTCTAGTTCCACGTTTTTATGGATGTCAGTTATCAGTTATCTTAACCGGGTATTGAACTCGCACTCTTTGGATCCTGACACTGGCTCTAACTAACGCCTTTATCCACTGTGCCATGTGTCCTTGAGGACATCTGTGTATGAATTTCTGGGTATTATAAACGTAATATCTTCTTCAACCATTTTTACCAGAGCTCATATTGCAATTTTTGTTATTATCGCTTTTCTCTGGCATTCCTTATTACTGGTTCCCATATTGTACTTATTTCTATGCTTGGTCGGCTCAGGGTTCAGTTCGACATTCTAACTAACTGAAGAAGGCCGGAGCGTACAACGGCTGAAACGCTGTAATAAATATGGTGACAAAGATGAGGACAGTAGTCTGAATAATGTAAATAGTGTATTAATTCATTTGTTTAAAAGCTGTTAGTAAAATTTATTAAGCAGACAATTGTTGGGGTTTGTTGTCCCAGTTCTTGAGCGTCGGGTATTTCAAACATTTAACTACATCTTTTAAATGAAACATAAAACGTTATTTTTCTGAAATGAAAATAGAAGCAGAACGACATTTGAATTAGCATTTTATATATTATTTTCAGAAATATAACAATAAAATATTCGCTTTTCCTTGCAATGAACTTTGTTTTATAATTTTAAATGTTCGTAGTGATATGTATGGACGCATGTGTAGATCAAAATGGCCCCCTAAATCGTTTTGAACCTCGAAGCAACATGCTTCTATTTTTATATAACGGATATCCAAAATCTAATTTTGCTTAGAGCTGAACTTTTTGAATACCAGATTTTCATTAGTTAGAAAATATTTTCACACAGGCACGCAAAAATCTTTTTCTCAAATTTGAGTGAACGGAGATGTTATTTTCTAAATGGTGCGAAAATAACACGTGGTATTTTCCCTAGCAATGATTGTCTATCCAACATACCTTCATTTAGGATTTTATTGGTTAAAAAATATATAGACTTTAACAATGAATGAATCTATAGGAATTAAAGTCAAGTCCTGCTAAGGGAGAGAACTTTCTCTCTAAGGAATACTTCTCCATTGTTTCGGAAAGGGGAGCTGGACTACATTTGGTCTTTTGCCTCCTGTAGAACTTCCATATTAAATCATTAATTGTGCCTCATTACGTTCGAGTAAGCGTGCAGATAAAAACCTTGGATCTTTTCTGTGCATTTACTCCAGAGAATCTAAACTTATCGCAAATATTAATTCACCCCCAAGAAATTATAAATTTTAAATCAGTTTTCTTTTTTTTGGGGGGGGGGCTTTTTTTTTCTTTTTTTTTTTTTTTTTTTTTGCACTATTTTGAAAGTATAAGTTTTAAATGAAAATTTGTTTAGCTTGCCTCGCAATAACTGCAGCACTCGGAATGAAAATTTAACAAAAACCAGGGAATTATTCACATTTATTCACGTAAGTTCGGTTGCTATTCGAGGTACTTGCAAGGAATTTTTAATAATTTGAAAAAATAAAACTGTTTTTGGCTTGTTTATCGGAGTGAGCACAGACGCAAACCCCACACTTAGAAATAGCGCACCCAAGTTGCCCATATTTCGGGCGATAGCAAAGGTCAACCCAACCGGAGTGCAGTGGAAGGCCATCGCTCTGGGAAAATTTGCTGTGAATTTTAAGAAATATAATTTTTTTATTTTGAAGTAAATTAACAGAAAAGATCCAATACCTTTTCCAGTGGAAAAAATCTGAATAAATCTTCTAAAGTCCATTTTATCTGTCTTGATTACAGAAATAAGGACAGATGTGTGCGAGCATTAAAATTATAAATATTTAAAAACAAAACTCTAGTTTGTCAGTTTTTGGTTTTTTGGGTTTTTTTTTTCTTAACCTTTTAGTGCCTGTTATTCTATTATATAACATATTATACTACATAATCGCCTCTGACAAGTATTAATTGTATTTTAGACTTATTGTGTAGATTATTGACAAAGTACCCGAACATAGAGTATTTTTATCTTTAAACAATGTTTCTGATTGATTTAGAAATGTATATTTTTATTTTCTGGTCAATAATAAATAATGACCAATGCTCAATATTAGATACAGTTGATTAATTAGTTAATTATTGAATATCAAAACTTCATTTGCTGAAAAATGTTAACATTTGGGGCCTAGTAACAATTTAAGACTAACATGCACGCCTCCAGCCAGACACAAGCTGCTGTTTATTTACAATGAATGGTTGATATTTAGCCTGTTCCCTTTTTTTGTGTGTGGGGGGGATTCTTATATAAATTAACTTTATTTTAGGCTTATTTGCCTCCTTTGTTATATACTTAAAGAGGTCACAAACAGACAAAGGTGGTACTCTAGTGAAGGAACAGCAACACGCTCGTAGATGAAAGAGAGGTTTATTGTAAAAGAGAATACACTACTGAAAAACAGGGAATCAGGTGGAGGCTAGTAATTCCTGAACCAACCTCCCCCACCCCTGTATATCCCGTCTTCACTATATATAGCTACTGATATAGTCAGTCCACATAGACGATAGGGAGTGTGGGACATTCCATTGCAACATTTTTCTTTTTTTGTCTTCCCTTTAGGTAAAGCATTTTTTTTTGTCTTCTCTTTAAAAAATGTTCTTTTCATCGCCTCTTATGACTTGACTAAATTAAATTTTGTTAGAAACTGATATTTATTGTCATTTATTATTCTTTTGACACAAGACTAAAAAAAATATGGGGCACCCGGTAAGGATCGAATTCAGTACTCTGAGCAACTATACTGGCTCACAAAAAAATTACGCCGCGCCAAAAAAAAAAATGTTTTACTTTCGTTCAAGGCCTCAGGTATGGAAATTCCCATTGAGCATCGAATTCGCTAATAATGATCAGCCACAACTAGCTCGTTAACCATTACCACACGCCTAGGAACACTCTTTATTCGTTGTTTTTGTTATTTCTTAATTGGTTGGGACCAGGATATATTAGGTTGATGCAAAAAATAATGACGTAATAATGTCGTTTTTTGACGTTAAAAATACGTCAAAAAACGAAATTATTACGTCATTATTTTTGCACCAACCTAATATTTTTTGCGGGGGTGGGGTAATGGCAAAACATTTCTTCATTATCTTCAGAAGGATCGCTAACTTTTCGCTTTTATCATATCTATGGGTTGTCTTAGATTACTGTCTGGTCCATTGGCAGAGAACAAAGAACTAGAACAAAAGAAACTGATTGCAAGATGTCTTGTCGGCCATTTGAGAATAATAATTGCTTTCATTGAAGAATTTTCAAGTTTTACAATCCAATCCACGTCCAGAGGACAACCCAGGACGCAGAAACTTAGCGAAATAGACGTAACGGTAATATTAGCCGTTTCCTTATAAGGAAACATTCAGCAGTCTTTGACCGAGCAGTCAGTGCTACTCGACAGAAAATTTAGGTTTTAATTCTTCTGGCTGTTTAACCACTGTTGTCACAGAATATACAGGTAGTGGGGAACTGGTTTAGTCAAGAATTACTGGAACGGCAAGTAGTATATATAGTAGACTAAATAAAAAAAAAATGCTTGGATCTTGACCTACCGAAGAGGTAGGTATTTATTGTACTCACGCAAACAGGTGGCATAATGGTTACCATCTCAGAAAATGGGACTGGTAATTTGCGGACATATGTTGATATAGACTTTTGTCCTTGATTGGTGTGAGGAACCTGCCACCAAATCTTGTAAAATTATTTTTGATACACTTTGTTTTTGTTTTGTTTTTTTGTGTGTATGTCTCATTGAATAATTTAGACAAGTTTTGTCGAATTATTTTCAATAGGATCCTCTCATATTCACTGACAAGCTTCTTAGTATCCTTATTAAAGGAGGAGAGAAAATTAGCATCTTGATACATATTTATTTATTCGGAGCACAATGTCACCATCGGAGTGTGTTTGTTTTTGTTTTTTTGTTTTTTTTTAAGGCAAAAATTGTTGAGTTCATTATACAGTACATAACCTAAGCGTTTTTCACTTCACAGGTAAAAAAAAAAAATTAACTTTCAGATGAACATAGCAATTTCGTTTTAGAAAAATGAACGCAACAACCTGATGATATTTTGCTAATGTCGAAAGTACACTGAATAAATGAATATATATCAACATGGTAATTTTCTCCCTTCCTTTTAATAAGGATAATAAGAAGCTTGTCCGTGAAAATGATAGGATCCTATTAAAAATAAGTAGACAAAACTTCGCTAAATTATTCAATGAGACATATCTTAATGAAAACATATTACCAAAATACGATATATATATATATATATATATATATATATATATATATTGCAATGAATCATTCATACAAAAAGTAGATTAGTAAAGTTAATGATATAAAATGACGAGATTCTTTCGCAAACAAAATTTTAAAGTTTCATTAACCTATAAATAATGTAACTTTAAAATTTTGTTTGCGAAAGGATTTCGCCATTTTTATATCGTTAACTTTATTAATCTACTTTTTGTATGAGTGATTCATTGTAATATAAATTTAACTGCACCACACACACACACATATATATATATATATATATATATATATATCAAATATGTGTGTGTGTGTGTGTTTTGAAACTAATCAAAGTATTACAATCTAGGTAAACGTTCTTACAAATCAAACTAAACTGCTATACAACATCTAATATCTTTTGTCACTGAATGGTTGCCATTCGCCCTTACTGACGAAGAAAAGACTTGAAGAGATAGAGATGTTCTTCTACCGAGAGTGGCTGATATTAACATGGACAATGATTTCTTTTTATGTAGAAATTCTGGAAGAGTGCAGGAATTCGATCGCCAAATTGGTCCTAAATGTTACATTTAGTGTGTTTAAAATGCATTGCGCACTGTATAGAAAAATAATCCTCTGTAGAGGATTGCATATCGCTTGAAATCGCAACTATTCCTGAAAACATTAATTCTTTCCGAAGATGCCACAAGATAAAAACTGCGCGTGGTACAGGTTTGATGTCATTCGAATAAATAACTTTTATCGAAGAATTTTATAAGCTTTTTAGGTCATTTCTTTTCAAACTAAATAATACTCTCTTCTAACCCTGTCATATAGCTCTCCCTCTCGCTCGCACACTCTCATATATATGTATAACACACACACATATATATATATATATATATATATATACACACAGTGAAATGGGTAAATTGTATATTTTTCAATTTTGCGCATGCACGTTGTTCGTTTTTGATTTTGTCGACTTCAGAGTATAGTAGGGTCAGTTGGGCACCGTCTGTGAGGAAAAAGAGCAGCATGACGCAGTTCACTCTCAGAAATTTGGAAACGACATGCTGTACTGCTTGGCATTCGCGCCGGAAGCTCCAATATTCCAGTGTGTTTGGCTGTTAGTCTGGGGACAGTGTTCTTCTTATAGGCCATGTAGACTCACTTTACACCTTTCTGACCATAGTTCAATTAGATCTCATTTAAATATTCATAGAAACCTACCGGACACTATTCATAACATACTTGTTGACAACACTAATGTACTAGCATTATCTACATGCAAAAAAGGGACTAAAAATAATGGAAGTCTTATTAATAAAACCAAAAAAACAACACTTAATATTAACTATGAACATGGATACAATATCTTGACCGTGTTTTGAAAAATGAAAACATATAAATACAAGCATGCTACAAACTATTTCTTATTTAACAGTTAAAATATTTAATGCTTGAAAATGGCTAAATGTATAGCCTAAAGCGCTCAGATAAAAAGAACATTCAGACAGTTTTATATAATTTATCAAAAAAATATTAGATCGCATGAGAAATTGTATTAAAAAAAACTAAATAAAAGCACCTTGTCTGTCATATTTAATGTGCATATAATATATATATATATATATATATATATATATATATATATAAGACCAAAGGAGAACTTATTCTAGCCAACTCGTTTCGGACTTTGATAGAGAACGAAACATGTCGGTTAAGTTTCCCTTGTATCTTTTTTTACATACATATAAAAATATTGTTTTTGAATAGCATTTTATGTCATTATTTACATTATTCGGACTATTGTCCTCATCTTTGTCGCCATATTTATCACAACGTTTCGGCCTTCTTCAGGTGGTTAGAATTTCGAACTGAACCCTTTATTTCGCTCATTGGGGTAGACTGTTCTAGTTCCACGTGCCATGTTTGATGGATGTCGGTTATCAATTATCTCCTGCTAACTAACCAACGCCTTTATCAACTGTGCCCTTGAGGACATCTGGGTATGAATTTCTGGGTATTATAAACGTAATATCTCCTGAGCCGACCAAGCATAGAAATAAATACAATATGGGAACCAGTAATAAGGAGTGCCAGAGAAAAGCAATGATAACAACAAAGTTGCAATATGAGCACTGGTAAACATGGTTGCTGAAAACATTGTTTATAATACCCAGAAATTCATAACCAGATGTCCACACATGGCACAGTGGATAAAGGTGTTGGTTAGATCCAGTTACAAGACCCAAAGTGTGTGAGTTCAATACCCGGTTAAGGCAGTGGAGAAATTAGCAGGAGATAACTGATATCTGACATCCCTCAAACATGGCACGTGGAACTAGAACAGTCTACCACAGTGAGCGAAATAAAGGGTTCAGTTCGAAATTCCAACCACCTGAAGAAGGCCGGGGCGTACAACGGTCGAAACGTTGTGATAAATATGGCGACAAAGATGAGGACAATAGTCCGAATAATGTAAATAATGTACATAATACCTCATCTCAGTAATATTAACAGATTTGATGTCATGTTGGGTTGATTCCCATGAAAAAGACTTCAACGTTTTTAACACGGATTGTCTCGACGCATGATAGTAACGTAGAACTTTAGACTTTACTTTTCCACCCATTACATGTTGGTCAATAAAGTGTTAATTTTATTCTGATCGGAAATAATAGAGATTTTTTTTTCTGAGATCCAGCAATCGCTGTCTCTACTTATTTGAGTGTCTGTAGAGCAAATCTACTTAGTTTGAGGTAGTTGTACAATTCCTACCAATGCCAGTCTGCGTTAGATTCAAGTCAGTATTACGAATGATAATTTCCAAAATCTGTCTTTACTAGGGATGTTGGCTGATCCTACCATTATTTACTCAGGTTCTAAATATGTAGTTGAAGAATTAGATATATCTGTATAAACATCGATTTTCCGTGTTTCTCAAGCATATTCGATATTATTTTTCCAAACATATTAATACTACTCCTAATCACTTTAATATTCATATTAACTCAATGGGCATGTGCAGATGGGGTGTTTTTTCAGATTTCTCGGAACGAAATAACCGGTGAGTAAAGGTCTCGTTCATTGCATTCACTTTCGCACAAATAACTTCTTAAAAAAGCATGAATCCATCTCCCTTCCTTGACTATAGATCGGATAGCAGGGTGAACTGGGGTTTATAACTGTTTAGAAATATATCTATGTGATGAAGAACTCTGAATTTAAACGATCTGACGATTCTGGTGAAGTAAATGCTATGCTGCCAAGGAAGATAAAAATTAATATAATCCAAACTACGCTGAGTAACTGATAGCGGCTCGGATTGAGGAATCGAAGAGTCGAGTTCGAATTCCAGTCGCATCCATTACATTCACTTACGTGCTAGTAACCTGGGGAAAGGTATTAATCCCCTTCTTCCCCCAGCTATGGGTAAATAGCAGTAGAGACAGAGTTCTATAGCCTTGGATGGCAACTGGTCTACCGCAGAAAGAAATGGCAACCTACTGCGAGAAAAAATCTGCCTCGTCAGTCATGTATCGAAACACATGATCGCCTAAGCGTGTATCACGTATGGCACATAACTGACTTACTGGCTTTCCAGTCGAATTCATTACATTCACTTACATGATAATACCCTTGGGAAAGGTATGGATACTCTTCGTCAAAGATATGGGTAAATAGCAGGACAGACCGGATTCTATAGCCTTGAATGGCAACTGGTCTAATGCAGAAAGAAATGGCAACCTACTGCGGGAAAAAATCGGCCTCGTCAGTCATGTATCGAAAGATATATGATCGATTAAGCGTGTATCACGTATGGCACATAACTGACTGATGTTGAATTTAGTGACCAACACAATATCAAAGAGACACGCTCTTTAAATGGATTTTACAAAAATACTATCTTAAGAACTAAAATCTCCAACTACATGCGTATTTCTATAAATCATTCTCAAATATAAGTTTGCTTCTTTTTTTTTTTTTTTTATCCATTTGTGTGCATGTAGTTTTTGTAAAGACGAAGTTAACCGACAATCGTTTTGCAAAGATAAGGCGTAAGTCTTTCAGCGTGTCAGTATTTAGCCACATGTTCCTTTAAAACCTTATGAAGTAAAGTAACTTCATCGGACCACTTTTAAGACTGCGCACATACAAAAATAAAAAAATTAAACTTAGAACAAATCTTGCAGTAAAAATGATGGACGGCGTATAAATAACATGAATAAAGCAAAGTTTGAATTATAAAAAAAAAAAAAAAAAAATCTCCAGCAAAGCAAGGAAGCCACTAACATACAAGATGTTACTGAGAGCGGTAAAAAATAACGAAAATGTTACTGAGGATAAAGGATATGCAAAAACATGCTTCAGGAAGACAGGTGATGTTTGGTATTGCATTTAAGTTATTAAAGATTTCAAAGGCAGGAAGCCGGAAGTTTCACGGAAGTGATGTTTGAGAGAAGAAAGGAATAAAACTTACAGGTACATTTAGCAATTTCAACAGTAAAATGAGACCTAATTTCCAATCTAGTATTGCGCTTCAGTTCATGAAATCTGGGTAGTAAAGAGTAAAGCCAATCTCGACAATTGCATTGAAAATATTGACGATTCGGTTCTTCTTTGTCTTGTGTATTAAAAAAATATCTAAATCAGCATATAAATATTGTCCATTTTACGGGTTTGTCAAAACCCGTAAAATGGACAATATTCATATTCTAATTTTAGTTGTTACAATTTACTCCACTGTTACATTGTGCCTCATTGTCTGTTACTTTATGCCCCACCAGTGGGTTAAAAAGTTACAAGTTTTTTGTTTTTTTTTAAGTTAACTCCTCAAATTGAAATGGCATCCAGAATAGCTCCTCATTATAATGTTCACTTAACTCTAATGTTCATGTATCGCTTAAATAACCGTGTCTATCTTTAATTATATGGTCGGTATGGTAATTTGAAAAAGGCGTCCCTTAGAGTCTCGCTTTATCCTACGGTATTTTCTTGCGCATAATACGAAAAAATTTTAACGAAAATTAAAGACAAAAATGTGGAATCGTATTATACACAAGTAGACGTTTACATAAATTTTTACTCAGCTTAAAACATTTCTTTTTTTTTTTTTTTTTTTTTTTTTTTTAACAGAATGATTGTAAATATACTAAGTAAAGTGGATATTAAAATAAAGCAAGCAGGTGTTGATA
This sequence comes from Acanthosepion lycidas, assembly GCA_963932145.1. NCBI lineage: Eukaryota > Metazoa > Mollusca > Cephalopoda > Sepiida > Sepiidae > Acanthosepion > Acanthosepion lycidas. The sequence goes on from OZ010596.1 coordinate 26,484,197, forward strand.
ATATTTGTTTTTAAAAAGCTATTAGATATGTCGGCAATATTTCTTTGGAAATCGACGTAATTGAACGTTTTCTATTTCAAAGACAAGGAATTCACTGAAATTGACAAAAAAAAAATAATACATGAAATGCAGCAGATCATGTTTTGACAATATTGTTACATCAAAGCCAATTTTATAAATATGTATATTTTTTTTTTTTTTTTTTTTTTTACCTCATGAAAAATAGGAGCGATAACTTCCATGTTGTAAGGTTGCTTGATATTCCTCATTTTGTTTATACAAAGCTGTGACACCATTTAGGTTGCTAGAAAGAAGAAAAAAAAAAAAAGGCGAGAATTAAATTTAGGTGATAAGAAGCCATCACGAAAAGGACACTGAACGATGTTATTTTTTTTCTAACAAAGAAAAGTGATAAAGATTTTATTTTCATTAGCGAAGAAGGTGGGCTCTCCTATCTGTCGCGTTGGATTTATGACGGCGCACCGAGTATGGCAATGGTGAAAATTTCATGTCGGAAAAATGACCTACGAAACAGAACCTAAGAGATAATATTAATTAAGCAAGCACTGGCCGAAAAAGAAAATGTCCTCTGGACCTCCCGTAGGGTGCTGGGAGATAAAAATTAATTAGGTCATACGCTGACCGAAAAACAAAATGTCGCTGGACCACACAGAATTACAAAAACAAAAGACTAAACAATTAGCTATCTACGGAAAGGTCGTTTGGAAAAGGCACCTGTTTATTGTCAGGAGCTGGCTATGATAGCAAAATGATTTTATCAGAACAAATAAGTGGCACCAAGGTGCGATACGTCCAATTGACCACCCACTTGTTTGGCGAAGGTCCCGGGTGATAAAGTCCAAGTGACATTTGGCTAAGATAAGAGTCCAAGGACTTGTTACCGGACAGGAGAAGAAAAAGAAAGGAGATAATTTTTTTTTTCTTTGAGCAAGATTTTTTAAACCGAGGCTAGTCTGGCCACACCCACACTGCTGTCCGCCCATTGGCTGAATGCTGGTGTGAGCGTTAGGCGAAGGTAATCATGTGAAGTAGGAGGGGAGGCTTGTTGACGCGCCCCCTGAAGGGATCGGTATGAGATGCCACTGTGAAAGAGAGGGGAAACCCGTTGACACCCTCTGAGCGTATGGTGATATACCAATATGAGAACAGAAGAAGGTGGGAGGACGAAAAACTTCCAAAAATGGAAATTACTAAATTTTCCTGACCACAAACAAAGAAAAATTCTTAATGCGGTTTTAGAATTGTCAAGGAACCTCAGACCCCGACAGGCCTACCTCGGTTTTAGTCGGCGTCCATATAAGCAACGAGTTGCGGCAATTCAGTTAGGTTCGCAGTTGGGGTTGGAGACTGACAGGCAAGCAGTCGCAGAAAGCTGACTAAGATTCCACGCAATTCCGAACTCAACTTCTAACCAAGAACAATTTATTTTTGAAGAACGACTTAGACTCACACCACCAAAACAAGTTTTATGAATATCGCCTGAAGATACACCAAAACCAGTTTCTTAAAAGAACAACTTAAGATGTTAAGACTCGCCTAACAAACACAGTGTCACGAATCCATATACGCGGGTTGGAAGAAAGACGCAGTCCTGTATTCAGCAACCAGATATAAAATATTGTTATCCTTTTTTAGCATATTTGAACTTTTCGAGTTATTACCTTATTTTCTTTTACATACACTTGTGCGGTATTGCCCTTGTTCGGACTCGACTTGCATTACGGCCCGGCGACTGATTGATTTCGTCTACCGAAGATCAAATAACAACGTGGGTAGGTTAGACTAGAAATCAAAACAGTTACTTCGGTAACCAGACGTTGGAGGCGAGCTGGGAACGACAAGGCTGATACCGAATCTAACCAGATTCCCATCCGAATCACCAAAAGGTTAGAACGTCACATTTGGTGCCGCGACCAATACCAAGACAGCTGGTCGTCACAGGACAGGATAGCACGACGGACGCGGCCAGGCAGACGTCACATTTGGCGCAGCGACACCGGGGGACGTCACAAAGCATTGAAAACATGAAACGATTCAAGAAAAATAAAACACATGGAAATGGATACATAAAAATCAACATAATTATATATAGTGTTCACTGGTACTTGTAATTTAAAATCGTAAAATATTTCGATGATTTAAGTGGATACGATATCGATATTTTAATGGATATGATACAAACCTTTCAAAAGAAATTTACATAGTCTGTACTGCGGGTTTGTATCATACTCAACAATGTAATTTATTCTGCTCTTAGCTTTAGAAACACGGGGTTTATATTATAGTCAAGTCTTACTATACGCAAGAAAATACTGTATGTTTTTGTAGCAATATTTCTGCTTACGTCTATTAAAATCAACTATAATTCAATGAATGATACCAAATAAAAATCTGTTTTTCATTGACATTGGGGATATAAAAATGATCTTAAAATTGCCTTATTTTACATTTCGGATATAGGGTATGATATAAACTGTAATTCAACTTCATGATTTTATGAGCTACATTTTTTATAATAATTCTGCTGTTGCTCCTTTCGTTATCCCGACTGTTAAGCGCTACAAATACCTCGTAAATAATGGACTATTCCGTTTTGATTGTGTGGAAATACAGAAAAGACAACATAAACGCTACTTATTTTCAGCTAGAAAATGAAAGAAGGAATGGAAGTGTTTAACGTCTGTTTCAATGAAATTGAAAAAGTTGTCAATTCGAAATCTTTTCATTTATACCCGCTTAACTTTTTAAAATAACGACCAACATTCATATTTATTATCGTAAATATTTTTCTTTTTCTTTCTTTAAGCCTTTAAGCTCGAATATTTAACGATATGATAGGGGAATTTCTAGTGATATTTTATTGTCGTACTAGCAGCATTACCTGTGCTTGATTCAAAAATCGTACGACTCGTACAGCAATCGCTATCACTTAAAATATTTGTGCCCTTCCTTGCCTTTAAAGGAGTGCCCTTTGCCGTGCTGATGTTGTTACATGCCTTACTTCTTGCCTATCTCACACTGCGAATTTTTTCTAAGCTCTATACTAAACATTAAATCTGTTACGAAAAAAGAACTAAACAAAATGAACACAAAACGGTCAGCTGGAAAAACCGAATGAAAAAAAGAATGTTAACATACTTTTTCACACCCAACCCAGTTCTGTGGAATCAGAATCAACGTTGAGTTTAACCAAGCGAATGAGCCAATTGGAGTAGTGCCATGCAGATTTAAATTTTTCCCACTTGTGCCGAATTCAGCTATCGATTATTATTATTATATTTTTTTTTTTTTTTTTTTTTTTTTTTTTTTGCATGCTAGCATGCTAGTTAACATTTGTGTCAGTCAGCTGTTGGTTCTCACGCTGGCCAGTAGAATTTTCCTGCCTATTCGTGGCAGCCAGCTATAGGCTCTCACTCTGGCCAGTAGAAAATGGCTGCAAACTACATGAAAACTGCCATAGAAGCATGAAAAAATCGATTATTTCCACTATCAATTGGAGTTGGGAAATGCAAAGTCGGTCTTGGCCTTCCTGCTAACTTGGAGCATGTCCATGTAAATTTTGGTGCAAATCCGTCGAAAATTGCGACCGTCCGTTCGTTATACACACACACACACACACACACACACACACATCCTGCCTTTTATAGATAGATAGATTCGAACAGAAAATTTAAGATGAAAATGTCTCGGTTGTCGAACAATATTGCTGAACCGCGTTAACCTGAATAGAATCATTTCAGAGTCGACTGCCGTGTTGTATATATTCGTGTGTTGTGCCGTGCTTTTCTTTTCCAATTTTATTGTACTGTGACTTTTTTTTTTCTCTACATTTTTCGTATTGGAAAAATAGTTTCGGTTTACGAACGGCCTTCAGGAATTAAATTCCTGAACCGCGGTTCCACTAACATATATAGTGCTGTTCGATAAAAGTGACTCAACTGATTTTTTTTCTCCAATGAAACGAAAGTTGAGCTAAATTCAAAAGATAAGCGATCTAAAATCCGAAGAAGCTTTGAAAGCTCTTTAAATTCAGCAGTAAGTACTGTCAAGCATCCGTTCAGGATAATGTTCTGGGGATGCTTTTCTTTTCATGAAACTGGTTTCTTAAAACCTATTGAAAAGACCCTCAGGAGCGAGCAATACAAGAGAATTTTAGAGTCTTGTCTGCTCCCTTCTGCTGAAAGGGTGCAAATCGACCCCACCAAGCTCATTTTTATGCAGGATAATGCTCCCTGTCACAAATCAAAATTGATGAAGGAATACTTTGATGAGAAGCAGGTGAGTGCTATGACATGGCCGCTTCAATCTCCTGACCTCAATCCCATAGAAAACTTATGGAGCATCATAAAGTACAGGCTCTCGAGAAAACAGTTGAGCAACAAAGAGGATTTGATTGTCAATTTCATATCCGAATGGAATTCAATGCTTGGAGATGAGATTTGCCAGAACCTAATCAAGTCAATGCCAAAAAGGGTTGAAAAGGCTATTCAAAATAAAGGA
>OZ010596.1:26502577-26525077 GCA_963932145.1 Acanthosepion lycidas
AGGTTGAGAAACTTTTTAAAAAATCGAATTTATTTTATTTTTTTTTTTATTTTTATTTTTTTTTTTTTTTTTTTTTTTTTTGAAAAATTTTGACCACTGTTTTATGTTAAGGCATTTATTTTTTTGGTACTGAACCATTATCAAGAGCTAAAAGTCAACAAAGGCGAATTGGTTTAAGACTTTTTGTAATAATAGAAATTGAATTCAACAGTCGTTGCAGTACAGTATCAATGAACAAAAAACAAAAAAATGGTGAACTGAAACCCCCCAAAAAATATAAACGGAATCTCTCGGACTGTGATTCAGAAATAGTATCAGAAAACGAATTCGTCAGATTCATCAGAATTGAATGTCTAGAGGAAAACAATTTATGTCCATTCAGAATAGAAAAATTATTACTAGCAGCGTAAAACATCAAACAGTTAAAAAAAAAAATGAGAAGTGTCAATCTACTTGCAAACTTAAACAATAAAAAAGACGCAGATAACATACTTAAAAATTAAAGCTTTCCACAATTTAAAATGTAAAGCTTTCCCACACAAAAGATGTAACACCTCAAAGGGAATTATGAGATAGTATTGTCCCTGGCTGAAGCAGAGGAAATAAATTCAGGCTTAGGAAATCAAGGGGCCACCAAATATAGTGATAAGCATAAAAAGGTGCGATCAACAAATTCTTAAAAAAAAATTTAATAAACTTAAAATCCCAAAAGAAACAAAACTTGGATTTACGATCGAGAGGATTTAACAATACGTATCCAATCCCTTAAGGTGTTTAACGTGTCAGAAGTGTGGGTACCACAAGGAGAGGTGTTGAGGGCACCAGTTATGTGGCATAAACCCCCATAAGGTGGGTGATTAATCATTTAGCATTGTGAGTACAATCAACATAACCATCTTCGAAAATATTGCCCCCTCTCTCTCGATATATATATATATATATATATATATATACACATGTATGTATATATGGTTGGTGCAAAAATGACGTAATAATTTCGTTTTTTGACGTATTTTTTAACGTCAAAAAACGACATTAATACGTCATTATTTTTGCACCAACCTTATATATATATATATATATATATATATATATATATATATATATATATATAGTACACATCAAGTGCTCCAGACAAGCTGCCATCTTCAGCTGAGCGCCGTGCTTCATCAAAGTTTCGGCCCATTAAACTCGGTAACTTTCCACACGGTGGGCCCTCAACAGCTGAATGATGTTACGTTGCAACCGGTCTATGTTAATTGAATGCGACTCTATAAGAATGTTACGGTAATCCATACACTTCCTTCCACCGCTTTTTCGCCACAAGCCTTTATCACCTTATCCGGCTTTTGGATCCCTGCATACTTGAGGAATCTCTTTACAGAGGCAACAGAAAATCCTCTACAACCAACCTCCAATGGCACCAGGGTGCAGCTATATCCTCTCTCACAGACTTCAGCCACCAGTTCCTCATACCGAAACAACTTTCTTTCATGCGCCTCTTCAATCCCTTCTTCCCATGCTACTGTCTGTTCGCCAAGCAACAGATGTTGCTTCTTGATATCAATTAAGACCAGATCTGGTCTCAGACCAGACACAATAACCTCCACTGGCAGTGTAGCATAAACCATCACTCTCCACTTCCAGTGTAGCATAAACCATCACTCTCCACTTCCTTGAGTTTTCCGACCTGATCTCCTGCCAGGAAGGCTACCTTTCGCAGTTCCAACGAGGGTATGCTAGTATTTCTTGCAGCTGCTGCCACGACCTCCAGAACCAAGTTATGTCTGAAGGTGTACCAGCCATTCTGTAGCGCCTTTGGACAGGCTGACAGTATGTGGCGCAGGTTTCCATAAGCACCACACAACCGGCAGTAGGGCGACTCCTCCACTTCCCATCTCTTCAAATTTGCCGGTGATGCTTTCACATCATATGCTGCCTGTATGAGGAACCTCAACGTCCTGTGCCTAGACGCCACCAATCAGACCAACTGATCTAAACACCCTCAATACCCTCCCATTTAAGCCATCGACCCTGCTGAGTCTGCTGGACAGTCCGCACTAAACGTCTCTCCTCCTAGAGCTTTCGAACCCGCTGTTCCTGTAACTTGCGTTGCTCCTGTCTACTGGCCAGAATGTCTCCCTCTCAACTAGACAAAGTCCAGCACGTCCCTTCTTTGTAACACCTTGAACTTCTACCTGCTTTACCATCACTCCCACTGCTGACATCACGTCTGACACTTTCTACTTTCTTCGTCTTCACTTCTGGCACATTCTTCCGGATTACAGCATCCCTAGACTCATACAGCATGGACTGCAATCTCACCTTAGCCACCTTGTACTCCTGCACCAAAGAAGTAAGAGGTAACCGAAGCCCCCGCCCGAACTGCCATAAAAAGCGATCGGCGACAGAATCCTTACAATACCGAGCCACTTCCATATGCATTTACTAGAAAGTGGCTATATATATATATATATATATATATATATATATATATATATATATATATATATATATATATAATGTGTGTGTGTGAAAGGTTTGGTAATCCGTATAGATAATCTCAAGGAAGATATAATCCAGAGAGCTCAATGTCAAATCAGCGCAATTATTAATTTAAATATAAAACAAAACAACTTTATGAACCAGGTAAAAATCATACACCTGGGGAAATAAATTGTAACCAATGGTCCCTTAAGGTTGACTGTTTTCTATTTAAATTATATGGAATGTAACAGCAAAATTGTCCAATTGCTAGATTAAGCTTTGGACTCTACTTTTCACAATAAGATTGTAGTTAGCTCTAAGTTGAAATGATGATCTCTGTTCCTGTTGTGACCTCCTGATCCAGTTTTCCTCTCTATCGTTCCCTTTTTTTAAATTATTCACTCTTCTCTTGATGGCTCTTGAATGGACCTTCAAGATGGAAGTTAGAGTATGAATGTTGGTACCATTACTGAAGGACTGAATGATCTTTTTTCCTCTCAACATTGCTCAATTGGGAAGACTTGGTGAGGCCGACACAAAATGATTTTAACTTGTTCTTTTTCTAGCTCGAACTCAAATGGCTTTTCAGTGTTTCTTAAATGGTATCAAGATGGCTAAATTTCTTATCTGAAAACCTGGAAAAAAGAAACTCTATTAGTGTTGTGGAATTTTAAATGTTAAGCTTCTGTGGGATGGACAATTATTTTGTAACACCATTTAGACAATTTTGCTGTTACACCCGGTATATATAAGAGAAAGAATTAATAGATAAGTTCTGAAATTTTGCATTCCTAAGGTTTCATTACTGTGATTGTTTGCGGCATTATTTTTTATTGGGGGGGGGGGAGAGGAATTTTTGTACGATAACAATTTTTATAGCTTGGGAAAAGATAAACTGGGAATAATTGAAAGTAACTGCGAAATCCAGCCATGAAATAAAAAATAATTGTTTATACGGAAAGTAAGGACCTACGTACATCAAATTTTCTTTAAATTAAGTGGTGGCAGAAGAATTATCGTTGAACTTTTAAAACGTAAGCTTAAATGCAGCGATCAATTTAAATATAAAAAAATAACATTTATGCAATACTTAAATGCAGCAATCAATTTTGACTCCTGTACTCTACTGCTGCTTATCACATCCGGCAACAGTATGCCTCGCAAAAATAAATCTCCGCCAATAAAGAGCCGAGAAATTCCCGAGGAAATGAAAACCCTGATCAAACGGCCGCCGAAAGTGCTTCCAATACTGAGGATATGCAAAAACTTAGGGACAAGCAATCTCCTGAACAAGCCGAAGCCCCAACAAGAGCTCACCACAGCAGCTAACATAATTGCCTCCCGATATGACGGCTTTTAAGCTGGTATTAAATAAGTCTGAAGAACTGATTTTGAACGTACATGCTATGGCTCAAATACCACCTAAACAAAACCTAAAACCAAGATCTAAAGCAAACTGCATTAAATCTCAAAGATCACCAACTGTCAAAATAAATATTTCCGAAAGTCCCACTAAAAAAAAAAAAAACATGACCAAGCAACAAAAAAAAAAACATCGCTTCATTTCTTCCTCCTCTCTCTCTTCGTTTTCACCCTCATTCGTCGATTCATTTCTTCCTCTTCTCTCTCTTTTCGTTTTCACCCTCATTCGTCGATTCATTTCTTCCTCTTCTCTCTCTTTTCGTTTTCACCCTCATTCGTCGATTCATTTCTTCCTCTTCTCTCTCTTTTCGTTTTCACCCTCATTCGTCGATTCATTTCTTCCTCTTCTCTCTCTTTTCGTTTTCACCCTCATTCGTCGATTCATTTCTTCCTCTTCTCTCTCTTTTCGTTTTCACCCTCATTCGTCGATTCATTTCTTCCTCTTCTCTCTCTTTTCGTTTTCACCCTCATTCGTCGATTCATTTCTTCCTCTTCTCTCTCTTTTCGTTTTCACCCTCATTCGTCGATTCATTTCTTCCTCTTCTCTCTCTTTTCGTTTTCACCCTCATTCGTCGATTCATTTCTTCCTCTTCTCTCTCTTTTCGTTTTCACCCTCATTCGTCGATTCATTTCTTCCTCTTCTCTCTCTTTTCGTTTTCACCCTCATTCGTCGATTCATTTCTTCCTCTTCTCTCTCTTTTCGTTTTCACCCTCATTCGTCGATTCATTTCTTCCTCTTCTCTCTCTTTTCGTTTTCACCCTCATTCGTCGATTCATTTCTTCCTCTTCTCTCTCTTTTCGTTTTCACCCTCATTCGTCGATTCATTTCTTCCTCTTCTCTCTCTTTTCGTTTTCACCCTCATTCGTCGATTCATTTCTTCCTCTTCTCTCTCTTTTCGTTTTCACCCTCATTCGTCGATTCATTTCTTCCTCTTCTCTCTCTTTTCGTTTTCACCCTCATTCGTCGATTCATTTCTTCCTCTTCTCTCTCTTTTCGTTTTCACCCTCATTCGTCGATTCATTTCTTCCTCTTCTCTCTCTTTTCGTTTTCACCCTCATTCGTCGATTCATTTCTTCCTCTTCTCTCTCTTTTCGTTTTCACCCTCATTCGTCGATTCATTTCTTCCTCTTCTCTCTCTTTTCGTTTTCACCCTCATTCGTCGATTCATTTCTTCCTCTTCTCTCTCTTTTCGTTTTCACCCTCATTCGTCGATTCATTTCTTCCTCTTGTCTCTCTTTTCGTTTTCACCCTCATTCGTCGATTCATTTCTTCCTCTTGTCTCTCTTTTCGTTTTCACCCTCATTCGTCGATTCATTTCTTCCTCTTCTCTCTCTTTTCGTTTTCACCCTCATTCGTCGATTCATTTCTTCCTCTTCTCTCTCTTTTCGTTTTCACCCTCATTCGTCGATTCATTTCTTCCTCTTTTCTCTCTTTTCGTTTTCACCCTCATTCGTCGATTCATTTCTTCCTCTTTTCTCTCTTTTCGTTTTCACCCTCATTCGTCGATTCATTTCTTCCTCATTTCTCTCTTTTCGTTTTCACCCTCATTCGTCGATTCATTTCTTCCTCATTTCTCTCTTTTCGTTTTCACCCTCATTCGTCGATTCATTTCTTCCTCTTCTCTCTCTTTTCGTTTTCACCCTCATTCGTCGATTCATTTCTTCCTCTTCTCTCTCTTTTCGTTTTCACCCTCATTCGTCGATTCATTTCTTCCTCTTCTCTCTCTTTTCGTTTTCACCCTCATTCGTCGATTCATTTCTTCCTCTTCTCTCTCTTTTCGTTTTCACCCTCATTCGTCGATTCATTTCTTCCTCTTCTCTCTCTTTTCGTTTTCACCCTCATTCGTCGATTCATTTCTTCCTCTTCTCTCTCTTTTCGTTTTCACCCTCATTCGTCGATTCATTTCTTCCTCTTCTCTCTCTTTTCGTTTTCACCCTCATTCGTCGATTCATTTCTTCCTCTTCTCTCTCTTTTCGTTTTCACCCTCATTCATGGCCATCTTTTTGTTTTGTTTTTTTTCGTTTTCTCTCTCTACCATAATCTGAGAGAAATCATGTCTAACAACTTCTGGAACAAACGAATTCAATAACCCGTCGAAATGTTTGAATGATAAATCTAAATTATAGACAATACTTTTCTTTTTTTCTTTTTTTTTTTTTTTTTTTTTTGTCTTTCCTAAATCGTTGTCATGCTGCTTCTTCATCTTCTTCTTCTTTGACTTCTTCTTTGATCACTTCTTCTTTTCTCTTTCTCGTCTTTATTTTCTTTCTCTTTCCTTCTCTTGCTGTACGCTACCCCTAGTCTTTCATCAACTATTACCCGCCACTTCTCCGCTTCTATTCGATCAGTTAACTCTCCTTTTCATCCATCTTCTTTCACTTTCATTCAACCTTTTTTCCCCATTTCCTTATTCTCTTCATTCGTCGTTTATTTTATTCTTTTAAACACACAAAGAAAACCTTAAATATGAAGTGTTTGTCGTTCAGATGATATAACGTTTCTTCATCACAATGCGCAATGTGTAATAAACTTCACAGCTTCTAGAAGCAAATCGTTTTAATGCTGACATAATGCAAAGCTAACATGGGAGGCGTTTATAGCCGATGCGTTGGCGTTAAAGATCGAACGAAAAACGTAAAGGTCATCTAAACAAAGATTCCTCAAAGTACAGTCTATAACGAAATTCGTTCTTTTATATGCTATGTGCCTTCAAGATGACCCGATCATGGTTCTCCAAAACTTCCTGTTCCTTCTAGCACTAAGTTCTATAAAACGTTTAATTCTTCACAACCCCCCTGCCACACAAACTCATCAGGTAGATTATTCAAAATTCCCTTCAGCTCCAGTCAATAAATATGTTGTCGGTGTTAACTTCTAACCGTCTTTCCTCATGTCACCCAGAAGTCTCTTTCTGATGTTAAGCATAAGTTTCCTTTTAATTTCCATTTTATTTAGAGCGTTTTCTTTCGTTCACATATTCCGTTTATAGAATTCTCAGTATCCCTCTGTAGAATCACATCTCGTTTTGCTTAGTTTCTTCACCTGTGCGGAAATTGTTCAGCATTCGCTATCATACCGGATGACCGAAATGCCATAGAAATTCGTAACATTTTTTTTTTTCGCTGTGTCCTTTAAAGTGTAATGAAGTGAGATTTAGGAGCGGTTTCGCTTATCCTTCTTTAACCAGATTCTACTAAATATATATCCGATGCCCTTGCACTACTGCTTCAGGATGATGATCTGTAAATAAAATCTCCCGGTAATTTTAGCGTCCCAATCATTCATTTTCCCTTCAGCCTATTTTATTTTATTATAACACATGTTTTTATATGATTTGTAATGAATCGCTTTACACTTCTTACCAAGTGCTTTTCTACTTTCTGTATTTTAAAAGTTGGTTTGTTTTACGGCGTATCAACATCAATGGGGTATTTAATGCCGACAAGATTTTTATTGCTGGTAAATTTTTTTTCAAAAACTGTATTGCTGGTAATAATTTTTTCAAAAATTTATTGATGGTAATTTTTTTTTTTACAAAAACGTATTACTGGTATTAAAACATATTTTTACCCTTTCATATTATTTTGACCCCAGTTCGGGGGTTAACTATTTGCCCATAGGTGGGGCCCTAACAAGTGTTACCACCCCGGGGTCAGGGTTGCCCTGGGAACGCCCGCAATTAAAAGGTGGTTCCATGCTCCTCAAAACCTCTTTATCAGAGGCGTTACTGTTGGACGTAGTTTATCGTCTTGCCCTGGACGCGGACGTAGTTTATCGTCAAACCCAAAAGTAACCAACATCACCGGCGGAGAATATGACCTGTTATGAACCGGACCAGTTAAACAACGATTGACCAAGAATTTTGACAATCCATAACTAGGACAGGATCACATCTTTCTTTATAGTGATAACTCCGTCAAAGTATCTTTCCGCTAATCTTTGTACAGCTGGGCGTTGAGAGAGTGACACCATGAAACTCACCAAAGAGAGATGGACAATTAACCCACCAGAGGCATATGGTAGGTTTTAATGCCGTTAAAAACCAGGGATCGATAGCGTGACGACATAAAAATGGGAAAAGAACAGCGAGAAAATCCTTTTTGATTCGTCTTTTTTTTTTTTTTTTTTTTTTTTAACATCCGTCTTGACGTATAGTACTCTGCCTTGTGATGTTCAAAACGTCATGCGACATCATCAGTCAAACCCTGGCCAATGGAGGGGTGACTATGAAGGCGGTTATGAAAGAAGCATGATATGTTATTCCTTCTTTCGCAGTTGAATTAATGATAGATGATACTCATCTTTTGTGCAGATACATATTTGTGTGAATTTAATTACTAGAGGCGGTGATACGTGGCACTCTTCAAATCGATACTGATCACAGCAATCAATTTAAACTGTGACACTCCTCCCGACGTTATGATAGATAATCAATCCTGACTAAATACCTCGTTGTCTTGGTCGAAACGTTTCTGGTCAAAGTCCATTGCATGGCAACTGGATGCTCGCAGAATCACAGGATTTAAAATCTGGGTTTGTATCACCCAGTGGTATCTTTATCAAAACAATTGACTAGACCCACTTGGCAAGAATTAACAGAATATTAATGCTGCCATTAGAAATGCGAGTTTGTTTTACGCATCGTCAGTTCAGTTTTCAGAATTTTACGGCTGATTCTTTCTTTGGAATAACCGAGCCAATATTTACTAAGTATTACTGATCTGGGCTTTGACACTCACTTAGTAACTACCTCGACGATTTCTCAGCACTTTGTAGAAGCTGGCTATTAAGCACGCAAAATGACTGCTACGTGGCCGCAATCGCTTTGAAAAGTGTCATTGGATGATCGATAATCTTTTAAAAATTGTTGTACAAATCGATTGGAACGACCAGCAATGTGGCAAATGTCTCCGAGACAATCAGCAATTCATGTAAGACTTCTAATAAAAATTTGGCAATCACTTGAGATGATCAAATATCGATGCTTTTTCCTTTATTGTAAATGCGAAAGCAAGTATATCTATCCATCTAATGAAGAGATGGATAGACGGGATCGGTAGATATAAGTATGAAGATAGGCGCGGATAGGGACGGGTATGAAGATAGATAGGATGTACACAGATATTTATCTGCACGCACACTCGAACTGAATATGGCACAAGTCAATGCTTAAATTTGCAAAGCTACCCATTCATCGTATTGTTAACATTGTCAAGTTCTTTCGAGATGCGTTACACTTCAGTGATTGCCTACATCTTCAATCCATTTAATGCATTAGGGCAGGTATGTTACCTGTAAGACGGACCTCAGAAATTGGTGAATCTGCGCTTTTTTGGAAAAATCTCTATTCCTTACTAATTACAGTATATATGTAATATACGTATTACTAGCAGAAGATACCAAATGTAAATGCAGAATATTATAATTTTTATTATTTTTATTTTTTTATTTTAAGTAATTTGTTGATATTTTTTAATTACTTCAATTCACAATGTAGACTTTAACAATTCAGAAGCACAATATAGCATTGAATCCATTCTACTATATTAAGATCAATTGTTTGTGCTCACTAGAGGATTGTCCGAATCTGCCAATAATTGCTTCTACATCCAATTCATCTAAGAATTCCTTTTCAATAGATAGCAACATGTACGATTCCAAATTATCTTAAGACAGTGAATTTCTTAACTTTGTCTTTATAATCTTTAGCTTTGGAAATGTCTTCCCACATTGGACTTAAGTAACTGATAGTCTGTATATAACTTTGTAAAATTCTTATTCCTTTTTATAAGAAAAACAGTTGTCTGTGTTTTATTTATTGTATTTTTATTTGATATAGGGGGACCACTTGCCATTGGGTAAGCTGACACTCTGGCCAGTCCGCCATTGTATGAAATAGTAACTTTTGGCAGGATAAGAACAATAAAAATATAGCTGTGATATTATAAAAATAGATTTAAGAAAAAAAATGAAATGAAGAGGGAATGGATGTTTGTTAGAAAAATCAAAAATGCAAATTACAAATTATAGATATTAAATTCAAACAAGTAGAATACTTTAAATATCTGGGAAGTGTTTTATGAGAAGACTGAAAATGCGCCACTGAAATCCGAAGGCACATTAGCATTGAGAAAGATGCCTTCCAAAATTTAAGCAAATCTTAAGAAGATTATTAGAAATAAAGAATACTGGGCTGTTACGTAATATCAGTCCTGTTATATGACAGTGGATGCTGGACAATCTCCTCTTAGAGAAAGAACTTTGAAGCAACAGATATTCTACAGAAAGATATTGAGAATACTATGGACTGAACATGTGAGCAACGATGAAGTTTTAGAAAAAAAATGGAAACAGAAAGGACACCTACTTATCAGGAAGAGACCCTTGAAATTTCAAGGGCGCATAATTGGGATGATGGCTTGGAAATTTTGATACTCACAAGACAGATTGAAGCCTAGCGGAAAATAACGCATAACCTAACTAGAGAGCTTTTGCAAAATAATGGTTTCAAAGAGATAAGGCAAAATTTATACGGAGCTGCAAAGGACAGGAAATTGTGGAGAGCCATGATCGGCAACATCCTGAAGAGGCACAGCACATAGAAATGGTTTGACCAGCAAGATTACATTTGGAAGTAGTTGGTGGTGGAAATGTAACCAGAAAGAAAATATGGAGAATATTAAGAATATTGGATAAAAAATATTAAAGTAACCAAACTTCTTTTATAATGTTTCAGTTATTGCCATGGACAGTTTTGCCTCTCCACAACTTCCTATCCTTCCTTAACAATGATTTTGTTTTTATAATAACTTTCACGATCTGTTTTGTCAAGAACGTTTTAGGTCGATCCCTCAAATTTTCCTTTTTCTCCTTCAACATGCCCTGTGAGTGTTAAATTTTCCAAGCCCTCTTTCCTCATTCTGTGCCTTTCTTATTCTAAATATAAGCGTCCTTCTTTCTTGCAACTTCCTCACAAGCTCTCTAAAATATCCTCGGTATTCTTCTGTAGAATCGTGTCAAGTCTCCTCTTCATCTTCAAAGAAATTGCAAAGCATAATTGCTATTTCATAACCGCTCAGCACTCTTGTTTTTATTTCTTACGAAATTTCCCTTCTTCCTTCTGATTTCTCTGTCAGATTTTCCGTCCTCTGCTTAAGACTTTCCAGATATTTGCTTCATTATGACATCCCCAATTCGTAGCTCAAATCTTGGTTTTGTCTCTTTTGCTAACAACTATACTTTCTGTCTTCTTACAAATGATAGTTGGCCTTTTCTTCTCACTTTTCTTTTACTACATTGTCTAAGGATCTAACGACTACCTTTTCAATTACCTGCATTATTTACATTACTCGGACTGTTATCCTCATCTCCACTGTCATATTCACGACGTTTCGGCCGTTGTACGCTCCGGCCTTTTTCACGTGATTGGAATTTCGAACGAAACCCTTTATTTCATCCCACAGGTTAGAGTGTTCTATTTCCACGTGCCATGCCTCTTCCGGATGTCTCAGTTATTTCCCTTTAACTAAGTTCTCCAAGTTTTTAGTTCACCACTTTTGTCGCCTGGTATTGAACACAACACTTTGGGTCTAGTCACTGGATCTAAACTACGTCTTTATCCACTACAACAGCCGAAACGTCTTGAATATGGCAATGGAGATTAGGATAACAGTCCGAGTAATGTAAATAATGCAGGTAATCATAATACCTCATCTCAGAAATATAGGCAGACCTTTTAAATTAACTTCATAGAGAGAAATGTGCTCATGAAAACTGATTTCGCTATTGATCGGTATCAGATGGACCATATGGTTGGCATTTTTTTTTTTTTTTTTTTTTTTTTTTTTTTTTTTTTTCATGGAAATCATCACCTAATTCGGCTTTGAAGGTAGTGAACAGTTAACTAATATTTGAGGGTTCGTACTGTGGACAGTAAAAATATGTCGCTTCAACGTTGACCCGGATGTTCTGGGACAATTTTTAAATTTTTGAGTGGGACATCTCACAACCGAGAAAATTTGCATATTCACGCAAGACAATCCCTTTTCGTGTTACAGAAGGCTGAATATTATCCACTTTGCCCCCCCCCCCAAAAAAAAGAATTCACATGCAACAAATTAATTGAATGAGCCTCAGCCTGTCCAAATATAATAGAAAATAGAATACAATAGAAAACTTGTGGTCCACCATCAAAAAGTGACGTATAACAGAATTGAATATATATTTATGATACCTGGGAAGATCTAAAAACTGTAAGAAGTAATGTCAAATGTGAAACGGAATAGTTTGCAAAATGAACTAATGAAAAACTTCAGAATATTATATATCTTTCTATCATTTGGATTCATTTATAAATAAAATTTATAATGTTTTATATAGGTGTTGTGGAGTGATTTCCCAGTGGAGGCTTGTATTTGTACTAAGTCGGTCTTAAAATAGGTTCGACGTACAAAACGTTAGGAACTTGATATAGTAGGTATAACGCAGAGTAATCTAGTTGTGGTCGCTGATACTTTAGTATTCGACTAACTGTCGTCCGACATCGACTCACCGACTATATTCAGTCACCCCCTCACGTAGGCATCATGTGGCACAAGGCCGGTTTAACGTGGGATCTCCGATCCCGTGGGCTCGGCCAAAAATATGCCCATTGAACCCGTATAAACCTCCCCGAAAGAGAATCCGCCTTTCGGCGTAGCCTCCTTCGGGTTCCTCCCCGCCCGAAGGCAGAGTTCAGCCGGTCCACCGAGATCGACTCACCGACTCCGACGTTACTCTTACTTATTATAGGTGGGAGATTCTATTAACTATAGAATAGGGGTGTTCCACTATAACAATAGGTTACACAACAACCTCTCACACACACACACACACACACTTATATGCCATTTTTTCAGAATTAAGACATATTAAACAACTCCTCAACAAGTACGTCAATAACTATAACATTAGGCAGTTCCTCATTCATTTAACGCATTTTGCACTAATGTGGTCATCTCGCCCACAAAAAAAAATGTTATATCTTATAAATGGGTGGAAACCAATCTAGAACAACTATGAATTCAAAATCCTCAACTATGTGTTAAATAGCCTCACCAACCCATAATTGGCCAGGCGTAGTGAGCACGGCTACACACATAGACATGTCAACCAGCGAGAGGTCCCTCAAAGGAGTGAGAAGGCTCTGAAACTGATTTAATGAGATTTTACCCTGGGTAACATTTTATTGGGTGGGGTAAAATTTCACTGAAATTTATTGAAAAAATGAATTATATTTTAACTCATTTTTACATGTAAAATATTAAAATATGAACTTAGACGTTATCAGAAACTTTCTAATCACTATAGCAACATTTTGAAATATAAAAACCAAATAAACATTTTCCTGCTAATAGATCATGACACATCCTTTCTGATCAGTCAATACAACATAATTATCTAAATAAAATAATCCGGGAAAATGTATCGAGGTAGATTAATTAATTAATTAAAATTGTGAAAATAACGATTTGTATATGATATCAATATTTAGACACCAATAATCGTTTGTTGTTTTGGACATTTAAAGTATGCATGTCATTAAAATTAGCTGACTGTTAATGAGATTCTTTTCCGTTATTGGTAATTATATACAAAATGCATTTCTTTGTCGATAGTTTGAATTTCTTCAATATTTTGGAGTTTAAATAAACGCTTTCCTTTATTTAAAGAAAATAATTCTTTAACTTCTTGCTTAAATATTTTAATTTCATGCTTTAAAATTTGAATGGACGAAATCTTAGGTTCCATACAATATTATTCTTAAATAATTGTCCTGATTTTGCAAATGAAATATTTCTTCAATTATTTACATTATTCTGACTATTGTCCTCATCTTTGTCGTCATATTTATTACAACGTTTCGGCCGTTGTACGCTCCAGCCTACTTCAGGTGGCTGGAATGTCGAACTGAACCCTTTATTTCGTTGTAATAAATATGGCGACAAAGACGAGGACAATAGTCCGAATAATGTAAATAATGTACATAATACCTCATCTCAGAAATATAGAAAGATTTCTTCAATTGTTTGTTTTTTGGGGGTGGGGTTATCTTGGTTGTTGTTAGCACAGCGGCCAAATCACGTTAAAACACCGGTTTTCGTACGGTCACCTAAGTTAATTCTTCGTGCCTCATCTCAGGTTGTCAGGACCGTTCTTTACAGTTCGTCAACGGCAAACGACATTGCGGAGCCCCAAAACGTAGATTCAAAGACCAACTGAAATTCTCCCTCCTTCAAGCCGGAATCAGCCCCAATACCTGGAAAACAGAAGCCGCTGACCGTCTATTCTGGCGAAGAGCAATTCCTTTCGGTTGTTCTACTTTCGAGGAGACAAAAAGGCAACGCAGGGTCAGTCAGCTCCAGCCTGGGCCAACACCCGTCTGCTAAGTGACCAATGCCCGAGAACCATGTCGGGTTCAAGCACCGAAGGGAGCGGATGAACCAAACTCAGACATAACTCCTGCCGACGGCCAAAGTTAAGCAATGTCGAGCTTGATCAATACTTAGATGAGTGCTTGGGAATACCAGGTGCTGTAAGTTTGAATATGCGGGTGGTGTAGTGGATAACGGATCGAAATTGGAAATCGGAGTGCAGAGTTCCAATTCCCGATAGGTTCGTTATATTAACTTATGCGCAAAGACCATTGGGAAAGATATGAATTTAGCTCTTTTCCCTCCAACCGTAAGTTAATTAATAGGGTTTGTATCAATAAAGTGTATCTAAAAAAAAAAAAAAAAAAAAAAAAAAAACCTCTTACAATCTAACAATATTTTATGGCTTAAAATAATCTGAAAAAGGGTGATAAACCGTAAAAAACAAATCAACAATGGTTCGGTCGTTGTACCCTTCAGTTTTCATGAGGTAGTTGTTGATCCAGATAATCTTCAAGAAATTTCGAAATTAACCCTTTATTAAATCTACCGGGTTAGTGTTCTAGCATTCTCATTCTGCTGTCCGTGTATGACTATCTCTTGTCTAATTATTGTTAAGTACTGCTCAGTTATTGTCCAAACACATATAGGTGGGACAATTCTGATTGTAGAACTTGTAGCATTGTCTAACCTGCCTACTGATGAGTGTTACGGCTACTTTTAACACCCTTTTCAATTAAAGGGACACAACTCTCAATAACTGATCTTCTATATAATAAATCCCTATGTTATTTTATCTGACACTTTCAATTTTACGCCTAGAGGCCGTAGCCCAACATATCATGCCATTTTGGAATCGCGCCGAATCTAGACCCGCAAACCTGAAATTTTGGATTCCCAAGTTTTCATTACTGCATTTGTTTTCAGTGATTTATTTAGTTTTTTTTTTTTTTTTTTTTTTACATGATAACAATTTAGAAATAAATTTTGGAATAATCGAAATTGCGAAATTCTGATAAAATCAAAATAATTGTTTTACGGAAAGTAAGAACCTACGTACATCAAATTGTCTTTAAATTAAGTGGCGTCAGAAGAATTATTGTTGAACTTTTAAAAGGTAAGCATAAATATTAATGCAATACTTAAATGCAGCATTCAACTTTCGAGTTCTTCTGTACTTTGTTGCCTATCGCATCTACTCCTACCTACTTATTGTGACGAAACCCTAATCAATAAACTTCCGCAGGAGCTAGGTTAAATGCCGCTTATCGAGCGGCTTTTAAGCTAGTATATTAATAAAGAATAGTCACCAATCCCGTGTTCTTTGATTCATATTTATTGCAAGTGACTGATACACATTACCGTTACACTTTGGAGGTATAATTTTCGTGCCGTTTGGAAAAGACTGTCTAAACTCAGATGTTGCTGCAGTTGAAGCCTTGCTGTCAGTTCTATTACTTTCTTTATTAACGGCTCTCATATCGTATTGAATTCTGTGTTAGGCCTACTTAAGAAATCATCATAGCCTAGCATATACTCGATTGCGGACGCATTCAGAAGCTACAGGCCTTCTAAGGTGAAGTTTGTCATTTTTTTTTTAATTCTTTCTAGTCCTGGGTATGACGATAAACTACACCCGACAGCAAGACCTCTGATCGAGAGACTGGAAATTTTGAGGAGCGCGGAACCACCTCTTAATTGATGTTGTTCCCAGATTCACCCTAACACGGGGTGGTAGCACCTGTTAGGGTATCGGCTATGGGCAAATAGTGAAACCCCCAAACAAAAACAAAACACTATGAAAGCATAAAAATACATCTTTATAGAAAAATTACCAGAAATACAGTTGTATCTTTTAAAATGACACCAACACATTTCATCGGTAGTTGACGGCATACAATTAAGTTTAAAATATATTTAGTTGAAGCCATTTTGTGTTCAAAATATTTAGATTCGCCCATAGAAGTGTTATGTCATTAAACAAAATCAACCAAACGACTAACTTGAAAGAACTCTTTCATGACATTAGTCAATATAATATTCTACAATTTCTCAAAGTAATCAAACTATATGCCAAAATATAACTTCAACATTGCTACATGAAACATCGATATCCCCGCCTCTAGTAATCATGTCCCCCACAAAAGCCGAGTATCGTCTATCATATATTCAACTGTGAAACTACAATAAAATATATTTTGATTACTTCAAATTTCGGTATTAAATGACCCATAAGGTGTTGATATGCCTTTAACAAAACCGAACCATAAACCTTTTTTCTATCTGTGGCTACAGTAATCTTTGGCAGCTTTTAGGAACGAGAGTTGAGTTATATAACGGATACTGAAAGCCCTCCAGCATACACAGAAATAATCACTTTAATATCTGTCTATATTTCTGAGATGAGGTATTGTAACTATTTACATTATTCGAACTGTTGTCCTCATCTTTGTTGTCATATTCACGACGTTTCGGCTGTTGTACAATCCGTCCTTCTTCAGGTGATTGTAATTTCGAACTGAACCCTTTATCTCGTCCACCTGGGTAGATTGATCTAGTTCTACGTGCCATCCCTCTTCTGGAAATCTCAGTTCGAAATTCCAATCACCTGAAGAAGGCCGGAACGTACAACGGCTGAAACGTCGTGAATATGATATCAAAGATGAGGACAACTGTCCCAATAATGTAAATAGTGTAAATAATCACTTTTATTCAATTTTCTTTTCATAGCACTAGAGATTAAGTACTCAGGTCAAGAAAAGAATTCATTTTTTTAGAAATTAATCTAGGGTTTAATTTACTAAATTCACTGTAAATAATAAGCCAAAATATACAACGTTTTTCCTTAAAATGTGAAATATATATTCAATTCATAATCAAGAGTGCTTATTCAATAATAATAGTAATATACAAGAACTGAATGTTATGAATTTAAAAATTTATATATTTTTTCTTTTTATTGAATGCATTTCTAGGCCCGCTGCTAAGAAAGTTGGTTTACTGTGTCGTACTAAACAATTTTCTCTCGAGAATCTATCTTGCATATCTATAAGTCTAACATTCGCCCATGCTTCGAATATTGCTGCCACATATATATCCAAAGAATAATCGGCAATATTATTGAGCCTGTTCTGGCGTCTCGGCTTCACTTTCTCATTGCCGTAAGGCTGCTTCCCTGTACCTTTTCTATAAATACTTTCATAGATGTTCGAAAGAGCTCTTCGCTATGGTACATAGACTTTATTAATTTAATCGCAGTACTAGAATGGCGATGAGGTTTCATCAATTTACAGCTGAATTGGATAGATGCAACCGTAAGTTTTATGCCAACGGTGTTGTTTTTTGTTTTTTTTTGCTTTTTTGTTTTTTTGTTTTTTTGTTTGTTTGTTTGTTTGTTTTTTTTTTTTTTTGTTTTTTGGGTTTTTTGTTTTTGTTTTTTTCTTGCGGAACTCGCATCTGGCTCCATATCTTCAGTCCAACTTTGATCTTCGTAAATTCAAATGCAATGTCAATCGTTATCTACGTTTGGTTTGATTTGTTTTACGGCATATCAACCTCAATGGGTTATTTAATGCAGACAAGATTTTTATTGCTGGTAATAATTTTTAACAAAAATTAAAACCTATTTTGGCATTTTCATAGTGTTTTGACCCCTATTTGTCTATAGCGGGGACCCTAACAGGTGCTAATACCCCGGGCTATGGTAGACCTGACCAGTGGCGTAGCTAGCGTAAGCGTCGCTCAAATGTCACCCCAATGACCCCGATAAACCCTATGCTGAATGGTTAGCTGTAGCTAAATTTTCATACATGCTCTACCTCTACTTTACTCTACTGACCGGTACGTTACTGTTTACATGTATGATCCAATACCACAAAATAATCAGTTCAAATCAAAAGATTTTTAAAATGCAACTGTTCACTTTCAGAACAACTAAATACAAAACACGGCAATACACAAAAGAATGACATTCGATACTATAGTCTTAGAATGAATGTATTCTTGTTTTCATTGTAGCAAACTGGTCAATGACATCGTCAAAATCTGTTTGTCTTGTAAGCTCGTTTTCAATGGACAGCACAGCCAGATCTAACAGTCTAGAATGGCTCATGGTTGACGTAATTTTCTGTTGCTAGGTTTCCGGTGTCCAATTTTCCGTTGCATCATTTGCTCGGTAACGTTTAATTATCAATGATGTTTGAAAGTATTTTTCTTGACAAAAATGTTCTATTTAATTTTTAAGCATGTTTCGGAACATTGTAAATCAACTGCATTCTTTTAAAGGTTACCTAGAGAATTTATGAAATTTTTTTTTTTTTGTTTTTTTGTTTTTCTTTATACAAGTGTGGCACCATTTAACGAGGCAGTAAGGGAAAAGAAAGAAAAGAGGAAAAGGAGAGGCTAAGGACCGAATCGTGTGTGATAAGCAAGAACACACACACGGCTAAGAGACAATGGATAAAAGGATATTTTGATAAGTAACAAATGGCGAAAGAGTGTCATTACAATGACAGGGAAATTCTGAGTAAAAAGAAAGGGAAAGAATCAGATATGTTTTGGCATCGGCTGTGTTATCTAAGGATATGAAAACAAACTATTGGTACGGGAAGACATCTTATTATCAACTACAGACCGGCTGGCCAAAGAAAAAAAATTCAAATGAAAATGTTATTTCGATAAGTGACGAAAAACAGGCAACTAAAGGGACTTTGGACAGATATGAAAAATTAAGGACCACCTACTAGTGTCCGTTGACCGATTTTCCTTCGACGGAACATCCTTGGCCTGCGATAATAAAATTGTTATCAGAAATATGTACCGAAGGAAACTAGAAGTGTTTTTTTTTTCTTTCTTCGAGGCGACAGACTGACTGAAACTTTGGAGATGTTTCTTTTCGATACCGTGTTAAGAAGACCACCCATTCTGATAATTAGCGATAAAATACCTGACGTAAACCACATGTAGAACAAGTTATGACCGCCATTGTCATATTGTCCCGTTTGCGGCCAGAGAAATGATACGGCGATTAAGAGGAAGAAAAGGGAAAGAGAAGAGATAATTTTTTTTTAGTTAAGCAAGATATTTTTTTTTCTCCCTGAAACAAAGCCGCGGAGTCGTCCACGCCCGACTGAGACATCATTGGTCGAGTGGTGATCACGTGACGCACGAGGGAGGCTGTTGCAGCCCATCTGGAGGATGAGTAAGAGAGGTTGCTACGAAGATGTGGGGAGGGCAGTTCACGCCCCTCTGAAGTATGATGAGAAGGTGGGAGTGAGGAAAGGTTCCCAAAAATGGAAAAAGGTGGAAATTCCTAACCAGAGAGGTGGATATGTATTTAGAATTATCGAGGAACCCCCCGGCGCCGACAGACTCACCCCGGTTTTGGTCGGCGCCCATATAAACGAAGCCGCAACGAGCAGAGTTGAGTTTAGTCCCAGCAGTTCCCAGAGTCATTTTCCAGTTGAAGCAAGCCTCGCAGATAGCTGACCAAGATTCACGCACATTCCGGACCCCTCTTCAACCCAAGAACAATTATTTTGAAGAGCGAATTAGATCCAGATCACCGAAATAAGTTTTTTTTTTGTTTTTTTTTACTTTCGTCCAAAGACCCACCGAAACACCAATTTCTTAGAGGGCAGACAACTTGAAGTGTTAAAACTTGCCTAGCGGAAAACGACGTGTCACAATCCATAGAACGGGTCGGGAGATAGATGCAGTCCTATGTATCGAACAACTAGACATAAAGGTTGTTACCTTTATCTTTGATACTTTGAGCTTTTGAGTTTTCATTTTATTGTCTTTTATGCATATTTGTGTGGTATCACCCCCGTTGAACTCGGTTTGCAGTACGGCCCCGACGACTGATTGATTTCCTCTGCCTAGATCAATTCACAACGTGGGTAGGCAGACTGGGAATCAAAGTAGTTACTTCGGTAACCAGGCGTTGTAAGCGAGTTGGGAACGACGAGGCTGATATCAAATCTAACCAGATTCCCACCCGAATCACCAAAAGGTTAGAACGTCACATTTGGAGCGGCGACACCCGAACGGAACAGCGAGAAGCGAACGGCTGGCGCCGCGGCGAGGACGTCACAATTGGTGCTGTTTAGGGACGTCACAGTTGGTGCCGTGGTAGACTAGGATAGAACGTCACGGTTGGCGCTGCGACCAGGGGACGACGTCACACAAGTAAAATAAATTTACATCGTATTTTGATGTTATGATTTTAGTTTTAGTGAAAATTTAAAAACAATAAATATTTATCATTAGTACCAATAATGGAAAATTAAGTTAAAAATTTAAAAGAATCGTTTTTGGAATCGGAAAATTGGCACAAATTTTTCATATTCTTTCAGATTTTTCTGTAAAGATATATATTTTTCAAATTTCTGACGCATGGACAAAACTGGGGGGGGTCATAAATTATTTCTGGGGTTGGGGTCATATGCCCGCCTGCGAAACCCTGTGTCTCCACCACTGTTTTCAGACTATTTTTGGCACCTTAGCCTAGTTGAAAAATTTTGTTGGGGGGTGACATTCTGTCACCCCTCCTGTGCTGTCACCCGGGGTGGTCGCCCCCTCGCCCCTCCCTTAGCTACGCCACTGGACCTGAGAACACCAGCAATTAGTAGGCCGTTCCATGCTCTTCCAAAACCTTGCTGTCGGATGTAGTCTATCGTCTTGCCCAGGAAGCGATATTTACGGTCTTCTTGATTGCTCTTCTGTTGGCCTCACAACTTAATGTTTCTTTCTTTTTTTTTTCTTTCACATTTCGTAACCCCTTGTGTCTTAGTGGGTTTACACCTTGCATGGGATAAATTAGATAAAAATATTTAAGAAATCCTGTTGTATATTTGTTTTGGCTTCCGCATTTATATGGTAAACTAGACGCCTATTAATTTCATAAAATTTAATTATTATATATTCGTAATC
This sequence comes from Acanthosepion lycidas, assembly GCA_963932145.1. Lineage (NCBI taxonomy): Eukaryota > Metazoa > Mollusca > Cephalopoda > Sepiida > Sepiidae > Acanthosepion > Acanthosepion lycidas. The sequence goes on from OZ010596.1 coordinate 26,523,833, forward strand.
TAGAATGCTTAATCCAGAGTAATGTGAAACAAAAAATTTGAAAAGAAAATGCTGGTTGCATTGTTCATCTGCACGATTTACAGAAGTACTCCATTGTACATTTCATTCTAAACGTGTTACACCTGAAAAGATAAGCATCTGTGACAATTTGAAGTGAGTGTCTAAATACACAGTGTTATGATTCGGAATTTGATCATTGTTATGAAGAGTGTGAATATCTGTGCAATATAGTTTCCCGATTTTAACAATTTGCTTAGGATTAAGCATATTTAATAAGGAGTCAGCCCTAGTTGAGATCAACGAATCAATGCAAACGCTCCATAGTATGTGCTGCGCCAGGGTTATGTACAGTTTTGAATTCAGAGTTTTCCTTCTAGACTGGTTGCCAACCAAGGCTATAAACCCAGTTTATCCTATTTACTCCTAGCTAATTGATTCATACCGTTCTCAAGGCTATTAGCACGTAAGTGAATGAAATGAATTCGACCGCAATGTAATCGTAAGTAATTTTGGTACGCTTAAGGAACTGGATATAGATCTCGTTTTCGCCATTTTTTGCGCTTCTCTGTAACTCTTTTTTGGGGGATCTTCTGATAACTCTTCGAGCTTCAGGAATGAGACCTGTTGTTTAACCGAGAGCACAACGAAATTGTAGATAGCAGAATATTTCCAACGATTTATAGGAAGAATTCACTGTGACTTTCGCACCGAACATGTTACACTTGAATGGAAAACCATCCCTGACAATGACAGCGCAACCAGTTTGGAGTTTAACACTACTGTAAACCAAACTTAAATATTTTGTTACAACGAGTGTGACGATTTATACATGTTCCGCTTTTCTATGTACCGTGTCCCTTCAGAACAAGGGCAATTATGACTCAGCACAAAATAGTTAATGTTAATAAGTTTTAGTTTTACTATCTTTCATAATCCTCGTCCTGGCCATGACAATAAACTACGTCCGCAGTCCTAAATATGACGATAAACTACGTCCAACAGCAAGGCCTCTAATAATACGAAAAAATAATGCTGCCAGCTGTACGTACGTTTTTTGTTTTATTATTATTATTATTATTTTTGAAAGAATAGTGATGCCGGCTATACGTTTTTGAAAAATCTATTACCAGCGATACGTTTTTGTTTTTTTTTTTAATATTACCAGCGATACATTTTTTTTTTTTTTTTTTTTTTTTTTTTTAAAAACAATATTAACAGAAATAGATTTTTGACAAAAGAAAAGTA
>OZ010596.1:26530077-26570077 GCA_963932145.1 Acanthosepion lycidas
TTTGAGTTCTATTCAGAGCCGTTATCAATTACACCAGCCGCATTCTCGCAGATAATTGAAACCAACCTTAAATATGAGTGCAGAAAAGTACTTGACTCAAGAAAGAAAAGGCTTACCAACCTTTCAACACTCTTCGTATCAAACATTTTCTTAGTTTTTTTAAATAGATTTGAATACTATAGAATATAGCAAACCACAATTTAAATAAATGGCAAATATATCAGACAATTTCTCTTTTTTAAAATAGAAAATCTTGTTTACCTACCGGAAGTAGGAATATTTTATTTATCCCTTACATGTAACTGGAAAATAGCGTCTGGACTTGTTATGAAAGGTGAGATAACAGCCCACAATCTTCCATTAAACTAGCGTTTGTAAACTGGAGAAAAACTGTTTGGTAAAAAGCCAATGTTGATTCAATTTATTGTCTTACCATTTTTACGCGGTCTTCACTCGAGTTTTTCTTACAGGTAACCTTTTCATTTTTTTTTTTCTGCACACACGAATGTCTAATTTTTCTTCTATTCTTTGATTATATTTTGCTAAATTACCCACTCCCACCGCAAAGAATACACGTACTCCGCTGAAGTAATATGACAGAAAACTGTAATTTGTTTAGAGATAATTATTTACTGATACAAGTCCAACTAATTAATTCATAGCTGAAGGGAGAAAACATGGATTCATACCTTTCCTAAGGATATCTACGCGTAATGAATATAACGAACTCGGCTCTCTGATTTACAATTCAGCGTTGTTATTACGCTACGAGAACATGTCGATACCTGATGCATGCTGTCATCACGCCGCAGTGGATGGTGTCAGCTGAAGTGTGTGCGCGCCAACGATTGGACAACCTCAAACAATTCGCAGCAAGGCTTTCATGCTCAAAAGGTTTTCTTTTCAAGTCTAAAAAGCCTAATTGGAGAAAAGCAGTCCACGAAAAAACAACACCTTCGAAAACACCAGAAGCCAAATAGAAGAGCCGAAGATAAAAGCCAGAACTCTCCATTCCCTGAAACCTACGTTCCCATGCGGTGGCTGCGGACGCAAATGTCGATGAGCACCCCCGATACTCGGCAACGAGTTCTACCAACGACGACGACCATTTACATCAACCTCGCATCCAAGCTAACAGCAGACGCAATTCCAAATCGGTCACGCATCTATGTATGGACTTCGGTGATCGTACAGTGTGTCAACGCGATACGGTCGTAAGCTTTTGGGGATTGGGAATTACCATTATTATATGTTGTTAACTTCGAACCATCATGAGCATCTAGGATTTTTATTATTTATTTCATCGCCACAAGAAAGGCTATAAAGCCGCTCAGACGCATGGGATTACTAACAGAAAATGAAAAAAAAAACGTTGAAGACCAGGATTCAAAGAAAAGATTGAAGTCTACCACTTTCGCCCCGGCCCTTCAACCTCCGGCGTCTTACTCTCGGGGTTGAGGTGTCTACTGGGTCCTAACCGAACTTAAGGGAGTGGCCATAGGTCCCCTGAGCATCCGTAGATTATTCGACCGGTCAGCTGGTTTAATCCTGCTTTCTGCCCACGTTGTAATTTGTTTGATCCAGAAAGCAGAAGTGATGTCAGTCCATTCACGGTCGACGGCTAGGGAGTCTGTGCTAAGAAATTTAGAATGCAGCAAAAAAAAAAAAAAAAATTAATATCTGCAGAAAGCCGGACAAACATCGATTCAATGGTTGAATTGTTAATGTCTTTTTTATAGTAGAAGAGTAGAGAAGAGAAACTGGTTACAGAAAAGAAAAGTAAAAAAAACAACTCATACACTGGATTCTAGACAGTGTGTATGTGATCATCTTGTTAAATTGTCTCAGAACTATTGAACTATATGCTTAGTTCATGCTATATAAACTGAATACACTTGTAAAATAGAATACGTGGATTTAACACATCACAAGAAATATTTAAATAAAATTCTCACTTAAAATTTTGAAAAAATTGGCGTTGCGTCTTTGCACGTTCCGAAAATTGTTCCTAACCGTCATTAATAGCAGACATTCAAAAAACATCTTTCGGTCGACAAACAAGTATTTCGTCTTCAAGTTTTTGATTTTATAAGGAAAAAAAACACATGCCTGAGGATAAATAGAGGACTATTCGTAAGTACTAGCATTTTAACATCAAATAAACTGAAAACTACAGACATCAATGGTTTCGACGAGGATCACTTCACTCTATGGATTAACAGTATTTTAATGCATATATTATGTCTCTAGTGACGGATGTCACCATTAATGGCATTAATATTTCTGATTGATTCTATGTGTGATTATTTCTTATATATATATAATCAAGATCGCAGTTGACAGGAAAGAAAGAAGTGCGAAAGTTGTACCCTCCGGCCTTCAAGTAGCTGTACCCGTACCCGTTAACCTTTTACGAATTTCAAACCGAATCCTTCAATCCACAAGAAAATAGTTCTCGTATCTCGCTTACCATGCAAGAGGATATTTCTTGCCAGTTAATACCCATCGTCTATTTATTTTGCGTTGCTTATCCGCACTACCCAACATAGGTATCGAACTTACAATTTCCTTGGAGCTAGATATGTTCTAACCAACACTTTAATGCATTGGATAATACAGTAGTGGAATTTTGTAAACTTAAATCTAATGTCTCGACTGAGAGGAATTTTATAGGATTATTTATTTTTTTAATGAGAGTTTTCCAGATTCGGTTCATTCTTATGCAAATCTAATGATGAGGTCGTCAATGCCTGATACGAGCGCTGGTTACGGTATAAATTAGTATTGAGTAATAATAATACATACTTTAAAATGTAATGTTTCAATAAAATAGCCATTATGTACGTTGTTGACTCTAGTGCAAGCTGGACATCTGTTTACTATCTTCACAATTCATTTTTATCCTTTGTGAGGCTTTTTTTTTTTAATCATTTCATCCCAAGCAAGTCAATAAAGCCGCTAAGACGCAATGACTTACTGAGTGAAAGAATTAGAAAAAGAAAATCATTAGTAAGGTTAGAGGACAATAAAAAAAAAAACAGGTTTCAAAGAGACAGATAACGATTGATATTGCATTCAAATTATTGAAGATCAAATTTGATTGCGAGGTAACAGACTGGAAGAATTCCACAAGCGGGAAGTACGAGAAACTGTTAGTATAGAACTTCGGGTTACATCTATCCGTTTCAATTGCAAAGTGATGAGACCTAACTTCCAATCAAGTATTGCGCTTAAATTCATGAAGGAAAGCTAATCAGAACAATACTATAAAAATATTTGCAGAAAAGGCTACATGGCGGCGTTGGGAAAGTTACTATTTGAAATTAAATACCTCAGCAAAGCTTAACCCAGTTCCAGCCTCGTTAAAATTATTTATTTATGATATTTTGTTCTGGATTAAAAGGGGGGGTATTAAAATGTGATGAATTTCGACAATCATTGAAACATCATAGGTTTGTGTGTTTAAAGAGATTTTAACCTAACTCTAGACTTTGGAAAAATAGTGTGTTTGGAGGGGGGGTCTTCTCTCATTAAAAAAATAACTATCAAACTTGAAAATTATTGAAAAGCCTTAAAGCTCGCCGAGCTTGACATGTATGGAAAGAAAGATGTGTGCAGCCAGTGTATGTAACGAAAGCAAAAGACCGAGAATAGCGCGGAAAATCCGACGATTAAAACCAGCAACCGATCAGTAGGCCGAGCATAGACATTAACAACAAATGGTAGCTACCAAAAACTATCACTTTTAGATTTTAGAATGTCTTCCGAACATAATCAGTGTCAACACTATGATATAATTTTCAATAAAAGTGCCGATGGAGGATGGAGCTGTCCGATTCCCTGTAAGCGCATTAATTCAGTACGCATCTCAGGTGAAGCAAAGGTGCGTATTGCTTCTGTGGGAAGATAGTTCCAACATACCATACGAGATAGAAGGGAATACAGAAGAGTAAATACATACTACTCTCAGAGTGCTGGCAGTACGAGTTCGATAGATAACCGAAGAAGGTCGGTGATTACTAGGAGCAAGATCAGTCATATGAATGACGAGGCAGATTTTTTTCCCGCTGTAGATTGCCATTTCTTTCTGAGGTAGACCAGTTGCCATCCTAGGCTACAGAACCCGGTCTGTCCTGGTATTTACCCATAGCTGGGGAGAGAAGAGGATTCACACCTTTATCAAGAGTCAGTCAGTTGTGCCATGCGTGATACACGCGTAGGCGATCATGTATCTTTCGATATATGACTGACGAAGCAGATTTTTTCCCTCTGTAGGTTGCCATTTCTTTCTGCGGTAGACCAGTTGCCGTCCTAGGCTACAGAACCCGGTCTGTCCTGGTATTTACCCATAGCTGGAGTGTGTTTAAAAAGAAACTAGGAGAGTAACCCGACTGATGAAATATATGACAGATGTGTATATTCTTAAAATCATTAGATATTGAAAATTCATTCCAAAATCTCGAACAAAATGAATGCGTGTATAACTGTACGTTTCTTTCTGTGTATATTTACCCGGCCTCTCCACCAAGGTTGGATGTGACACAAGGTCGCTTTAACGTAGGGAGCGTCATACACATACTTATGCCTATGGGCCAAGGACAAAAGTTGGTTTTTGCTCAGCCCCTGTGAACACTGTAACACCGACCCAACCACTTTAGTGCATTGGGGAAGGTGCTGCCGCAGGGTTGGAAACTCCAAGGCAGAGCAACTTCTTCCATCTAAAATGAGAATCATAGCTCCATTAACAGCACAGCTACGTCTCAGTAAACCCTCATTGGCAATGGTTAATTCCTGTGAAAGGTAAGTAGCTACGTCGTAACTGAATTATATTATTGATTATAAGTATAAAATAAGTATATGTAATATGGATACATCATAGGATATGTGTATACTTATTGTGTTTTAAGGTAGAATTTTGGCACAATGCCGAAGAGGAACACAGGTGAGGCTGGTCGTCACTGACTATACTAAACCTAGCTAATCTGATCTGCAACTCATTCATTCGTTACAATTTACTCATACACCACAAGAACACATCCCACTTCACCCAATCCTACATTTATCCAAATACCACATACTCCCAGGGAGACCTACTAAAAATCCATAATGTAAAAAAAAAAAAATTATGAATATTTAAGAATTAGAATTGTAAATATACATATGTTTTTATATTTTTCTCTCCTCACACTTTCTTTCTGTTTTCTTTCTCTTTGTTTTCGTTTTCCCGTTCTCTTTGTTTTCGTTTTCCCGTTCTCTTTGTTTTCGTTTTCCCGTTCTCTTTGTTTTCGTTTTCCCGTTCTCTTTGTTTTCGTTTTCCCGTTCTCTTTGTTTTCGTTTTCCCGTTCTCTTTGTTTTCGTTTTCCCGTTCTCTTTGTTTTCGTTTTCCCGTTCTCTTTGTTTTCGTTTTCCCGTTCTCTTTGTTTTCGTTTTCCCGTTCTCTTTGTTTTCGTTTTCCCGTTCTCTTTGTTTTCGTTTTCCCGTTCTCTTTGTTTTCGTTTTCCCGTTCTCTTTTCCCGTGTGTATTATGAAATGAGGGGGTGAAACCAAAATAAAATTAAAAAAAAAATATATATTCAAACTAAAACAAAATATATCTTAGTAAGAGCCATCCACCCCACATAATGATAATAGTGGCCGCTGTATTCTGCCGATAGGCAAAATCAAGACACGTTCAATCACTAAATGTGAGGACGGAATGGGAAATAAATTATGAAGGAGTGACGGGAAACCCACTCAAGATTAAAAGGTGATAAACACAAACTGAAGAGATTATGATCCTTGTCAAGATTCCCAAAAGAGAACAATGGGAAGAGCAATTACTTACATTACCTAAGAGAAGGAAAAGTCTAGCTTAACCAGGGAAGGTAATCATCGGGACTCGCCACGTTGTGTCAAAAGAAAATCAAGTCTGGCCCGGTTCGCGCGAACCAGGCCAGTGACTTTCCCCCACCTTTTGCTGAAATTTTTAGATGACAAACGCTTTCTATCAGTTCGGGTCATCATCCTGAGCTGATGCTTAAAGAATCCAACCTTAGACTGATGAGAATAACGTTCATATCGCAAGATTCCATCAATCCGCGTCGTTCATACCACCATCCTTGTCATGGACGAGTAAAGCTAAAACATCAATATTTATTGTACATGCATACATACAATTATGGTACAAGGCCGAAAAGGCGGAATGGGTTGAGGCTAGTCTTCACAATCTTATACCTAGCTAACCGGATTCACGACCCATTCACTTGTTACAATTTCCTCATTCACCATAAAATCTCATCCATCTCCAATCAATCCTCCATACACCATAATGACACATCCTCTCCCAGGTGGGGAGGGTTATAAAAACGTATCCCAATGAGATAAAATTTGATGATGATGAATATTATTTAGATTATATATACAAAAGTCGGATGAATGGTCATGAAAGAGGAGGGGTTCAACCCCAAAACAAACTAAATATCAAAACAAAGCAAAATTAAACATAACTGATGTTAGTAGGACCCGTCCAACCCTTCGAAAAAAGAGAAACCGCTGTATCCTGCCCTAAAACATCATCCATTTCACTCCAGTATACAATGAGCGCGCGTCACAGCAGGTAGACGTCAGAGTATATGATGAGTGCGCGTCATAGTAGGCAGAGATAATGTATGAGCACACGTAACGATATAACAAAACAAGTATATAATAATTATACACCGTGGCTGGATAATATTATTATTTACCTGGCGCATGTCAGAGGGTATCCCCCAGGCGAGGCTCTGCCGAAGGGCAGAATCTCGTCTCGGGGAAATTGACTCCGTTTTTACGTGGTCTATAGGGAATTTTTGCCAGAGCCTATGGGCTCGGATACCCCACTTTAAAACTCGGCCTTGTGCCACATCTTGCTGCGTTTGACAGCGAGTAAATAATTATTATTGATTGCACATCGAAACGTAGTCGGATTAAACAGACTTATAGATAATTAGAATCCTATCATGAGTGACAGTAATCTGTCCTGAAATGTTTCAAAAGCAAAATTAGTCCAAACCAAAACAGTTTGTGCACAGTGAAAGGAAAATAATTGTACCGACTCTTTTTCTATTCGATGTTAGTTAATGTGCCTTCTTTATATTGATTTTCCAAGCATAGATTAGATTTGGCACAAGGCCGAAAGTAGGGGGCACCCAGTGACAATCGAACTCACTACTCAGTCGTAATTGTTCTAGCGAGTCAAGCTTGCTAACCATTACGCCACCTCGAGGTGAATGTGGTTTCTTTATGTTATTAGGTTGGTGCAAAAATAATGACGTAATAATGTCGTTTTTTGATGTTAAAACCAAATAAAAGTGCTGTATGGACTAGTCATGCCAGTTGAAAATTTTAAAACAAACGCGTTGATTCAAATAAAATTTCCCCTAGGTAATTTTAGGAGTTTAATACTTTCACTTCTACATTTTTATAGCATTTTTACCTAGCTGTTCTGGCCTATTTCATGAAAAAATACTAAATAGCCATTTACTAAAAACAAATGTCACTGATGACGATTTAACATACGCGTCGCCATCTTGTTTTCAGTTGGAAAGCTTACAGTACAGACTAAGCTAAATTATACCCACAATACATTAAAAGCTACTACATTCGTAGAGGCACGGTGAATTTCTGGTCGGATTGAAGAATCGTAGAGCAGAGTTCTAATTCCCATCGAGTTCATTACATTCACCAAAGTCGAAATCCATCTCCCAAAGCTATGAGTAAATATCAGTGCAGACTGGATTTTATAGCTTTGGGTGGCAACGGGTCTAAGAGAAGGAAAATCCTGAGTTCGCATTGATTCTATGCGTACACTATTTACCAAATAACACTAAAATATTTATAACAAAAGATACAGAATTACATATGACAATCTCTTTAAAACGTATATCTACTTCGACATCAAGAAATGTAAGTTTTGGAAATACGTCTAACTACGTCCGCAGCAGCGTAAGTGTTAGCAAACGCATGACAGAATAATCATCACGTGGAGAAAATTATTTAAAAAAAAAAAATAATAAATGTGTCGTATCAAATAAGGGATGGGGGGAATCGAAGGAAATTATTTAATCATACCGGCACCTATGTTAGGTACATCTGTAGGTGTTGAGTTGGCTTAAAACAACAATCCGAACATAAATTCAAAGATGAAACATTTGAGATTGTTCCATAGTCAGCCGCAGAGCACATAGATTTTCGCAGTACGGTCTTGAATCGATAAAAACATTTGGTAAATTTGTAGATTAAGCACTGGAAACCAATTGTAATGAAAATTTTTATTTTGATGTAAATTTGCATGCTTATTTCGTGAATAATAAGAAATGTTTGTGGAAATGTGCCGTTTAGAAGTTATCGACAATAAAAGTTTTGCATCATTCGCATCGGGGCTACAGCCCGGCAGTCCTTACTGGCTTTGTTTACATACGTTTACCTCGAGTAGTAATGCGCGGAAGCCCACGCGTCTTCATTATTGCACACGCAATACGCGAACTTTAATTTAAAATGAATGCGCGAAATTTAAAAAATAACCCAACAGGAAAAGCTATTCTAACTTTCCAGCTATATCATTAAAAGAAAGCAAAAAAAAAAGACTTAGGAAATGATGATGCATTTATCAACCCCCAAAATCACTGCTACAAAGGACTTAATAATAACATAAATAATTTTAAGGTTCAAACTTTGTTTTTATTAAATTTGGACTTCTTTTGATTTTGCGCAGTAATCGAGACGAGTTAGATATTAACGGCCTTTTTACTGATCCTCCTAAGTAAGCTTCCGCTCTTGACGTCTCGCGGCAAACGTATGTAAACAACGCCATTGATGGTGGATGGACTAGACGCAAATAAGGCCGAACTTATAATGTTGATAACTTCTAAACGGTGCAGTTCCACAAACACTTATTATTATCGAAATAAGCATGCAATTTTACACAAAGATGGAAATTTTCATTATAATTGGTTTCCGGGGATTAATCTGCCAATTTACTAAATTTGCTTATCGATTAGAATAATTCAGGAAATTAGGAAAACGCTAGACACTATTGGAAAAACTTGTGTGAGCTGCGGCTGACTATTTATGATCGAAATGCATAAAAAAAATGAAATTAACAGTTTAAAAATTCATGGAACAATCTCAAATGTTTCATCTTTTAATCTATCTTCGGACTGTTGTTCTAAGCCAACTCAACGCCTAAATTCTAATTAATCACATTTTTGTTCTGGTTAATACAAAGCTTAAACCGTTTTATTATTATTATTATTATTATTATTATTATTCAAATATGAACTATTGTAATTCTTTGATTTCTTTAAATTTAAAATCAGTATCTATGATGCTATGATCCTTAACATTTGGCTGGTACATTATTAGGACTATAGTCCTCATCTTTGTCGCTATATTTATTACAACGTTTTGGCCGTTGTATGCCCCGGCCTTCTTCAGGTGGTTGTAATGTCGAACTGGACCCTTTATTTCGTTCACTGGGGTAGACTGTTCTAGTTCCACGTGCCATGTTTAATGGATGTCAGTTACACATTTCCAAATATCTTCATTCATTTGTGAATAAGTCCTGAAAGTTTCACTAAAATTCGACAATTATTTGATTTTTGCAAGAATTTTCAATTTAATGTGTTTTTTAACTGAAAAAGAAGCTAAAAAAATAACTAATGGTCAATATGACGTGACCGCTGACGTTAAAAAAAAAAATTTTGAAAATGCTAGAAAAGATTAAAAAACTTTAAAAAAAAAAAAAATAGGTCTTTCCTTTTTAATAATAAACATTTTGGCGATAAAACTTTTTTTTATTAAGTTTGGAGCATTTCTTTTAATTACGCTATGCTGTTTTTCGGCGAATTATTGAAGATACCTACATACACTCTATCCCTGGTATTAAGTATGTTAACCCACAATTATAGCATACCTTAAAACTATATTCTTCGGTTGTTGTTTTTTTTATTAACATGGTGCATTACGTCTATTTGGATATGCTTTTGAAAAAAATGTGTGCCGATAGTCCAAATATTGAAAATTAAAAAAAAAAAAAGTGACTATTTAAACCGCTGCTATCCACTAAAATAACACTTGATATATATATATATATATATATATATATAATGGAAATGCTTACTTTGTGCCGGAGTTCGTTGTCTTCTTACAAGTTAGGATTTTGCACCTAGACGTTGAATTCGTCCTGACTGTTCCCTCACCTATTCCCTGTAGTATACTAAACTACGCATAGTAAATATTAATAAGTAGAAAAATATATGGCTTGCGAGCTATCACTCTTTTTCTTTTCTTTTTTTTTTTTTCTTTTTTATTTCCAATCAGTCACACTCCAAGTGATTTGGAATTGTCTCGTGGGTAGAATAATTTTTTCCGCATATAACATCGCCCTTAGTTTAGACGCCATGACGTCACGAATATTCTCTCTCTCTCTCTCGCATTTCTACTTAGGAAGAGAATCACTTAATCTGTGGAAATGGATATACGTCTCTGAAAAATTGCTATTTGTATTTGGTCTGTGAAGCCGTACAACTAACGCAGACATTCGGTCAACTCAAGGAGGAAGCAACATTAACTTTCACAACATCTGAACAGAGCACGATGAATGGAATGGGTCCCCCACACTCAAATATACTCATGTCAGACCATCGATCTACGATAAAACCTTAAAAAAACTTCCTCGTATGCTTTCCGTACAATAGATTTATTTACGATTCCGGATGTTGCAGTTTCATCGATTCTGTCTTCTATAATTGGTTATTTAAGCAACAGAATTATTTAGTTTGTTATATATATATATATATATATATTAAATTCGAACATACATATTTCCGCTACAAAAATGCATTAATGTTTCAACGCAACATAGCATCTCATCAGGCGATTGTAAAATGAGTTATAACAATTTAAAATTGTTATAACATCATTTTACCACCGCCTGATGGGATGCATTTTTGTACCGTAAATATGTATCTTCAACTATAATAATTATTAATAATAATAATAATGGATTATATTTCTACTTTTGTATTGAGTTCTTTTTTAAATTAATGTTATGAACGTTTGAATTTATATAATTCGTTCTCACTTATTTGGAGATATGAATTTTTTTCTTTTTTCCAATTTTAAATACAAAATGTGATAAATTTGTTAAATATCTGTAAATTAAGCCTGAATTTGTACATTTTTGGAAATGGTGTTTTTAAATTAGTAACCGCTACTATCTGTAAGATTAACTGTTTTTCCACGCCCACATTTTATTCGCCTAATAAATCACTACTACTTTTATATAGGACAATTTAGCCATCACAGTCGTTTCTATGAATCCTTCGGTTTTGAGCTTGCTTGCCTGTTCTGTTAGTACGCGTGTAGTGATTGGTTAATTTTTAACCAATCACATTTTAGTGCAAGATTAAGTTTTCCCGCGTTTCCGTGGGAGCTTACCCTTTTTTCTTAAAAGAGGCGACTTTTCACAAGTCGTCAATAAGATCCCGTAAGATTCCAGCCGTCAACACAAATCTACGATCTTACTCGTCACATTTCAAACGCACACACACACAGAATTTCGTCATATAAACTTACATTTCTTTCTGTGACTTTGCCAAGTTCAATAAACCAGAACTCTGTTGATTCAAACCATTCTATAACACAACACATTTTAATTAATTGTATTCTTGTGTTATTTATTCTTAACATGCAAACTTTGCTCTAATATTGATTTCTGAACATTTTTCTCTCAAGAGAACTTTCTTCGAACAATCAATTACAAATCAATCTACAGTTAAAGGGGAACAACTTCTTTCCCTTAATCTATACATTGAATACAATTTTATTGCATGTTTGTTTTTGTATGTTATTTCAATATATATTTGATTAACAATTTGGTGTTATTGTTGTTTATTTGAATCCTGTACGTTGGAAATATCGTTAATATAAATAGTTTTGGTCCATCTACAATCCGGCTTTTACAAGATCAAATATTTGAAAGCTTATTGCAATCTGCGATACGATAGTATTTTAAAAATATTTTTTAACATGTAAAAAATGTATTTAAAATGTTTTCTCCAAAACTATGGATGCACAGTTCGGAAATAATAGGTCACGTGTTTTAAGAGAAAGGTTTTTGCTTTCCTTCTGGCTAGCACGTATCAAATTCTCTGACTGACCACTATCGTCGCATTTTCAAAATGTTTCATTTAATTTTCCATTCACCCACCTTTCGTCGAATTATGCTGAAAAGAGATTGACTTTTTTCAGTTCTGATTCTGATTTTAAGCTGGTGCTTAAAGAACCCAACCAGTTAAGAATAGGACAATTTCACATCTCCATAAAACTCATGTCGGGTCGTTCAAATCCCGTCTCTCATAATGCCAAACTAGCACAAAAACACATTCCTATACAGCTGCGACATAACATTGCTACAAACGGAACTGTCCTCGAGGACAAAAAAAAACCCTTTCCGCCGAGGATTCGGAGCATGTAGCCTTCAATCAGTTCATATAACGACCCCTTTATTTTTTTTATCCCTTTTTATTTTCGGTTTATTCCCTTTCCTCTCCCCATTTAAGTCACAGGAATTGCTGTTCACTGATGAATGTGGGATATCTTTCGTTTCGACTGTGAGTAATTTTAATAATCCCACAGTATTTTCCGTTCAGTTATCTTATCTCTGGCTTGATTAGACCTGTGGGTGTTTCCCTAACACTGTTTTGTTTAGTTGTGTATTGTTACATGATGTGCATTGGGGGTTTTATCAATTTAACATTCCATAAAGGCTGTACACATGGGAATGGTGGAGATTCTTAGAGCAAATAAATAAATAAATAAATATGGTGTCTGTATGAAGCAGTGTTGCGTGGATGAGATGTTTGTAAGGAAAAAAATACGAACGACTGGGTCAGTGATTTAGGCCAAGTTATCGATAGGACAAATAAGGCCCAGCCTCCCTTTTCCCCACATTTGTACTATATAAATAAATATCTAGCTTGAAGATTGCGTCCACGCATGAAACACTGTTGCCACTTGGTGCTCACCTCAGTATCCGCATATATATATATATATATACAAATGTGAAAGAATCAAAAGAATATAAATTCAAACGTTTATAATATTAATTTAATACAAGAAATAGAGCAATACAATGGAACATGCAAGTTACCGCGACAGAAATGCATATTTGTTTCGACGTCCAAAAGACGTCTTGTCAGGCAGCTAACAATACTAGTACGTCGAAACAAATATATATTTAACTGTTACAGCGGCAAAAATACATATTTGTTTCGAGGTACTACCAATGCTAACCGCCTGACGAGACGTCTTTTGGACGTCGAAACAAATATGCATTTCTGTCGCGGTAACTTGCATGTTCCATTATATTGCTCTACTTCGTGTATTGAACCCTTTTTAAATTATGAACGTTTGAATTTATATTCTTTTCGTTCTCTCGCATTTGTGTGTGTGTGTATATATATATATATATATATATATATAACGTCATCCACAGACAGACTGTTTCGCAGCTCATCAGTGTGGCTAGATATCCGGTTGCCTCTAGCTCGGATCGAAACCCGACTGAATTGGTGTCAGCCGGAGATTCTACCACTAAGCCCCTTAGTGCGTTGAGTACATGAATTTAAGTAGACTCTAGATTGGCAGCTAAGTCTTATATTACTGTTGAAATAGCTTGGTGCAACCGTAAGTTCTATTCTAATAGTTTCTTTTCTCGTACTTCTCACCTGTAGAACCCTCGTCCAGTTTCTTGTTTCACTGTCGACAACAATCTTCAATAGTGGAAACGCAATACCAATTACCGCTTTCTGTCTTCCCAAATCCTTTCCTTTTATTGTTCTTTCTCTTATCGTTCTCTTTCACTCCCATTACCCCCCCCCCCTTTCCATCTTGGTGACATTATCGCCTTGCTTTGGATGAAATGTCAGTCAGGGCGGAACAATTCGCGGGCGATTGTTATCAGATTTAATCATTGAAAAATTTCTGCCTGCAACGTTTGCGCAAAGATTTGTTATAAAAGCAAATAAAACAGTTTCTCTCACAAACACATATTCTCTCTGTGTCAGCCCCGGTTATGACGATACACTATATCTGCGTTCTGGATAAGACGATAAACTACATCCGACAGTATGTCCTCTGATCAGGAGGTGGTAGCATCTGTTAGGATCAGTTAACCCCCCCCCAAACACCATAAAAACGTAAAAATAGGCTTTAATACCAGCAATACATTTTTGTAGATATTATTATCAGTAATGAATTTTTGAAGGAAAAAATATAACCAACAATACATTTTTGAAGAAAAAAAAATATATTAACAGAAATAAAAATCTTGTCAGTATTAAACAATCCATTGAGGTTGATATGCCACAAAACAAACCATCTCTCTGTGTGTCTTTCTCTAATTATCTGAAACATGTATTGACCATTTTTTAACATGAAATCAAGAAAACATTCAAATGTTTTGAATGCAATTTATTCCGATATTCCCCTGTGTTAAACATTTTCAACGCAAGCGTATAACTAATTTTAAGCTTGTCACTGTGAGGAAGAAACCTCTCCTTTTTTCTCTCTCCCTCCTCTCCTCTTTTTTTTTTCTCTCTCTCTCTCTCCCTCCTCTCCTCTTTTTTTTTTCTCTCTCTCTCTCCCTCCTCTCCTCTTTTTTTTTTTCTCTCTCTCTCCCTCCTCTTTTTTTTTCTCTCTCCCTCCCTCCTCTCCTCTTTTTTTTTCTCTCTCCCTCCCTCCTCTCCTCTTTTTTTTTTTTCTCTCTCCCTCCCTCCTCTCCTCTTTTTTTTTTTTCTCTCTCCCTCCCTCCTCTCCTCTTTTTTTTTTTTCTCTCCCTCCTCTCCTCTTTTTTTTTTTTTTCTCTCTCTCCTCTCCTCTTTTTTTTTTTCTCTCTCTCCTCTCCTCTTTTTTTTTTTCTCTCTCTCCTCTCCTCTTTTTTTTTTTCTCTCTCTCCTCTTTTTTCTCTCTCTCTCTCTCTCCCTCCCTCTCTCCTTTTCCCTCCCTCTCATTTTCTTTTTCTGGGGGGGGGGGGCGTGATCTGTGTATAAAGGCTTTTTCATCTTCCATTTTTTACTGTCCTAACCGAACAAGCATCTATTTATCTTGTATATCCAACAAATGAGATTCTACATTTGTACATAATTAAAAAAAAAAAAAATGCTAGGTGTCAAAATGTACACACCAGACTGCATTACTCATTCGGGGGGGACCACAGGCTAATATGTATTTGGGGAGTGGGGGCTGTGTCGAATCGATCTCAAAAGATTTTGCGGTTTGCAGAAGATTCCATGTTGCAGATCTAAACTACACTTGTTTTCTTCCAAGAAACATTATCAAAGAGTTCCGTCACATTTTGGTTTTTGGGGTTTTTTTTTCCAAAATCCACGAGTTCACCAAACTTTCCGATTGACTGAACAAGAAATCATCAAAGCAGAAGCCACTCGAATGTTTCTTCGTGTTATGCTTGAATTAGTCGTTTGCTCCACTACGCTTTCTTTCTTCCAGCACTTGTTACGCATGTGTAGATTGCTGAGATATTGCACAATTTCCAGTCCAAGAAACCTTTTTTTTGTAAATGCTTCTATGGTTATTTTAGAGCATCGTACGCATACTATAATTCAAAAGGTTGAGGTTACCCGTGGTGATTTAAAGTAGTTGTTTTGTAATTTAAATAAGAGAAAATTATTATACAGTTAAAAAAAAAAAAAAGCTAAAATATGATTTTTGTCATAATAAAATTTCTACAAGAAAAAAGAAAAATCATTTTATGATTAAATTTTGCTCTCGTCAAAACCTTGATTGCTGCAGGACAGATTTTTGACATTCGTTGCAAAAGTTTCTCAAAGTATATTTGATAATTGATTCCATTCTTTTTTAAAGACTAAGATCTTTTGCATTTTTTTCACTCGTCTGTCATGTTCATCCTATGCTCATTCTGGAAATGGCTACAAACGTTTGATCTGTAGAGTGTATGTATATATATATATATATATATATATATATATATATATATAATGTGTGTGTGTATAAAGGTGAGGCTAAACCAAATGGCACGTAGGCTGAAACAGTTATTTGAATTTTGAACACACACACAAATGAACATTGAAGTCAACACTTAGAGGCGACAGGCTGTTTCATGCTAGACGCAGTCGTCAGAACACTCGATTGCGTCTAGCATGAAACAGCCTGTCGCCTCTCAGTGTTGACTTCAATGTTCACTTTTATAGTTACACACGCTCAATCTCTGATATTGAGCACTTTATCCTATAAATATAGCACACCTTATGACTATAATGAACGAAATTGTGAAGGTGAAAGTAGTGCCCATTATTACTGGCGCACTCTGAATAGTCATATGACCTCCGTAAACAGATTGGAAGAACTAAAAATGCAAGGGAGATTGTAAAATATTCCAATAAGTGCACTATAAAAACTTCGTAGAATATTCGAAGAGACCTGGAATTTTGCGGAAACTTTCCTTCACTTATTCACCAGTAAAAGTCACGATATACTGCCGGCGTTAAATTTCAGGGTGACTGGCGAACTTTCGCTTTTTAGTTTGATATAGGAGATGCTGTTCTTGTGCTTCAATCCCCAGATTCGCTTCATCCATGCCCGCTAACGCCCAAATACGATATTTGATTAAGTAAAAAGAATAAAAACTATGATTACGCTGCTTTTTAAACTGTTTTCTTCGATGATAAAGAATTATTCAATTAATTAATTATCGTTGCGGTGAATCTATAAATATCATCAAAATTAAGTCAAGGTACACAGAAAGAAAAGATAGAGGCACTCAATGTAGATTGAAAGGGAAGTAAGGGCATTATGAAGACAAGTAAGATGGACCCTGTAGTTATAGACCAAGATTGTAGCTGTCTGACAAGCATTCACTCGGGAGTTTGTTACACAAAGTAACATTTTCGAGGAAGAAGCAGTCTGAGTGGAACTTGCTTTTTATCAAAAGAACACAAAGTGAATGTAATTAAGTTGTTCCACGTTCCTCAAATCCTTCTGATCAGAGGCTATGCTGTTGGGTGTAGTTTATCGTCTTACCCAGGACGATATTTATTGACGATGTACCAAGTGAGTAGTTGCTTTCTTCGTATTTTTTTTAAAGGTCAGTATCTATCCTTTATGGATAAAATACACAGAAAAATATTCAAGTTGATTTTTTTTTTTTTTTTTTTTTTTACCGCTCGTTCAGAAATAATCGAGTTTATACAAATATAGTCTATATTCTTAGCGCATTTCTATAAATTCTCAAAGGGAACTTGTCTGTCCCCGAAGCCATTAATCACTGTCAGAAGTAAGCTACCTTATTGCATTTTTGAAAACTCCACCTCAACACACACACACACACACACACTTGTCTATATCTAACTGTAAATGGATGTACCGTATATACTCGTGTAAAGCACGACCCTCAAAATTTCATTCATAAAAAAGATTTTATCATGTATCATGAGTTCGTTCAATATAATTTTTGTTTGCAATACATTACAGAGTATTTTGCTTACTGGAAATAGTAAATATATTCATTTTTGGCAGGGGAGAGAACATTTACGGAAAGAGGGAGGATAGAAGCTCCGGGTTTGCCTCATCTGTGTTTGTGGGTGAAAAGAATCGTGGGTTGCGATTGATACAAATTTGATAGTTAAAGCATTTAAAAAAAAATGTGGAATAGCAAATACCTTAGAAGGAAGTGAAGATGATGCTTTATATGAAGATGTAGGAGAAAAGGATGAAATTATCAAAGATTTGGAAGATTATCAGTATGACGACTGCCTTGAAGACTAAGAATCCAAAGCCTTATTTGACGATACGGACACGGAGAGCAACTTTGATGGATTTTAGTTTATTACTAATTTTACTCTAATAAATGTTTCTTTATCTTTGTCAGTCAGTTATGTGTCATACATGATACACTCTTTGGATACATGACTTACGAGGCAGATTTTATTTTCCCGCAGTAGGTTGCCATTTTCTGTCTTTCTGCGGTAGACCATTCTTTAGAACCCGGCCTGTCCTGCCATAGCTAGGGTGGGGTGAAGAGGATTCATACCTTTTCCAATGTTATTAATACGTAAGTGAATGTAATGGATTCGACTGGAATTCGAACTCGGCTCTCCGATTCTTCAATCCTAGCCGCTATCCATTACTCTACCTGCCTTATAATAGTAAAAGTAATATTAGGTTGCTGCAAAAATAATGACGTCATAATGTCGTTTTTAGACGTTAAAAATACGTCAAAAAACGACATTATTACATCATTCTTTTTGCACCAACCTAACAATTGTTTCTTTTAGCAAGTAAAAAGAAATCCTTCAGTAATTTGCCATAATCAACCGATTTAGAAAGCATAGACGGTAGTCTCGATCAGCTAAACATCTTATAAACAATGGAAAAGATGTATATTCGCTATGTTTGTATTTTATAATACGATACTAATATGTGAATATTACATACATTATTATACTTGATACACTTGGGTAAAACATCAGTTTTAAAGAAAATCCTGTTTATTTTTAAATACACCCTTACTTTTTGACTACAGTAAATGGATATATATTTTGATCAACGCTGTTGCCAGAGGCATCAGTACGTAGATGTCGCTAATTCGCTGAAAAAAACATAGATGCCGCTAATTCGCTGAAAAAAACATAGATGCCGCTAATTCGCTGAAAAAAACATAGATGCCGCTAATTCGCTGAAAAAAACATAGATGCCGCTAATTCGCTGAAAAAAAACATAGACGCCGCTAATTCGCTGAAAAAAACATAACATGATGAAAAAGAGCCCCATACTTAAATAAAAAAAAAGATTTATCATCAAAAGCTTATGTTATTATTAATAGGAAAGACCACGGTATTTTTCAATTATTTTTTTTTTTTTTTTTAAATTTCTTACTTCTTTCTAACAAGTTTGAATTTTTTTTGTTAAAATCTTGTTTTTTTTTTTGTTTTTTTTTTATGTGTCAACGGTAAAACATAATTAGTTATAAATTTTCGCACCTGTTTTCCTGTAAAATAACATTAATTTAGAAATTCTTGAAAAATCAAATAATTGTTGGATTTTAAGGAAACTTTAAGAACTTATTCACAAATGAATTAATTTATTTCTTCAATTATTATTTTTCGAAATTCCCCACTCCAAGTTTTCCACTGCCTTAACCAGGTATTGAACTCACAACTCTTTGGGTCCTGTCACTGAATCTAACCAACGCCTTTATCCACTCTGCCAGGAGATAACTGACATCCATTAAAAACATGGCACGTGGAACTAGAACAGTCAACCCCAGAGTGCGAAATAAAGGGTTCAGTTCCACATTCCAACCACCTGAAGAAGGCCGGAGCGTACAATGGCCGAAACGTTGTAATAAACATGGCGACAAAGATGAGGACAATAGTCCGAATAATGTAAATAGTGTATATAATACCTCAGATATATATCTCAGTGTATATAATATCTCAGAAATATAGACAGATCCCTTAAAATTATCTTCAAAAGTTGCATGATACGCGAATATATACGGTATATACTTTCTTGTATCAAACACTAACCAATGTATCTATATTTACTAACTTCACTAGAGAACAAAGCCAAATAAACAGAAACGAAACGGTGAAATTATGCTACAGAAATTTTCACAATGAAGAGATTATAAAATGTATGATGACTGTATTCGGTGAAGGCTATCAAGAGGTTACGATTGGATGAGGTGGTTGCTTTTCTTTTTATGGAAAGTTTCTAGTAATTGCACAATTGTTTATAGTCACAAGCAGTTTGCACAACACTATGTGAACTCAACATCAGATGGGGTTAATCCAATGACAAGAAACGGTCAAGATAATAGGAAGCTGCCAATGACGCAAACGAGTAGTCTGTAATTAATACACTGCTGATAGTAGGTATTAATACTCAAATCATATGAAGATATGACCTCTGCCGAACGTAGATTACCCGGCAGTACCCCATCGAAGTATTATTAACGTGATTTGACGGAAAGCCTTTATCTTTTTCTCTCCCTCTCGCAGAGACAATTACAAATAATGTCGGACACATCCTGCAAGAGGAAAACCAATTGTGGCTAAACTAGTGTCGCGTAAATTAAACTTGACGTACGTGATTATTGACAAGAAAACTTTAAAACAGACATTTCTTACTCGTATATTTCATTTGTATTATCTTGCTGTTCCGGTAGCGTATCGGTTATCAGATGGAGTCGGCGTGCAAAGTTCGAATTCTGAAAAAGTTTGTTTCGTTCACTTCGCATAATTCCCTGCGAAAAGGCATGTATCTTCCTCCAGCTATGGGTTAACTATCAGAGCAGATTACGCGCTCTTGACTTGATGAACAACTTGTCTATGAGAAGATAAACTCTGGATTCAAAATCATGTAAATAACAGGGCAGGCTCAGTTCTTTAACCTTCGTTGGACAATAATTCGAAGGTAGATTGATGCAGGTTAACTTGCCTTAGACACCGCCATTACTGCTA
Source organism: Acanthosepion lycidas (assembly GCA_963932145.1). Classification (NCBI taxonomy): domain Eukaryota; kingdom Metazoa; phylum Mollusca; class Cephalopoda; order Sepiida; family Sepiidae; genus Acanthosepion; species Acanthosepion lycidas. The sequence goes on from OZ010596.1 coordinate 26,550,597, forward strand.
CGGATGCAATACATGTTTCCTTTTGTACCCTAACTGGTTACGGGACTCGTAATCTCCATATAATTTATATGTGACTACTTTTCAAGGATAACTTATCCTGGTTATAACAGCAGTTACTTTATTGTGATGATAACGTATCTATGCTCCAGGAACTGACCCCCTTACCCGGTATAGATGGGCACATCATCTAGTTAGCAATAAATGATTCTGTTGTTCAATGTCTGACATTACTACACCAATTCTTTCTTTTAGGCTTATTTATGTATACATATACCAAAATGGATCACAAATCAAGTAGAATATGTTTTTCTGACACGAGATATGACTATGATTCATTCCCTCATCTTGATTACATTTAGCCAATCAATAGATTATTTACATTCCATTTTGCATTGTCTTTGCCACACAAGCAACGTTGCAAGCCTGTTGCTAATCTATCGCTATTTCCATGTCAAATCTTCGGATGGTCGCCATCGATAAGGTCCAGAAGTTAAGACCTTTATATTTAGCACAAATCATGTCACTTTCACGGAGGTGAATCATCCTTATTTCACCCCTGTTCTAAATATAAAAAAATCATAGCAAATGTTTTTACGATAGCAAGACGTTGCAAAATGTACTATATTAGAGGTAAAGTCGCATCATTTTACGGTTGATATAGCTATTTGTAACCCTAAATCCTATAAGTTTCTTCTCCCGCACTTCTCACTTGTGGAACTCTCTTCCAGCTTCTTGTTTTCCAGTCAACTTTGCATTTAAATTTTTGAAAATCAATGTCGATTGTTACCTTTTTCTTCTTAATCCTTATTTTTTTCCTCTCTCCTTCATCGTGTTTTTTCTCAATCTCTCCCTTGCGTCTTAATGATTTTATTGATTTTCCAGGGGAACATGATTTCTATTGGAAAAATGACCATTGAGATGCATGGCAATTGATTTTCAATATTTAGAGAGTTCAAAATCATCTTGTGAGAGAAGACTTCTTTTCCGTTCTTATGCAGTATCTTTCCCCACACACGCAACTTTGTAAGTCTGGCTTTATTCTATCAGCATTTCCATGGGAAAAATGCTCAGATAGGCACCATTCTTTAGTTCAAATAGTTCACTTTTACAGGTAGGATACATCATCCTCCTTCCATAGAGTCGAATCATCCTCATTTTTTCCGTGTTCCAAATGCAAGAAGAATGTTTTACTCAGCTTTTTCTCTAAAAAATCACAATCATTAGTCCCGTAAACCCATTAGGGTCGTAGGGACATCAAATGTTCTGTAGCGGTGGTTTGAATTCAGTTTTCGTTCTCCTACACTAGTCGTCAAGCCAGTATATTCTGTTGAGGGTGAAGAAGGGGTGGCAGTATGTTGGGGGTGGGGAGAGAAGGGGTGGCAGTATGTTCTGTTGGGGGAGAAGAGATGGCTTCATACTTTTTCCAAGGGTATTAGTACGTAAGTGAATGTAATGAACCCGACTGGAATTCGAACAAGGCTCCCCGAGCCGCTATCCAGTATAAGAAATACCTCTGAGATATTTATTATTGATATTTGAAATGTTCATTTTATCATTATTTTATTTCCTTTGATTTTTTGTGTGTACACCCTTTCTTTAAGGGTTCCGTCTAGAGACCTAAGGTTAGAAATGGCAACAGACCAATTAAAAACACACACACACAAACATATTTTACATAGATAAAGCCCTTCGTAAAGTGTGGGCTGTACTCGTGAGAAAATTTTTTGTATTCCTTTAAGGCATGGGTTTCTAGGAATCCCTACAATGAGTCTATTGGAATATTTTCCAATCAATCCGAGGACTTCAACTACAACAGGAATTGTTAGTGTTCCCATGTGCCAATATTATTATTATTATTATTATTATTATCATCATCATCATTTCATAGTCTTGACCTTTTCTAGGTTCAGTCGCCATATTTAATCCTAATTCTTATAATCGTCATCTCCTACTTTCTCTTCCATTCACACATCTTGCCCATCATTACCATCTTAACTGTAATCTTATTTTTGAGTAACTCTCGTGCTTTGTATTGGGTGAAATTTATGATAAAAATAAAAGATGCTACAGAAACAAGCTGATAATAATATAAATCGTCTTGGAGCATGAGCTAGTCTCTCCATACATCCCAGTAGGGCCAGGATGATTATCCCGTTCTGAAAGCTCTGTCGCGGTCATACGAGCATTGTCCGCGCGTCAACCCTGAAGCTTAAGTTGTGTTGCATCTTGATATCATATTATTATACAGTGAAATTAGTTCTATAATAAAAATAGGAAAATTCTGAAGTTTGAAAATAGTTGTAAATATACTTGAAGAACGCAAGTTCGATTCACACTGGGTGCCTCATCATGTGGTCCTTATACAATACGAAGATTTATTCAGTAAATATCAATAAAACCAACGTTGCTTCAAAGTGATGATATATTTTAACTATCTCAAATCAGTTTTCCGTTGAATCGTGTATCATAGACATTTAACATTTTAAATGCCGATGCTATGATCAACAAGCAATTTTGAAATATTTACACAGGTGAAAGGGGAAAAATTTGGCTTCCTTTTCAAACACAATATACTGGACAATCCAAGTACTTCAGAAATCGGAATACGTTATAGCGAAACTTTTCATTGGTTCTGCCATCATTCTTGACATATAAAGACACTAACAACTCCTATTCAGTACAAAGTGCGCAAAATAAGTGAGCAAATGGCATTAGCTTCAAAATAATTCTGAACCAAGTCTGTTCGCAACTTACCTTAGCCCTTTTAAATGTGTCACGCAACCTCGATGAAAGTTAGCAACGAATAAGAGGAAACCTTATTGCGTATATATGAACATTATTTCCTGGGCTTATGCAGACGGCAGAGTGACCGTCGCATTTGTAGTGACAGATCAAACTCGATTCTTCACGTTTAGAAAAAATATTGCATCACACAGGGTCTGCGTTCCACTATCCTCCATAATTGGTTCCCTGTCCTTCTAAACTTTTTTTCAAACCTAATATCGCCTTTGAAATGTCATGAATATGATTATGGGGAACGTGAAGAGGTAGTTAAGGGCAATTCTAAAAGTGAACATTGCAGAACGTATCGAAAAGTAGAAATTTCAGTGTATAATGTGCCCAGTGGTATATTTTGAAGGGGTCTAAAGTACCATTACACTATGTCATGTTACACCCTGAGTCCCGTAACCATTATATTACTAAGGGACCAATTTGTACTGCAGTCATAGCATTAGTGGTGTGTCTTGGGCAAGATGGCATGACGGAGTTCATGCCTCTTCAGCTTGTTTTAAATTCAGTTTTCCTTCTACTAAATGACCATCCCATCAAGACTGCACAGTCAGCCCTCTAAATCAATCCATATATAAGTGGGAGATAAGATGGAATTATATATTTCCCACGGGTATAGAAAATTCGCTAATATATATCCAACTAGCAGCATGGCCCGACGTTGCCCGTGCTTGATTCAAAAATCGTACGACTCGTACAGCAATCGCTATGACTTGACTTAAAATATTTTTGCCCTTCCTTGCCTTTAAAGGAGTGCCCTTTGCCGTGCTGATGTTGCTACATGCCTTACTTCTTGCTTATCTCACACTGCGAATTTTTTCTAAGCTCCATACTAAACATTAAATCTGTTACGAAAAAAGAACTAAACAAAATGAACACAAAACGATCAGCTTTAAAAAAAGGACTCGTACCTGGAAAAACCGAATGAAAATATAATGTTAACACAAATACTTTTTCACACCCAACCGAGTTCTGTGGAATCAGAATCAACGTTGAGTTTAAGCAAGCGAATGAGCCAATTGGAGTAAAGTGCCATGCAGATTTAAATTTTTCCCATTTGTGAAGAATGCAGCTATCGATTTTTTTTTTTTTTTTTTTTTTTTTGCATGCTAGTTAACATTCGTGTCAGTCAGGTGTTGGTTCTCACGCTGGCCAATAGAATCTTCCTTCCTATTCGTGGCAGCCAGCTATAGGCTCTCACTCTGGCCAATAGAAAATGGCCGCAAACTAAAAGTGCCATAGAAGTATGAAAATTCGATTATTTCCACTATCGATGGGAGTTGGGAAATGCAAAGTCAGTTTTGGCCTTCCTACTAACTTGGTGCATGTGAATTTTGGTACAAATCCGTCGAAAATTGTGGCCGTGCATTCGTTACACACACACACACACACACACATCCTCCCTTTTCTAGATAGAGATCATTAAAAAGTCTGTTCGCAAATATAGACAATAATGAACCTAATGATGTGACATTCGTCGGTTTCGCGAGACCTTGGATCTACACCAAAGAGCTATGCCTCAGCTGCTAATAGCGGCGCGGCATCTTTTCTAGCTTTACAGGCCCAAACGGGAGTGAGTCTCGATTGCAACGAATACAGATATTTATTTCCGTTCATTACAGAAATTGTGGCACATGGCCGAAGGAGGGAAGTGTTGGTCTTCCTTAGCTCTCCTAGACCTAGTTAATCCGACCCGCGACCCATTCATTCATTATAATTTACACATTTACCACAAAAATGTATCCGACATTTCCAATCCTACATACACGCAGGGGACCCTACAAAACACCACATGACAGAAAAATTTAAAAGTCGATAAATATATATAAATAAAAATCTCACGATTCATGAAATGATAAAGGATTGCGACGAATAGATGTGAGAATGTTCTTCTCCAATGTCACCTTGTTTTTTTGTTTTTTTTTCTCCCCGTCGAGCTCGCTTCTTCTACGCGGCAAGTCTTTCTTCCACCTCTCCTCGCTCCAACACTCGGGGTAAATCGCGTCTTTCGTAAGCAATCGTTGATGTCGTCTTCCCAATGTTGAAGCGAGGATGAGGTCGCCCTCTTGCCGGTGGCCAGTTCCACGGGCAGAAGGACCTTCGGAATCCTCTAATCCGGCATACATGACCTGTTGGAAAAGGGCGTAACTGCGCACAAGTGAGAACTACGGCATTGGTGACCCGGTCGGACCAACTGATGCCCAGAATGCAGCGTAGATGAAAGGCGCTGAGGCGTCTCTCCTGTCTGGAATAAAATCTCCAAGTCTCATTGCCGTAGAACAGCAAGCTCACGACGCATGCGCTGTAGGTTGCAATTTTGGTGTTCGTAATAAGTTTTCTATTCTCCCAGACACTTCATGTCAGCCTGGAAAACTTGGTGACCGTCGGATGCGTCTATTTTCTTCAGACTGAACTCTTAGTAGGCTTTTAAAAATTGTCAATTAGTCGCTGCAGTTGCTCTTCAGAGTGTGCTGCCAACGCTACATCATCTGCGAACAGACTATGTCTTGGCTGAGAGCGAAATCAAAACTGAACAGCCTCGGTTTCAGTTGAAGCTCCGAACTCACATTTCAGCATTACTGCGAAGATGCCGAATAAGGTAGGTGCAAGTACACAACCCTGCTTTACATCATGGTATATATTGAAAACCTCTTATTAAGAGTTGCCAAATTAAACGATGCCCTTCATACCCGCATGAAACTACTGGGAAATGTTGAGGAGTCTCTGAGGAAAACCTATCCTGTCGAGTATCTTGAACAAGTCGTCACTGCTCACACGATCGAATAATTTTGTGAGGTCGATGAAGGCAATGTATACTGATTGCGTCTGTTCTTGGCATTCCTCCTATAGTTGTCAAAGGGAGAAAATTGTAAATCGTAGAACGCAACGACCTGAAACCACACTGGGATTCGGGATATACACTTCCAGCTATCTTCTGTAATCTACCGAGGACCTCCCCGATAATGTTTAGCTGGGAGATTCCGCTGTAAATGTTACAATCCGTTCAATCACACACTTATTCTTAAAGAAGGTGACTGTTGAAGTCTGTCATATACTGCAGCACTGTTGCTCCTGCCAGCATTGACAGAATATACTCACCATGTGGTCAAGTAGAACACCCTTCGGGCATTTGATCGCCTCTGGTAAAATGTCATCCAGTTCTGGTGCCTTTCCCGTGGGTTACTTGTCAATGTTTCTATTCAGCTCTCCAGCAGTCGAAAATGCACCCAGTCCTTCCATGAGCGATAGACGAGCTACTGTGTCTAGCGCATCGTCCAAGATACTACTTTCCCTGGAGCACAGTTCCTAGTAGTACTCTCCCACCCCTCTATCTGTTTGCCTGTGTACTTAATAATCTCGCCTGTCCAGGATTTCAGCAGTGTTGTCTTGAATTTGGTTCGGCCGATGACTTTCTTGATTCCTTCATACATCTAGCGAATGTAGAGTGTCGAATGATAACTATGTTCTGGCACAACTTGAGACGGTAATCATTTGTGCAGTATATGGTTGTCTTTTCGCATTGTTTCTGGCTGTCGTCAAAACTTGCAATGTTACCCGAATATGTTGGTGTTTGTACTCCAATAGAGCAAAGCGTTTCTTCTCTATGGCCAAGCTGAACTCATTCGCACGTTCGAAACAGTCCAGTGTCTTGCTTCAATTCCCCCCGAAAGTGTTCAATTCAGTGCTATAGATTGTATCCTTGACAGTATTCTATCTCTGCTAAACCGTTCCTCTAGGTGGGATTACAAGGACGTCCTTCAGAAACTTGAATATCGCCGATTTGTTTGAGTTCTGTATCGTGTTGGCATTGGTACGCTGTTTTCCTGGAGGCTTGGCATAATGCATCCTCTTTGGTTGGAGTCTGAGTTTGCAGCCAACCAAGGAGTGATCCGTGTTACAGTCGGCGCTCTGAAAGGATTGCGTCCTGGACACGTTTCTCGAGTTTCTGCGTCTCGTGATGATCAAATCTAGCTGATGCCAGTGTTTAAAGCCAGATGTCGCTTGGAGACTTTGACTTGGAAATATGAGTTGGTGACTCATAGCTGCTGAAGCACCCACCAGCTTGAGCAGTCGTTGGCCATTGCGATTCAATTTATCAGACACCTAGACCATGAATTGTGATCAACACCCACTCTGGCACAGAGGTCGCCAAGTATTATCAACTTTTCCTTTTTTTTCGAAACGGTCTGTATCTTCTTTGATAGCTGATCATAAAACTCATCTTTGACGTCTTGTGAGGAGTACAGAGTTGGAGCGTAAGCGCCCCATTAGAGGTATGCAGTCGAAGTGAGTTGATTCGCTCTGATCAATCTTTGCACTATCTTCAAAAACGCATTTTATACGTGCTTTCTGATCATCCTTGCCTTTTATACGTGCTTTCTGATCATCCTTGCCTTTTCCCACCAGAAGAAAGTTCTTTCTCTCGCACACTCCCTCTCTCTCAGTCACGAAGGAAGATGTGTCTCTTGAAGTGCTGCAATCTCCACTAGAAGCCGAAGTAGTTCACTGTTAGTCACTGTTGTTTTGCAGGGTCGTTGATCTCGCGGAGGTTATGTGATAGACCAGTTGTCATAGTCCGTACTTTCCAACATCCAATGCTGTTATCTTTTCTTTGATTCTTCGTTGTTTTGCTTGGTTCAGTGGTTGCAGACCGCGATTCAGGGTACTTTTATCCCTAGGTTCCACGAAACCATTGAAGCAGGTGGACTGTAGCGAGACATCACCTTATTGCCTGGTGGATGCCCAGCTGAAAACAAACCTTAGCTTTCCAGTGAGGCGTCGAAAGCATCCCCTGGCGTCTTGATCCACGCCAATCAAGCGTTGACTTGTAACAGGTAGGCTGTTACTTCCCGGGTTTTTCCGTCGTTTTGTGGGCCTGGGTAGGGTTTGAAGAAAGACCAACAGTTGCCCATGCAGCATGTCTCTTCCCTCCACGCCCCAAAGAAATCTTGAATCCGAAAAGCATCCTACAATTTGGGGTACAACACCTCCTAATGCACTAAAACAAAAGTAGTCCTCAACCCTGTAAGCGTTATATCAATTTGATCCATCATGGTCAAAGTATTAATGAACATTGTATTAACTAGGCTCCCATCTTTTTATGAATGCCAACTGCTCACGAACTCATTTGCTTTTTGTTCTGTTAAAGGCTGCAACGATGGCATAGATTCCATCAAACTCCAGGAAATTTCTTACCTCTCTAATAGGGATCTGTATACCTGCTTTGTCGACCTCACAGTAGCATATGACCACATCAATAAAGACTTCCTCTTCTCATCCATTAGAAATCGCCTTCCAAGCTCCGAATCAACTAAATACATAGAGCTAATAAAGGAACTGTATCGATCTACAAGTCTGGTGAGGATCTCGGTACAGAAACATTTCAAACCACATCAGGCGTATAAGAAGTAAATGAGAGTTCTGGCTTATTTCCTAGACTATGCCTTCCGCATTTCCAGACACAGATGGGTAGATGTGATTTAGGTATTATATACCACATCTCAAACGAATCTGATAATAGAAAACTGCGTTCTTGTATTGTCTGTAGAGGTCGGTGTACTAATGATTAGCGGTCTGTGTCAGTGACACATGTATTCATAGTTTGAATAAGAATGATCTTGAAAAAAAAAATCAATATTCAAGTGTTCCACAAAATAGAACTCAAGATAAACCTTCCCAAAATAAAAACTATGATCTGGAATTGGAATGACAGTAATGATGGTACCTACTCTGGATCCATCTTGAATTTATAAGATTTGGAAATAGTAAATACTAAACACTTCAAATACTTCGGTGAAAAGATTACTTATAACAAATTTACTATATGAGATTAGGAAATTGAACGTAGAATAGGGTGTGTGCGGGTAGTTTCGCCCAATACCGCAAGTTGCTACAAAACCAAAAATTAACCTGAAAACTAGATATTTGTTTTAAATCGTCTCGCGAGATCGAGACTTTCATATGAACCTCGTACATGGCGCCAAATCCATTCAGAAATATCTAAGCTGTTAGATGTATACAACCGCTTTCTCAGATCAGTGGTTAAAATGACCATCCTCCTTCGAAGCTTGTTGGCTAGCGCTTTTATGTCAACGAATACTCGTTGTCACTTTCGTAATGCTCCCTGTAGTAGAGACTTTGTAATCGCAGATACAACTTTAGTAATTCCGTTGAACAATGCTGGTATCAACGCCTTCGAATAACACTCGCCTTAATAGTACTTGCTTGATAATACTCGTTCGAATAGTAATCCGTGTAGCGATCCAAATAGAGAAATAGTATAGAAAATAGAATAGCTGTCTGTATAGAGAGAATAGAAATGGAAATCCGAATAGTAATAGAGGATAGACTAGAAATGGAGATCAATCTAGACTTCACGCGACTTTCTATATATGCGTTTCCTCTATGGTCACGTGATCCACTTAATTCAATAATGAGATCGCCTGGGTTTGTTCATTGGCGATCTATGTTCAAACTCAAGTGTCGGCAATGACACCTTATTCCTATGTAACACGCTATAGAATCACTAACAAAGAACTATATCAAATAACAGAAACACTATCACTTAAGGACTTTGAACAACAGTAACGACTGAAATACATATATGTAATTGAAACAGAAAATAATGACATAATAAATAATGATATAAATAAACGATGACATAATAAATAATGATAATAACTGTGACGGGTACACACCTGGCCCAGGGTCGAATCCTTTGGTTACGGCGCCAACTGTGACGTCGCTCCTCCTGGTTCCAAGCGTGCCGCTCCAACCTCTTGGTTAGATGATCACCAGCCTCGCCTTTCCCAACCCGCTTCCAATACCTGGTTGTTAAAGCAACTGTACTGATCTCCGGTCTGTCTACCCACGCTGTGTTTAGATCTTAGACAGACGGGACCAGCAGGGATTGGGCCGTATGCAAGTTGAGTCCGACGGGGGTGGCAAAACACAAGTAAAAGAAAAAAAACTCACGAGACAAAAAATTACTGATAAAAAAAAAGGGTGACAACCTTTTATATCTAATGTCCGTTACATAAAGAAAAATTGTTCTCATTCCCGACCCGCTCTGTGGACTATGGCACCAAGCTTCTATCATACAACTTAACGATTTCGAATTGTCTACTCTCCAGAATTGTGTATGTCGGAGTGTGGTTTAGTTCGACACTGGGGCTAATTTCTATCAATCATTCGCAGTTGATTCTTCTCTTCGACTTGAGTTGTATTTCTTCACTTCGATCTGGTTGGGTCGAATTCTGTTCTCGGCTGGGCTTGATTTTAACTTCTTCTTCTTCCGTCCAGTAACTCTTTGGCCTTGTCTTCGACTTGGCTGCAACTTCTCCGCGGCTTTCGAGTAATCTTCTTCTTCGTCGACTTAGATAGAACTTCTCTTGTCTTTGACTTGGGCCGGAAGGATTTCTTGTTTTCGACTTGGGCCGGAAGGATTTCTTGTTTTCGACTTGGGCTGGAAGGATTTCTTGTTTTCGACTTGGGCTGGAAGGATTTCTTGTTTTCGACTTGGGCTGGAAGGATTTCTTGTTTTCGACTTGGGCTGGAAGGATTTCTTGTTTTCGACTTGGGCTGGAAGGATTTCTTGTTTTCGACTTGGGCTGGAAGGATTTCTTGTTTTCGACTTGGGCTGGAAGGATTTCTTGTTTTCGACTTGGGCTGGAAGGATTTCTTGTTTTCGACTTGGGCTGGAAGGATTTCTTGCCGCAACCCCCCGTCGTCCGAGGTGATCTCTTCTCGCTGCCGTCCGGGGCTGAACTCATTTTTTTGTCGATTGGGGTCCTGCTTTTATTGACGCCGCAGCAAACCGGGGTGGGTCTGTCGGCGTCAGGGCTCTCTCGATAATCCCAAAAGTCGCATTAGTTCTGATTTCCCATTATCGCTATTATTTTCACCCCTACTTCCTCACAGTGCCTCTGGGGGGAAGACGCATACCCATCTCTCCCGGTCTCTCGTATGTCAGGTGACCGTTTTCGACCAATGGTTCTTGATCGAGCATTCTCCCTCCTCTTTCCGCATATCACGTGACCGCTTTCGGCTAATGAGACTGTGGTGGGACGCCTCCCGTCTCCAATCGGGCGTGGCTTACATCGTCCTTGTTCTAAAAAAAACAAAATCTAATTTGGCCTTTTTCACACGTACGAAAAATGATAATCTTGGCTTTTTCTCACCTGGGTTCTGTCAAAACAGCCTGCCGCTAATTAGATGTGACTTCAGGAAAGAATATTGGCGCTATCTGTGAGCCGAGACAATCGTTTTCTTTCCTTCTTTGTTTTTGGTCAGACCTGATAGTCAAAAATCTTAATTATCTGAATTGAAAATGTCTCCACTTCATCATCGTGGGGTTCCAATTTTTTAACAGGTCAGAATCTGTATACAGTTCCACCGGTCACCACCTCAACACAAAAAAAACACCTTTCCTCCGATTAAAATTTCGTTTCCATTGTTCTAAAAAATCTTTATTGTTTCAGCCAACCTTAACTTCCATCCTACGCGGACATGGAATTAGTTCAAGTGCTTGACCTGATAATTTTGACACTTGTTAGGTGCTGGTCGTACGTGTGTGTTTTCGCTTACGACCTGGTTTCGTATTATGTTTCTGTCTTTCCTCTTCTTTTTGTTTTATTTTATTATCTTCAAACTCTATTTCTTCAACCAAATATAACAATTTCTATTTCCCTGGATTTCGGTCAGGCAATTTGACCTGATATATTTTGACACCTGTCTTGTCTTAGTTTTACTTATGACCGGGTTTTGTTTTATCTATTCCTCTTTCTTTCTTTTTATTATTTTTTTTTTCTTCTTCTCTTTGGATCGCCTAAATACAGTTAGAGAATTATTCTCAAAACTCAATTATTCTTCGTTTCTAAATAACTAACAACTGGTTAATAAACCGAATAAAAATTAAATCATATTTCTATGAATATCTCTTTTTAGTCTTTCTAAAAATGCAGGGTGCCACATAACCAAACAATGACATAATAAAAACAATGACATAATAAATTCAACACTACTTCAAATAAAAGGTTAAGAAGGAAACGCCTATCAATACTGGAAAGAGTGATATCAGTTACTGATCCTAAGGAAACCCATTTTCCTGAAAAATTGTTTAAATTACAACCGACGATAGCACTGGCTGTTCAGTCAATCAGTACTACGATAACCATTTGGGTGAAAGTAAACAAAACTAACTCTGTCGGAATTCGAAACTGGTTCGCCGATTTCTCTTTCATAGTTGCTAGCCATTACATTATCTGCAAATCCTTAGCTTAGCCTGTATTAAAAGTGCAGAAACTTTTCGGACAGACTTCGTAATTTTTCATTTTTCGAAGTCCGGTAGATAAGAAACAGAACTAGGGACATTTAACTAAAGATATATTACAGCTGACAAACATTATCAGACCTTAATCATTATAAATTGTAATATATTTGATTGTTGTGTTTATGAGGCAGAATTCCAATGATATCTCTTGTCAATCGAGAACACGAATTTTAGTGATGCAATAATAATGATTTTAGGAGTCAAGTATCTTCATGCATTAATTCTTCATGTAATATCCGAGTCGTATTGATTTTACAACAGTGTCGCAGACAGACTACATGATATGAGGTCGAATAAAATTCCTAGCCTGACCTGCTGTTTTGTAAACTCATCTTGAAAACCACTATGTGTTCGATACTCGCTCTTTGCTCCTGACTTCTGGTCTTTTGCTTTACAAGTTTCAACATTATTATATTTAATTTTGTGCTTTGCCGTGAATTAAATGTTGGCTCTAATTTCATAACCCATTATTAGCAGCCTATCAATCTGGGTTATTTAATTCTAAAATCTAATTTTTAATTCTAAAAGCAGCTTTATGGCTTCAGATATCTTGTACATACATTTACGCTCAAAATATAAAATTGTTTTTTTAGGTATATAGTTTGTAGATGATAAAATATATTGTTGGTAATTTTTTAATGTATTGCAGGTAATTTGACTATAAAAAATGTATTCTTGGATTTTTGTTTGGGGGTTCACTATTTGCCCATAGCTTGGGGCTCGAACAAGTCCTACCCGGGTCAGAGTGGACCTGAGAACAGCAGCAGTTAAAATAACTGCAATAAGTTCGATCCTCACTAGGTGACCTTGTATTCGTGTCATACAAATCTGAAACTATTAACCAGCTTTTTCACTATTAGCATTAGTAATATAAAGGGTTTTCAAACACCAAATTTAAAATATTCTATAGGATTTAGTTCTTACTTTGGTTGCTACATATTATCTTAAGAATTATTTCCTGTTTTTATAGGGTAAATAGATTTTTTTTTTTTTTTTTTTTTTTTAAATTGAATGAAAAGATAAAATTCATTTTTAATATTGATAAGTCCCAGAAATTCAGATGGGCAAAAATAGGTTTTATTTTAACTAAACAAATACAACAGTTTGTAAGACATATTTCTTGATAAAATCCAATGAAAATTCAGCAGCATTATTGGTCCTAACCTGGCGTTTTCGCTTCTGTGACTATCCCACCGCCAAAATATAGCTTCCCTATGCCTTTTCTATAATGACTTTCATGGTAATTTGTTCGGGTGAACTCTTCGCTATGGTACCTAGACTTTATGAATTTAAGCGCAGTACTAGATTGGCGGCAAGGTCTCATCAATTCAGTTGAATCGGCTAGCTGTAAGCGTAAGTTCTATAAGTTTCTCTTCCGGCTCTATGATTTCCCGCCAACTTTGATCTTCAAAAATTTAAATCGTTATCTACTTTCTTCCTGATTACTTTTCTATTGTTCTTACTCCTAATAATAATAATAATAATGTTTCCTTTTTTTTTCTTATTCTTTCACATACACTAACACCTTGTCTTAGTGGCTTTACTGCCTTGCATAGGGTTAAATGATTTAAAAATATGAGTAAAACTAGAACGCTCTTACAGTTACTTACTTACGTCCACATCACGCTAAAACACCAATTCTCGTTAGATCAGCGAAGTTAAGCAACGTCGAGCCTGCTCACTACCTAGATTGGTGACCGTTTGGGAGTCCCAGGTGCTGTAAGCTTGGATGTGCGGGTGATTTAACTGATAATGGCTTAGAATTGTAAATCGGAGAGCCGAGTTCCAATCCTAGTTGGGTTCGTTATATCCACAAAAATATATGCACAAATCCAACAACCTTGGGAAAGTTACAAATCCACATTCTCCCCTCCTATAGGTTGATTAGTAAGACATGCATCACTAAACCATTATTATCTCCAAAACTTCTTACAATCTAAAAATATTTTCTGGCTTTAAATAACCTCCAAAAGTGTTGACAAGATGTAGAAAACTAGTTACACAAGTGTACCTTATTAAAAATTCAGCACTAATAACACACTTTCTTATTTCTTACATGATTGCAAGTTATTTTAAGTAGTACGAAAAATCGATTTTTTTTTTTTTTTTTTTTTCAGTTTTTTTTCGCAGGGAAACTATCAAGCACTCTGCATAAACCTCGTAACATGAGCTGATGTTCTGCATTCAGTGCAAAGAAAATCGGCACGTCAAGTAAAATTTTTGTTCGCGTGTAACTTGGCATTGGTTTTTGAAGAAAGTCGTACCCACCTCCAGTTTCATCATTTTTTTTTTTTTTTAATCCGGGGGCGTCTGGATATTGAAAAGTTGGTCTAAACCCATTTTAATAAATTTGCAAAAATAGGTGTAAAATTTTATCGAAATTGGTCGAGGAATGTGGATATCTATCTATCTTTCTTTCTATACATACATACATGTTCACATTTAATGTGACGGTTCAGGAAAATGTTAATGTTTTTATTCAATTTTTTTCTCGAGTATTCTTAGTTTTTCTTTCTTTTATGGGGACTGTGAAAGTGTGGAAACATTCCGTAGTGATTGTCTTTAACAATTTCAGCAGAGAATCATTTAAAATTGCTAATGAACTGACCGCAAGCGCCTCGGGCAACCTCTACGTAATGGTTTTACACTCTATTAGTCCCCATTTAAAGAAAATTAATGCGGAATGTTTCCTTAAGAAAAGTCTCACGTTACCGATACCTACGGGCTTTACTAAGACTTTCTATGTCTAGACTTGTGAACAATTTAAATTTAAAAAATAATTAGTATGTACTCAAACACGTACGAAAATCAATTTATTATTATATATATATATATATATATATATATATATATATAATTTTTTTTTTTTTTTTTTTTTTTTTTTGTTTTTTTAGGTATATAATCTAGTCAATTTCATTTAGATTCCTTTTGTTATAAAAGGACCCCAAATTGTCCTTGATATATAAAATTTTATATATCGTTATCCCAAATGTATATATTATAAAATTATATTTTTAAAGGTATGCTATATGGATGGGTAAAAACTGAGCGTATATTATAAAAGTGGACACTGAGGTCAACACCAATCAACGAGAGTGTTTTAGGCATGAACGCAATCTTCAGGCCATGTGTGTTGTCTTTTGGCTCGACTATTTATATATGCTGGTCAATGGTGCCTTATGGGTAATAAGGTCTGTTGTATTATCCTAACAGTTATTAGGTGGCCAGTAACAGTTATGTTTCAAAATATTCTAGTGGCTAATCTCTACTTATAGATATTTATTAAATGAACCATATTGGCGAATTAAAATATTCTATTAATCTTGTGTACACTTTCGCACCTATGATCTTGGGAAATGGATGATCATCTCTTCTATCAGTACCTAGAAATTAAATAGCAGGGTAGACTACACTCTCTAGTGTTGGGTGGAAACCGTTGTAAGAGAATAAAAGCAAAATTCCAAACCGTGTTGAAGGTAATGAGGAATCAGTTTTTACGCAAAAGGTATGGCAGTTTACAGAAAATAAAGAAAGGGTATATGTGGAGAGCCATTATTTCTTTAAATCATGAAGGGTAACCAAAATCTTATACGTGAAACTTTATAATATCGTGAGTATCAGTAATGTGGATAATAATTAAATAGGATCATATTTATATTTCTATCATGTTGTTTATCCTAAACTTATGTTGCTATGAACATTGTCTCTTGTTTCCCCTAATTTAACCATTTTATTACTGAGTAAGTCATGACTGCATAATATCACCAGACACTCACACAAAAGCAGGTATAGGACATTATAAAAGAAAAAAAAATGTTTGTATACTTTGAGCCTTTTTATCATCGCTCTTTATCCAACTGAGATTCATCGTTGAAAACTTTGCAACTATAAATTGTTATTGGTTCTTTATAAAATGCCATTATCGCTCCACTCTTGACATTATTATTTCTCTGTAAGTATCACGTAAGCAAAAAGGTTTACGCGGTAATAAAAAAAATAGTACCATCGGAAAGAAAACATCAATCATGATTCGAGATTTTTTTTCTTCTCTTCTACGCATGCGCGTGACACCGAATATTAATCCGCACATTTGTGTGTAAAACGTCGTAGCGAAACGTAAAGCTATGTGAACGTCTTTCCGAGTAAGTAGGTCTGTGTGACATTTTTTTTTTTTTAAGTCAACATCATGGAATACGTATGTGCTCGTGAAGTGTTTTGTTTTATGTAATTTTCTATGAACGTCGTACGGCTTAACAGAATTCAGATGACTTTAGTTTGTGGCAAGAAGTCAGTAAAGAAAAAGATATCCAGCGAGGAGACAATAAAATGTGTTAAGTGAAATCGTCGATTTTGCGACATCTGTCACCGGAATTATTGAGGATGGCCTTTACTTGTCCGACGTGTATGAGTAATGAAATATCATTTACATACGATTATTCACTTTGATATGGCCAGTGCAAAAGAATGAAAAATACAAAAAAAAAAGAAAAAAGTACGTAAAAGAAATAAAAACGTAAAACTATCATGAACATTGAAAGTTTAAGCTAAAAATAGAATGAATGAAAAAAAATTACAATAAAGGAAGGAGCAATAAAAAAAACAAAAAAACAAGTGATAAACAGGAAAAAGAAAGAAGAGTGAAGGACAGATGTCGTAAAGGAGGAAGGAAAAAAGATGAGAGTAGGACAAATGTCGTAGAAGGAAAGAAAATGGAAGAATATATGAATGAATAAATAATGGAAGAAAATAAATAATGAAATAAATCTCTTTACTCATGTTAACGAAACTAATTTATCCAAAAAGTGACTACACAAATTAAGAGGGATTAAGAAGCATGCACACACGCTTCGTAGTATATTCAAAAGAAAAGCTGTTGAAAAGAATTGTAAATTTCAATGATGGATCGATAAAACTCAAAGGCACAGTTTCTATTTCCTTCACCAATTACATGGCAAATTTAACTAAAACACGGCGAAAAATGAAAAAAAGAAACGTAACAAAAAAAAAAACAGTAGTAATATCAAAACTGATTTAACACTAGTTAAACTCTTTCACGGTAGAAGTTTAGCTTCTAAATGGTCCCCATTATTAGAACTCACTGGAGTTTGAAGCCTTATCTGCGCGTGCGCAACAAAAAAAAAATCACATTTCCGGATTGGGTCCGATGAGTTCGTGAATGAAAACAATCCATCGTGTTCTGCCAAACTGTTTAATTTGAATACAAACAGTTCGGTAGCGGAGTTACCAATTCTTGGGAATAATGAGACTTTGATTAAATTTAGAATTACATGTTCTTACCTGAATTATGTGTTAAAATTTACAGTTTTGAAACAATTAGCTTCAGGCCTTTGTGCGAGTAGAAAAAGACACCGAGAAAGTTCATCAATCGATTATCTCCTGAATAATAGTATTTTATGTAATGTGTTCTCCCAGAGCATGGTGGGGGTCATGGCTCTTCAGTACTTATTCTCTGGAACTCTAAGAAATGTTTGTATCCTTACTATTACTCTTCGTCCTTGTTCTATCATTCATTTACACAAGAAGCCTGTTTCGCTCATACAATAGACATCCGATTCCTTCAAGCCGGGATCGAAACCCGACTGATTTGACATCAGCACACGGCAGAAGTAAATGGAAATTCTAGTGTATTATTTTTTTAATGAATGTAAACAAACGCCAGATAGCCATAGTGCTCAATTTATTTTCAATGAAGAGCGTTGCGTTAGCAGAAACGGCTGCTGTTTAGAATTACCCTATCTCTCAATAGTGCTCAACCGAAATTTTTCAAGCGCTAATAAATATTTTATATATATATATATATATATATAAGGTTGGTGCAAAAATAATGACGTAATAATGTCGTTTTTTGACGTAACGTCAAAAAACGACATTACATCATTATTTTTGCACCAACCTATATATATATATATATATATATATATATATATAATGAGATCTTTTTATGTTTATACGTTCTTTTTCTAGACACAAATATGTGTTCGGTTGACCAAACAGTAATCGGTTAACGTACTTCAGGCTATATGACTGTTCCGTACAGGATACAGGTTCGATTCCTGTCGGAGGACGCATATTTCTATGAAATGTTTATGTTGTTAATACTGTTTATTATAAACAGAGTATTTACTTAAATATTTGTATCTATAAAAAGAACGTATAAACAAAAAAAAAATGTCTTAATCAATTGTCGGACTTTGTCCATTTCGTAATGCATGATGTTATATATATATATATATATATAACAAAATATTTTTTATAACAAAAGTGATTGAAGCAAAAAGAATCAGCAGCAGGAATTAACTAAAACTACCTACCCAGTGGGCTAAATTCAAAATTCCAAATATCATCTGAAGAAGACCAGAGCGTACAACGGCCAAACCGTCGTGAAATATGGACTGATCGTGCCTCTTGTTTTATTTTTTTACGTTTGTATTTATTGGGTTGATATTTCAATATTTAAAAATCATTTAAATTACAAGTAAAAAAAAAAAACAAATTACAAGTAAAAACCAAAATTATTTGCTGTACTAAAAAAAAAAAAAAAAAAATTTCCGGCAAATAGCGTAATCTGTATATATTTTTTTAAATAACACTACAAAAAAATGAGTTCCAGTTCAATATGGAGATGATTATTAAGGGAATTAACCAGAGGTAAATCTCTAAGTAAAACACAAACCTGCAATTGTAAAAAAAAGTGAAAATTGCCTCTTAAATAAGCAATGTTTCACTGACTACGCTGTATACAGAGCCGAAATCGAGGCACAAGATGTCCTTACGATGAATTATATTGATTCGACCGAGGACACTTTTAAAAGATACAGGAAGCATGCAACATCGTTCGGATTGAACACGTATCGTAATAGCACTGTTCTGTCTAGATATATCTGGGAAATAACAGTTGAAGAAAAAACTCAACCAAAGAGAAGACAGTGCATAGTAAGTAAAAGTTATGCAGCGTGTAGGGAGAAATTTTGAAAATTGTGAGTTGGCGATCTTGAGGTTTCTGAATTCAGGTTCTCTCTCTTGAATAAGAGAGCGGAAACAATGACTGGATGTTTGCGTTTGCGAGCGAGCGAGCAAACAAATATTTAATCCTAGAACACTAACCATGGGTATATACTACCCAGCGTAAATTTTCCTATTTTTAATTACAATTTTATGTACCCGATTTTCTTACCTAAATAATGTTTTTTATTGATGTTAGATCAAAGTTTGAAGTGCATGCATGTAATATATTTCAAATAAAGATTTATATTTAATATTTTGTTGTTGTTGTTGATATTTTCAAAATCGGGTATGACATATCTATGGTTAGTAGTGGTGTAACTTGAATTGACGGTTA